>CAKLNU010000311.1:0-56231 GCA_922788865.1 Poeciliopsis turneri | reverse complement strand
GCTAAATCATTGGAAAGCTAAATCGCTATTGAAAGCTAAAGCTAATCATTATTGAAAGCTAAATCGCTATTGAAAGCCAAAGCTAAATCATCATTATTGAAAGCTTAAGCTAAATCATTATTGAAAGCTAAATCGCTATTGAAAGCTAAAGCTAAATCATTATTGAAAGCTAAAGCTAAATCATTATTGAAAGCTAAATGCTATTGAAAGCTAAAGCTAAATCATTATTGAAAGCTAAAGCTAAATCATTATTGAAAGCTAAAGCTAAATCATTATTGAAAGCTAAATTGCTATTGTAAGCGAAAGCTAAATCATTATTGAAAGCTAAAGCTAAATCACTATTGAAAGCTAAAGCTAAATCATTATTGAAAGCTAGCCAAAGTGGTTCCAGTTTTACAGTTGTTGGGATTTTTCTGACTTGCTGCTGGTTTCCTCGGTTTCAGCTTCATCCTGCCAGTTTCTTAACCTTTTGTCTCCAGGTTCTCTGCTTGCTGAGCAGCAATAGCAGCTGCGGCAGCCGGGAGCTGCAGCAGGTGTCGGAGCCGCAGCAGGTGTCGGAGCTGCGGCAGGTGTCGGAGCGTAGTGCAGCAGGGCCGGAGCTGCAGCAGGTGCCGGAGACTGCAGCAGGAGGAAAGCGGGTGTTGAGTATCTGAGGAGGAGAAACGGGACCTGGGGGTCGCGCCCAGGTGAGAGGCGCTGCAGGTGAACAGCTGAGGGCTTCCAGGTCTGGCCGCGCCTCCTCTGGTTTCCGCAGCTGGGACGCTCCAGATTGGGAGCCGTCGCCATGTGGAGCTTTGCAGCAGCCGCAGCAGGAAAGCGGGTAACACGCCGCTGCACGCCCACAGGAAGCTCGCTTCTGCTGCTGACCCGGAGTCTCTTGCGTCTCTTTTCGGATGCGGAGGCGGCGAGACCTCCAGCTGAGGAGAACATCAACTCCCAGAGCGGTGAGGTGGAGCATCATACCGTCGCCATGACAGCGCCACTCCCATCACAGAGCCGCGATGTTTGTTGCTTAGTTGCTCCTGAGCGAGTGTTCCTCAGGGCTTGGACGACTTCTGTTCCCAGGCATGTTGAACGTTTCTCAAGCGGTCCATTGATATTTGTTTCCCTGAACCTTTGACTTCCCTAAAATAAATATTTTCCATGTGACTAAAACTGAAGTCCAGATCAAATATACCAAAAATGTTTTCTGAGCTTCAATTACAAACAAATAAAAATTTTATCCCTAAAAACAAATTAAAGGTAGACCAATCAGTGAGAGCGTTGTTTCAGACGAGCAGCCAATCGTAGACAGAAGCACGGGGCAACAGTGGAGGAAATGTTCAGCTGAACATTTCAGTCTCAACCTACATTACCAACGCTTATAGGACAGGTTCTGATTAGTTCGGATCGGTTCCACTGACCCAAGTCAGCTCTGTCTGGTTCACTTGCAGGCGTCCCAGCGCCGGCTCTCCCATGCGCAGCTGCTGCTCATCCTCCATCACTCCTACCTTCCTGTACGGCGGCGGCGTGCGCTCCAGCAGCTCCGCAGCCTCCTTCGCGATCATCAGCAGTGAAGTCGCCGTCCCGCCATCAGGACCACTTCCTGTATAGCTGAGGACAGGAAGTTGCGCAACCAGGAACTTCCTGTGGGAAAATAGAGCGATGAATATGAACTGCTATTGAAATATTTGGAGCAGAATAAATTATTTTCTACCTTTTCTTGTCATTATTTTGTAGAAATGTTGATAATAAAGGATAAGCAACAAGAGGTCCAATCCTGCACGCTTTCTTTCATCAACTTGTTTACCTGAGAAAATAAAAATGACCTTGCGGCCTTTGATGTTACAGCACAGAGAGTAAATGTTCCAGCTGAAGGCCAGAGGTCAGCAGGTCAGCAGATTATAGTGCATCTCTTTGCTTTGGAAGCAGATCAGGAACATCTGGACTTACAAGATCGGACCAAAGTTCAACTCTAAAAGCTGCTCAGAACCAGAGCAGAACCAGAACAGAACAGAACCAGACCAGAACCAGAACAGAACCAGAGCACAGAACAGAACCGGGCAGAACCCAGAACCAGAACAGAAATCCAGACCAGAACAGAACCGGAGCAAAACAGAACCAGCGCAGGTATCAGATATCGTCGCTCAGCTGAGAAGGTATAAACACATTTCACGTTTCTTTAACAGCAGACAAGCGAAATCATCAAAAGAAAACTGAAATGAAGGTGAATTATGCCTCTGCTGTGGAGTGGGTCCCTCTAGCGGACAGGAGTGGAACTGCAACCCAAATTTACAGCAGATTTATTTTAAACTAATTGAAAATGAATAGAAATAATCTGGATTATTCAGCCTGACATGACAGAAAGACAGAGAGGCTCATGTTATTCATTTATTTATAAATATGAATTTAAAACCAAATAAGTGTTTCATATACAAATCAAATATTTAGATAAGCTAAATATTTAACTCCATACTAAATGTTTTGGTTTGCTAACTAAATAGTTAGCTAGTAAACTCAATATTTAGCCAAAAGCTAAAGTTAGAAAGCTAGATCTTGTAGCTAATAACTTAGCTCCCAGCTAAATATTTAGTTTGTAAATAAAATGTAGTTAAGATGCTACATATTTAGCTTAACTGAATTCTTAGTTAGCATGCTAAATATTTATTTTCCAATCAAATATTCAATTCACAAGTTAAATATTTTAGCTAATCAGTTAGCTCTAAATATTTAATTTAAAGAGAAAAAACTTTGTTTGGAAAATAAAATTATATTCAGCTTGTAGCTAAAACGGTTTTAGACACAAACTAGTTTTCAAACTAAAAAAGTTAGTTTGAACCCGACATTAATAAATGACTGAATAACATGAACCTGAAGATCCAACAGGCTGCAGTTTGTTCCTTTAGAGGTGGTTCTATAGAACCAGGTCGTGTTTTTCTGCCTGTTGGACTTTCAGCCTCTGCTGCTGTGATGAAATCTGCAGTAGAAAAGCCCAGTGAGTGGGAGGAGGTTCTGGACTCCTTATCAGCAGGGCCCGGACCTCCGCCACAGACCCCGTCCACCAGGATGTTCTGCAAAGTTATGCTGTGTTCAGCGGCTCTGGTCTGCTGGTCGGTTCTGTGGGAGTCGTCGTCTGGAGGTGGCGCCTTCAGAGCGCGCTCCGCGGTTGCAGCCTGACTGACCTGACTGTTTCCGCAGAATCCACCGGCCCTCAGCTACGACCTGTCGGTTCCGGCCTGACCGACCTCTACAACAAGCGGGTTCACCTGGCGGAGCGTGCGGCGGCCGCTGGGAAACCTTCCCTTTACATGTGGAGTCATCAGCCACTGCGGCGTTCGGTCAGTGAAGCTGAAATCTCCTGATAAATGTAAACTTTAGCAAAGAGCCTGGAGAACCGATGGAGCTGCAGCTCAACTCAGCAGCCAGGAAACATCAGTCACCAACTACGGAACCAGAACTTATCAAAGTGCCATCTGATCATGGTTCTGCTGCTCCAGCAGCCGGTTAGAGCTTTAAGGGAACTCGGTGTTTCAGCTGCTCTGCAGTTTTCTGGAAGTTTGTTCCAGATCTGTGGAGCATAGAAGCTGAATGCTGCTTTGGTTCTGGTTCTGATGCACAGCAGAACCAGAACCTGGAAGGTTGATCCAGCAGTAGCAGATCTTTAATAATGGAAAGTTCTTCAGCTGATACAAGACCAACTTTGGAACCATCTTTATGTGGCTTTGAAGGTCAGAGGTCAGCCTGAGTTCTAGTTTCCAGCCGGAAGAGCTGAATCTGACTCCAGATTCATAACTCTAGATCTATGACTCTAGATTGTTCCTCTTTATGTCCAAAGACTGGACCTTCAGTTTTGTTTGTTTCTGTCCTCAGGTGGGTTCAAAGGTCAGCTGGTGGCGTTGTAATTTTGAGGGATGAGTATCATCTGTGTTGTCATAGTAACTAGATCCTGAGACTCCTGGTTCCTTTCTCAGATCTGTAATTTAAACCCGGTTTGAGTTGTTGGATCGGTTCTGATCTGTTTGGGTCAGAACTGATCAGCTGTGATCCAAACAGCTGCAAATCCGGTTTTCTTTCTGGAGTCTTTTTTTCAGGAGTTAAAGGGCCAGTATTGAGTAAATATCGCCATCTTGTGGTGAGGTTAGTCATAGCAATCAGAGGTAAATTTCACATTAAAGAGAATTTAGAATTTGGTTCTCTTTCATCTCCAGTTAACTTCTCTGAGAAGTTCCTAACGGATGGATGGTAAACAAAATGGTGGCTCTGTGACCTTCAAGATGGCGGCTCTGTGACCTTCAAGATGGCGGCTCTGTGACCTTCAAGATGGCGGCTCTGTGACCTGTGGTTTCTCTGCAGAGTGACTCTGGCTGACCAATCTCAGTGGTTGATCCATAAAGGAGGCGGATACGGGATTTCCTCTCAGACGGTGGTGACTGATGCTCGACACATGAGCTCCAGGTGGGAGGTGAGCAGCAAACACATCAAACATCTGAGGTACAACAGCGCCACCAAGTGTTAGTGATGGTTAAAGACCAGCAGCAGGACTGGTTGATGTTGTTTAGACTGGTTGGGTTTCTGGGATCCAACTGTTAGCTGACATTGAGAATATTCTAGAAGCTGGACTTTCCCCAGTCCAGAACCAGTTTGGACTGGTTTTTGAGACCAGTGACTGTGGAAAAGCTGCATGTTTGTTCTGACTATAAGACATTTATGGGACATCACAAGAATACTTAAATTATACAACTTTCTGCTCCTGATGTTTTTACCGTCTCATTTGATGATGTTACTAAACACCAGTTTGTTTCTGTGAAAAAGTTGCCCAATTTTCCACATTAGTTTGTTTCAAGCTTTCCTTTTTCTCCACCTGCTCTTTTGTTTGAAACGCCACTGACCAACAGGGTGAGTTTCTGGAGAAAAGTCTCCGATTCCAGATGCTTGTATCTCGAGGTTAATTCATATATTTTCTCCAAAGCATCAGGATGAACCTTAAATCTGCAGAAGTGTGAACTGATGGCGATTCACGACTCTGATCTGACAGAAGCCTATAGTATTCCCATTAAATGTTCAGTTAACTATCTTGGTATTTTAATAACTATAGATGTTAAACTCAGTGAAACCGTTAACATATGAGAATAACATACAGGATTGCAAATCTCAGTTAAATCGATGGCTCCAGAGATCTGACCCTGTTGGTAGAACCTATTTAACCAAAATGGAGTCGCTGTCCCGGTGCATTTACCCAGATTACTCTATGGCACATACCTAACAAATATATTAAAGCTATAAATCAAGTGAACTTTAATTTCATCTCTGGAAAAATCGAGTCCACTACTCTAAAGAAAGCAATTATGGTTAAAGACTTTAAAGATGGAGGTTTACAAGCTATTGACTTTGAATGTTTAAATGCCGTCTTCAAGGTAAATTAGTTGAAATCTTTTTTAATGAATGAAACAGTGCACTGGTTTTGTCTCCCCAAAGGTTTGTTTAAAAAAATTGATGCATGGATTTTGTTCTTAGATGTGACTTGATGTCAACAGACTTCCTGTTAAGTTATCTGCCTTTCACAAGCAGGTTTTGTTGTGCTGGAAACTTATGTACACACACAACTTTACTCCTCGCACCAAACTCATCTGGAACAATAGATATGTGTTATGCATAGAAATAAGTCTCTGTATTTAGATCACTGGATGGAAAAAGTGTATTTGGTCCATAGGACATTTTCTTAATGACAGTGGAGATTGGTTGTCCTGTGATGAATTTTGCTTAATGTATAACTTGGTTTGCTCACACTCTCAGTTTCACACAGTATTAGACTCCATCCCCTCTGCAGTCAAACATCTGGTTCAAAATATAAACATTAAATCAGCTGATCTTTCAGTTTCCAGCTGTTTGGATTTAACCTCTTGGACAAACGTAATTCTAACAAACGGATGCGTCAGCATCTCCACTAATACATATATTTCCTGTCCGACCAAATAAAATCTCCATTTAAATCTATTTTCTGATTTAGAGGTTAATAAGTGGAGAACGGCTGCACAGTGGCGCAGTGGGTAGCGCTGTTGCCTTGCGCAAGAAGGTCCTGGGTTCACTCCCGGCCCGGGGTCTTTCTGCACGGAGTTTGCATGTTCTCCCTGTGCATGGTGGGTTCTCTCCGGGTTCTCCGGCTTCCTCCCACAGTCCAAAAACATGACTGTTAGGTTAATTGGCCTTCCCAGATTCTCCCTAGGTGTGTGTGTGTGTGTGTGTGTGGTTGTTTGTCCTGTTTGTCTCTCTGTGTTGCCCTGCGACAGACTGGCGACCTGTCCAGGTGACCCCGCCTCTCGCCCGGAACGCAGCTGGAGAGGAACCAGCAACTCCCGACCCCCGTTAGGGAGAAGGGTGACGGAAAATGGATAAGTGGAGAACTGCTTACCTTAAATATCCTCTGAGCCCTAAAGCTAAAGATGTTCATTTTAAAAATTTCAATAACATTTTTCCATCCAGGGAACTTTTAAGACAAAGATTCAACTTGGACATTAATATCTGTACCTTTGGTGACGACGACATTGAAACAACAGATCATCTTTTTTTCTATTGTGTGCAAACTGCATCATTTTGGAGAAACTTTCAGGACTGGATCTCAACAAAACTTTCCCTCCATCATCCCTTAAAAACAGAGGAGGTCATATTTGGACCCACAAAGACACAAAAAACCCACGACCTGGTTCTGAACAACCTGCTGATCCTCGCCAAATTCTTCATCCACTGCTGGAAATGGGGAAATAGAAAACCGGACTTTACAGCCTTTAAAAACCTTCTGATGGAAAACCACTTCAGAACCTTAAAACTGATCAAAAACAAACAGAGAATTCAACTTTTGGACGTTCATAACGACCTGACTTTATATGAGAACTGAAGCCCTTTTGTCTTTTTTCTCTTTTTCTGTTTTTGTTCTGTAATCCGTTTGTCTGATGTCTGACTGATTTTATTTATTTAACTTATGTATTTTGTTGTTATCTTTTAGTTATATGTGCCTTAAGCCTGTAAAATTTGACTTCTCCATGTATGTATATGCCACGTGGTTTTGTATAATTGTTAAGTAATAAATAAAAAAAGCTGTTTCATGATGGAACCACTTCCTGTCTGCAGGTCTATAAGTTCAAGGACTTCTGGGGAACCAAGACGGTCTCGGACCTGGTTGGAGCCGGAGGCCCGAACTACCGGCTGATCGGGGACAACTGCCACAATGCCTGTGACAACATCATCAATCACTCAATCATTTCTGATAATAAACATGAAGCCTGAACGTGTTGTGTCATTTTTATTCCACTAGAGGGCGCAAAGCAACAGAAATTGATTACCTGCTGGTTCAGAACCAAAACATGTTCCGGTTCTGAACACCTTATGTTCTGGAGACTACTTAGTACCTGGTCCAAGAGGGTCCCACCGGGTCCAACTGGGACCAACTGGGACCAACTGGGACCAACAGGGGTCAACTGGGGTCAACAGGGGTCAACAGGGGTCAACAGGGGTCAACAAGGGCCTGTGACTCCAGTTACTGTCATGTTTCCATCGTCCGACTAAAACTAAAATTCACTTTAAAAATAAACATTTTGTTTTTGTTGAATTTTTTGATCCAAACAAACGTAAGCTCAGAAGTATTCATACTCCGGTAAGATTTAAATTATTTTCAATCAATCAAGAATTTTGTCAAAATAAAACAATGTTAGAACATACATGTTTATTATATTAGTTATAATACTGATGATTAGACCAATGAACAGCAGAATGACACGCAGTGTCCAGCAGGGGGCGCCCTGAACTGCAGACTGCTCACTGCTAGAGGAACAGGTGTTTCTCACCTGGCTGACAGGCAGAGGGAAGAACTCTGGTTCCGGTCGGCCGGGTCCAGACGGACAGAACCAACAGAGATCAGTTTGAGAATCTGCAGGCTGCGGGTCTCTGAGGTTCCAGTTTTATGATTTTGGTCAAAATGTCCAAGTTTTGCTCCCAGGAGGCGAGCTGCTGCTCTGATGGAAACAGGCTGGGGAGGGGCAGCAAAACACCGTACAGAAATTAAAAACTGCAACAAACTAATCAAAAAATACGTTTTCAGACTGATTTACGATATCTATAAAGTTTCATTTTTCTGAAACTTAGTTTATTGCTGCATCTGTTGAAGCAACAATAAGCATCTGAACTGTTTTTCATTTTTAACCAAAGACCAGTTTGACTTTTTACTGTAAAAATGCTGAGAAGCAAAGAAAAGGTGGAAAATAAATGCAACAAATTAAGAAGTTCAAACTTTTCTTCAAATTACAAAAATAAAGTAATAATATACAGTCAGAATGAGAAAAAGTTAAAAAAATAACACGAGAAAGTCGGAACAGTAAAATAAGTTGTAAAAACAAGAATAAAATTGTAACAAGTTGAAAGAGTTTAAAAATAAAAATCTGAATAAATTTTACATTCAGTTGATTATTGTGATTTTTACATTTTCAAATAATTCGATTTTTTCTACCCCTCTACTTTGTTCACATTTTTTTTCTCGTGTTGCATCAATAATTTTTTAAAAACTTAATAGTCATTTTTATTTATTCTGCCAACTTTCAGAAGAAAAATAAATGAAACGATTAAAAATCTAAATTAAACCAGTTTGTAAAAACCTTTCAGGTCATTTCTGGTCAATGAAGCAACTTTATAAGCTGAAAAACTTCAAAATAAAAGCATGTCAGTCCAAACTGATGATTTCACTTCCTGAGGTCAGAGGTCGCTGACAGCGCTCCGACTGAGCGACCTTTCTCAACCCCCTTCGCTCTTCCTCTTTTCTCGCCTCGGTGGTTCAGGACCAGAGGTGGAAGCTGCAGCCGCGGAGTTTTTCCTCCGGTGGAAAGCGAAAGTTAACGCCTCGAGTCTCTGTGGCAGAAAGCAGCAGAAAAGCCCCCACCCCCACCCGCTGCTGAGCCGCTCGCCCCCTCAGGTGAGATAGTTCCTGGTCTGCTGGGAGCGCAGCAGCGGCGTCTGCGTGTCCACGTCTCTGGAGAAGAAGGACAGGCCGGCGCGGCGGAGGTGCAGGCGCGTCCAGCCGTACACCAGGCAGTTGAGGAAACCCTGAGAGGCCGAAGTGAAGGCCTATAAAATACACACCGTCACTTTAAGAACAGAAACGGGAACAAAAACAACACAAAGTGACCTTAAAGAGGCAGCATCAGGTGTTTTCACTTTCTGACTACGTTACCTTCAGGTGCTATAAAAATTACTTCTTGAACCTGGATCTCTGTCCCTTTAAGAAGGTCCAGCTGGAAACTTTCAGTTTTCTGTTCCAATCATTATTTACAGTGTAGGTGTTTTTTTTTGTTTTTTTAAACTTCTCTCACAAAATAAAACTTCCTCAACCAAACATCTGGATCTTACCAACAATTCATTTAAACTTTGCAGTTGTAAAAGAAATTCTATTAAATATGACTTTAAGGAAAATTTACTTCTTGATTTAGCGCCTTGAAATTGTGGCTCTGTCTCTTTAAGAAGCTCCGCCTCCAGGAAGTCGTCCCAATATGGCTCCTCTTTAACCCTTTAATGTTTTTACCAGCATTGCTCTGAGCAGCAGCTCCGATAATGAGCTCAGCAGCTGTTTGCTAATTGCTGCTGGCTAGTCTGAAGGAGCTGAGTGGGGGAGGAGCTGCAAGGAGGCGGGGCTAGGTCCAGCTAGGTGTTTTAACATCTGAATGGTCGCCATGGAGATCAGAGGACTAACGGTACATTTCTGCTGTTATATTTATGAGCAATAAATATAACATGATGGAAAGTCTGACACTGGCCCTTTAAAAATCACCGAAACATCTCTGGATTAAAACGTGAAGCCTGATCAGTTGAAGCTCCAGGTATCGGCCCAGAGCGACCCGATCGGCGCCGAGTGCAGCGCGCTGACCTCAGATATGTAGAGGCAGACGGCCGCCACACCGTGACCCGTCGACGGCTTTGCCACCCGCAGGAACGCCAACGCCACGGCTGAAACGGAACGCACAGAGTAAACAAGACGCCGTCGCCCCTAGCAACCGCCACGCTGAGCGGCGAGTGTCACGGATCAGAACCGGAACACACCTGGACCCCAGCAGAACACGAACACCAGTGGGTACAGCAGCATCCGCAGGTCCATCACCCGGAACAAGGCACGTTGCTCGTTGCCGAGGTAACCGCTGGACGTCACCGCCCGCCGGTAAATGCACCGCGCCTTGACCACCAGAACCTGGAACCAGAACCACAGCACCTCATCGTACAGAACCACAACAAAACTCGTTTCTGTGCAGCCAACCCAAAACAAGCATCATAAGACCTGAGTGGACAGGTCAGGATCAGGGTCAGAGGTCACGATAAATTGAAGCCCAGTCCTCTCCCTGGAGACCGATTCTTACACTCTACCCCCAGAGTTTACCCCTCTCCCCCCAGGGTTTACCCCTCTCCCCCCAGAGTTTACCCCTCTACTCCCAGAGTTTACCCCTCTACCCCCAGAGTTTACCCCTCTACCCCCAGAGTTTACCCCTCTCCCCCCAGGGTTTACCCCTCTACTCCCAGGGTTTACCCCTCTACTCCCAGGGTTTACCCCTCTACTCCCAGGGTTTACCCCTCTACCCCTCAGCTCACCGTGATGCCCAGCAGGGTGAGGAGGAAGGTGCTGAGGAAGACTGCGATCTGGTAGGTGTGCAGGAAGCTGCAGCTGTAGCTGAGCTGCTGCAGCCCCGGCTGCAGGAACAGCGCTCCGGTGTGCATCAGCAGACACCTGCAACACAGACACAGCGTCAGCTCCAGACAGCAGCGCCGCCGCGCTAACCCGTCTTCTCACCTGTCCTCACCTGTACGGCTCACTGAAGTTGACCTGGCAGTGGCTGACGTTCCCTTGTACGAAGACCGGGACCATGAGCAGCGCCGGAACCAGACTGAAACGGGAGAAACGGGTCAGCGGGGCGAGAACGGTCCAGGTTCACCTGCTGCTGGTTGCAGCCTGCACTCACCTTGACAACACGGCAATCATTTTAGCTTTCAGCGACACGGTGTTGGAAAACTGAGGAAAGAAAAGATGCCAAGAATCAGAACCTCATCCAGGAACCAACAGATGTTTAACACTCGGCTGGTTTTATGGCAAAATATGGAGATAAACATTTTAAGACTGTTTGCTTCTTTAATAATAATACTTCTTATGAACATTTTAGCTTTAGATTTCCTCTTCCTAAAGGCTAAACCAAGCTAACACATTTACAACCTTTTAATATTATTTAAGAAATAGAAAGACAACTTAACATAAAGCTACTCTATATCAACATGAATGAGCTGACAGAGCAAAGCTAACAATGTTGAGATAAAGCATGTTAAACTGTTATGAGATATCCAGTGTCTCATAGTTACAACTTTATAAATTCAAATTATGACTTCCTGTTTGGCTATTATTTTTTGTCTTTTGGCAGAAATGGCCTTCCATAGAAAGCAGATAGTTTTGATGTCACTTCAAACAGAAGAAGATAAAAACAATAAAATAAAAGTTATGTTGAATCTGATTAAAGCTTCTGCTGCTTAATGGATGTTTAATATGGCTCTGTGGAGCTACCATTCAACATGGCTACCATTCAACATGGCTACCATTCAACATGGCTACCATTTCAACATGGCTACCATTTAAACATGGCTACCATTCAACATGGCTACCATTTAAACATGGCTACCATTCAACATGGCTACCATTCAACATGGCTACCATTTAAACATGGCTACCATTCAACCAATGTTCCCTCTAAACTGCGCGCCTGCGCAATCGCGCACTGCTCACCTATTCTCAGCGCACAAGAAAATCTATGTAGCGCATAAAATAAAGTACAACGTAAACTGGACATTGAGCTCAGACATCAGTTTTGACTATGGACCAATGATATTTTTTTCTGTACTACTTTGCATCGAACTCTGTGAGTGAGAGGAATCCATCCAATGATACGATACGGTTCACTTTTGCTACGCAGCCAATCATCGCATGCTATTTTGTGTACGTGTCTTGGTCATGTGCACTGGCACCATGCAGGTAAGAATAGTGCACCGGAGTTAAGAGGCATGAACGCTAACACCTTATCATGTCTAAGTGGGACATCCACTCACCAAGCCAAAGTAAATACAAGAAATGCACTTCTTCTAAGATCAAATGGCTGTCAGAGTTTGTGCAACTAGAAGAACAGTACAGTACAGTGGAGTGACCGTGTCAAGGAGGCAACGGGGCCATCATTCTTTGTATTAGGAAGCTCTGTGATCACATTGATGCTCGTTTTCAGAGCATGAATTAAAGGAAAGGTCTGCATTTGATATTGAGGCGTTGAGTTCAGACTTTTGACTATGGGTGAGCAGACATTGGTGCATGAGGCCGTTCTCCTCCACCCACAGATTATGGAGGCCATTAACAGTCAATATGCTGAATTCAAGTACATAAAGCAAGAAGCAGACTGACCATCAACCTGGGCAAATTGTACAACCACTGGAAGAAGTGAGAAGGGCAGATGTGGAAAAAACTGTGTAATTAAATATTTTACAAGAATTTATACTGTATCACAAGCTACAGAAAACATTTCATTGTGCAAAATGTGAATATTTTAATATGAACAGTTATGTCTGAAAGATCTAATGCCTCATTTCTCACCCTGGCTAAAGCAGGACTCTTACTAATACTGTGCATCTCATGAACAGCAATGTTTTCTTTTTTTTCATTTTAATTGGGCAAATCACTGAAATTAAAAGCAAACAAATGAAAATTGCTGATGTAATTTGATTCTTTTAATAAGCCATGCACCTTTCTATGATCCCAGATTTATAATACTTGTGCATGGCCACGCCGTGTGCACTGATGATGCTCACAGTGGTTCTCAGTGTGCTCAGGAAGCTTGTGTGTTTGCTCAGACACATGAACAATTAGAGGGAACATTGCATTCAACATGGCTACCATTTAAACATGGCTACTATTCAACAAGGCTACCATTCAACATGGCTACCATTTAAACATGGCTACCATTTCAACATGGCTACCATTCAACATGGCTACCATTTCAACATGGCTACCATTCAACATGGCTACCATTCAACATGGCTACCATTTAAACATGGCTACCAAATGATGGAGTCCAAAGCGCTACCATTCTCTGGTCAGCGTGTAAAGGTTCCACACGTAGTTCAGCGTGAAGAAGAAGGAGGCCATGTACAGAATCTGAAACAGAACAAAACGGTCCGTCTGGTTCTGACAGTAACGAGTTAAACCAGCAGCTCAGGCGGACAATAGATGTAGGTCAGGCGTGTTTCTGCGTCCTGGTTCTGCTGCTCCATTTCCTCCTCAGTGACCCAGTTCAGGACGGGTTCTGGTTGTTTGAGCCAAACGGGCCGGAACCTGCTGATCCCGCCTGCTTGCCGTCCTAGAGGTCCAGTTCAGGTTCTGTTGTCCCGTTTCCTTTCCAACTTGGAATGCGTCACGTAAAGTGAAAATGACGTCATGGCTTTGAAAGAGCTCTGGGTTTCACATCCAAACCCAAACCGCCAAATACCGGAGCAAAAGAGGAACCGCCGGGCCCAGACTGGGATCCGACCCGGTTTCACCACCGAGCAACGAATCAGGACAAAATGGAGGAACAAGCCAACAAATAAAATGGACTCAACTGTATTTATATATTAAAGTCATCCGCTTTGGTCTTCTGTCTTGGTCCGGCTGCAGTATTTACTTTCATTCACTTTTTAAGTTTAAGAGTTAGAAATCGGAGAAAACTCGTTATTGAGCTAGCTTTGCTGCACTTAGCGCCTTTGTTTACGCATGCGCAGTGAACTAAGAATTCTTCTTTGTTGTAATGGCGGTTGGCAAACAAGTGAAGGAACATTACCGCCCCCAACTGGTGAGGCCAGCTTCTGCATCAACCAAGTGACGACACTTTATTTTGAAATGAGAGGCTGATGTGTTTTTCATGGCATGTGATCTATATCATATTTCATGTCATGTGATTGACCTCTGTGACTGACTGTTGACCCCACAGGATTTATCTGCCAGATGTAAAACTCAAAGCTGCTGCGGTGGGAAAACCCCTGACAGCAGCTTCCAGTTCAGCTCCTGGTGTCAAAAATAAGACCTGAAAACAGAAAACACTAAACTCTACTTTCAGAGGAACTTTATAAAGCTAAAAACAAAATGTTTACGCTTCAATCTCAGAAAAACAAAATGTTCTCCAGCCTCCAAGTTCTCACAAACTTAATCTGAATCAATTTTATTCACTTTGAACTTTATTTTTACACCTGGCTGAACTGATCTTTTCTCATTCTGCTACTTTCTCCTACTACTCTCCGATTTGCATCATTTGCTGTCGTTCAACTTAGGGATGAGAATCTGTCATACCATTTATAATGTATTTTGTTATAAATGATCAGTTTTGATCTACTGTAGGACAATTTTCAGTTACTGATGATAAATAATGAATAAATGTTATTTTTACAGTTTGTTCCAGGAGGGAATCAATAAATGTCATCTTAGTTTAGTGATATAAATCACATTTTTTATTTTTATCTCCAGGATCCTGTTTCATATGGAAATGTTTTTCAATATTCATGTTTGTGGTTCAGTTACTTGAAAAATAAGTAATACAGTTATTGTTTTTAATCTTAATCATTATCATGATCACAATAATCATCTTTCATTGAAACCAAACAGGATTTTTGAGTTGAATGCACTGAAATGTTTCAGTGTTTCTGTGGGAACCAGCAGCTCAGCCTGCAGCTGCTTCTGGTGCTGTTCGGGTCCAGGCTGCAGTTTCTGTCCGCCGTTTGAGGAAGCTCAGATTTTCCAACAGTGAAGGCTTTGAGGAGGAAAAAGGAGCCACTTCCTGATAAAACTAATAGAAATCCCTCAAAGTTCCCCAGAAATCCCGTCAGACTCCCCAGAGCGGCGGCGCGGCTGTTACCTGCTCCACGGTGTGCAGGTTGTAGCAGAGCACGCTCAGGTGGTCGCAGCGCTGAGAGTAGAGATGGCGCCGATCAGCCAGCAGGCGGCAAGCAGCAGGTCGGCCACGCTCAGCTGGAACAGAGGCTGCAGCTGCAAACAGGACAGCAGCAGTCAGACACCTGACCTCTGACCCCTGAGGCACAGCCGGACGACCTCGAAGGTCCTGACCTCGGGCGTCTGGCCGAGTCTGGGAATAATCAGGAAGATGATGGAGCCGGAGCCAAAAATGCTGCAAATATTCAGAGAAAATGTTTAAAAGTGACTGAATTATTATCAGAGCATTAAAACACATTTAATGTTTGTCAACCAGGAAGAAACACAATTCAGGGAGAAACAACTGCAAGCGAAGCCGAAATGAAAGAAATGAGCACAAACCTCAAGATTCTTTCAAATATTTTCTAAGGTAAATTCTAAGCTAACATAAGTTCAGCTAAATTAATGAAACTATTGTAGCTCTGCAAAACAGGAACTTTGTCTGTTTGTCAGTCGGTTACACATTTTGTCCTTTTTTAAGAAATTTACTATAAACTTTAAATAAAATATATAAAATATAAAAACAAATTCAAGTTTTATTTAAAATCTTTTAAAGACCTTTGCTTCTCATCTACCTCTGCATCGCCATGGAAACGTCACCTTGACAACCAGAACCAGAATCAGAACCAGAACCGGACCAAGACGTCCAGAACAGCTAAAATGAGCCTAAAATCTGTTCCTTCCTGAAATGTTTTCACTGCAGAAACAAATAAATGTCATTTAATCTGAGGAACCGACCTGAACGACGCCATGATGAGCTGGATCCACCGGACCGCTTCGTACACCTGCAGAGGAAAACAGCACGTTCAGCCCGACCAGAACCGACCAGAACCCAGCAGAGCCCAGCAGAACCCAGCAGAACCCAGCAGAACCCACAGAACCAACCAGAACCCACCAGAACCCAGCAGAACCCACCAGAGCCCAGCAGAACCAACCAGAACCCACCAGAACCCAGCAGAACCCTCCAGAACCAGTGCTAATCGGATCTTCTCTTCACCTCCCAAATCGTTCGTCTCACATAAATATTAAGATGAACATAAAGTTGTTAATCTTAATAGATTATCAATCAAAATATTTAAATAGAGCTAAAAAAATGAAATATTAAGATAAACTTTAGTTTCATATTTAATTTGATAATTAAACTATATTTAGCTTGATAACTAAAGTTAAATATTTACAAAGCATTATGTTCACTTTTACACTAAATATGCAGGCAGCAAATGAAAAACATAAATCTGCTATTAAATTTAGTCTTTGCTAATTTTAGGATTTTGTTTTAGAGCAAATTATTTAGTAACGGTTCTAAATGAAGGAACAACTTGGTGAAAATATGACTGAAGAATGAGCTGCAGGTTTAATAATCCAGATTACTGCTGTTAATCCCAGTTACTAAATCCAGTTTCTGGATCCAACAGGAAACTGAACTTTCTGAGGGATCAATGAGGAGAATCTGCAGTGATCAGCGGAACCGGTTCGATTCCCTGGACCCAGAGCCTGTCAGTCTGCGCGGAGGGAATAATGACCCACAGCGTTAAAACTAAAATAAACGAAAAGAAATAAAGCACCAGAAACATTCATTACATGTTTATAGTTTCTATACAAATGAAAGTAAGATATGAAAAAAAAATCCACAATTTTAGGATTTTTTTTTTATTGAAGTTTCAAAAGTTTAAATTTGATGTTCCAACAATCAAATGGAAAAACTTCCTTTTTCGAGATGCAACTAAAATAATGAGCGTTTTGCTCCTTTTTCAGATTATTCGGCAGCTTTTAGAGCAGAATCAGTGACATGTTCGGAACTCACCTGGGTCCAGTCCAAGGCCGCCGTGGTGTTGGCCGCCGGGCTGCGGGGCAGGCTGAGCGTCAGCGGGGGCAACATGCTGGGGCAGCAGGGGTCTCTGGAGGAGCAGAACCAGGAACTGGCTTTTATCCTGCGGTGGGCGGGGCTTACCGCCTTAACCCCGCCCACCTGGCGGAGCTGCGGGTTTGTGTCAGGAGGTAGACTCTGGTTTCCTTATCGACTCTCTGATTGGATCAGAGCCGGGCTTCAGCTCCCATCAGGAGGTTCTGACCTCTTCTGGAACAAACCCGAACCACAGTTACTGAGAATCTCTGCTGGCGCCCCCTGCTGGAGGAAATCCCGACCAGCTTCTGCCCTCATCAGTTCCTGTCTCAGTCCCTCCTTCCTAATATTCATCACATTAGGGTTTAAAATGAGTTTCCAGTCTGGAAAGATCAGAAACTGTGAAGCTTGGAGAGAAACTAAACGTTTCAGAGACTTTAGCTGCTTTTCTGCCTGGAGGTTAAAAATGGATAATGATGGAAGATCCAAGCAAACGTGACCAGATCTGAAATCAGCCACCATCTGACGTCATTTTGAGACCATTAATAATAATTTAGGACATCTTCCCCTCCTGATGGTCCACTTCTATTGGAACCAGAACTGCAACCTGTTCCCCTCCTGGCCTGTGGGGGCGCTGCATAAAGAACCACTGAAGGAAACGACACAAAAACCTCTGAAGACACTGAGAGCAACTTCCTGTTTCACCCGATGGAAACAAGATGGAGGCGTCAAGATTTCTCTTTAGTCTTTGGCTAAGACCAGGAGCTATTTCTGCTGCTAGCGCTAGGCTAACATGTTAGCTTTGGCTGTATCTACCCAGAATGCCCTGTGCTGTAGTCACTTCCTGCTTTTAGAGCGCTCTCTGATCCGCTTGGCGTTCACATTCAAACCGAACCAGACCGAGGTTTGGAGGACCAGAGGTCAGAGGTCAGTTAGTGTTCACGCCTCACAACCCAACCGGACTTTAAGTAGACAAACGGACTGGAGTTGGATCAAAGCAAACCAGACTGGGAACCAGATTTGGGTTGAACTGGGAGAGAAGTTCCCACCTTCAAGAAACTGGAAATGGTAATAATTTAATAAGAGAATCTAGCACGGCGCCACCTGGTGGACGCCTCAGTACAACAGAACCAGCCGGGTGGAATCAGCAGGGAAGAACTTTTACGCACCAATCTGGGAGTTATTGGTAATTAAACGACCTCTGACCTCTGGATAAATGAGATTCAAACTCTTCATCAGAAACTTTCATTTGGATCAAATTTTTATTGTGGAGAATCTGACTATTTCGTCTTGGCCGGTCTCTCACCGTGCCCTTGAGCAAGGCATCGATGCATCGGGCTGGAGTCTCTGCTTTGTTTGGCCCTTCTGAGCTCCTGTAAGAAGTTTAGCAGTGAATCTGTCGGGTCACGTGATTCCGAGGTGACCTCAGTGGGTTTCGGTGGACTCTGCCGCCGCCGGGTCGAGCTTTGGCTCGTCGGATTCGTGCTTCCTCATGTGCTTCCTGAAGATGCGGGCGCCGCTCAGGTTCTTCTTGCAGACGCTGCAGTAGTAGGGTTGCGCGTCAGAGTGCACGTCGATGTGGTAGGTGAGCTCCAGCGCGCGGCTGAAGCTCTTGCTGCACAGCGGGCATTGGTAGCGGACGCCCGAGTGCGTCAGCTGGTGGTTCTTCAGGACGCACAGCTGCTTGAAGGTCTTGGGGCAGACGGCGCAGCGGAAGGGCCGGGCGTCGGTGTGGACGCGCTGGTGGCGGCGCAGGGCGCTGGAGAAGGTGAAGCTCTTGCTGCAGACGGCGCAGGTGAAGGGCTTCTCGCCGGTGTGGATGCGCTGGTGCTCCGTCATGTGGACGTGCTGCACGAAACTCTTCCGGCAGGTGGGGCACTGGAAGGGCCGCTCGCCGGAGTGGATGCGCAGGTGCTTCTGCAGCGCAGAGGCCTTGAAGCAGTCGCGGCCGCACACCGGGCAGCAGCTCTTGGATTTTCCCGTGGAGCGGCCGTCTGCCGGCGGGTCGGAGCCGATCTTTGGACCTGCTGGAAACACAAAGGGTCGGTCAGGAGCCGCCGGGATTTGAGACGCCGCCGTCTGGAATCTCTGCTGACGCATTTCACAAAGACTTCAGTGACCTCTGACCTCTGGTAATGTTCTGATCCGGTCCTGATTCAATTCATTCCTAAACAATAGCATCTCAGTACTAAAATTATCCTATAGAAGGCTAACAGTAGCTTACCCACAGCTAATGCTAGCCAATCACGGCTAACAGCCAGCAGATGAAGTAGCCAATCCACCAGGGTAGCCATGCTAGTCACTAGCTCCTCCTAAGCTAATGCTAACGCTAGCTAGCAGTGCTGCTCCACCAATCAGGCCGGCAGCTTCAGAGTGGAGGTAGCCTCAGAACTAATGAACAAACGGACCGGATCGGAACCGACCCAGCCTGCTTTACCAGTCTACTGGGAAATCTGGACCTCAGGAAGAACCATGTGAACCGGGTTGGAACCGGGTCGGAACCGGGTCAGAACCGTGGTCGTACCTCGGCGCTCCGGTTCCCAGCGCTCTTCCTCTCCATCAGAGTTGATCAAACCGCTGACATCCTCTTCCTCCCGTTGGTTCTCACCCTGGTCGCCATGGTTACCGGCAGGCAGCCCGGCGTCAGGCACGAGGACGGGATCAGAGGTAGAGAGGTCACCGGGTCGGCACTGGAGGGAAACATGAGGAGAAGTTTCAGGCTCAACCAGAACCTTTAACCAGTTGGAGACTGGTGAGTTAACTGGTTCCTCACCTCTTCCTCCACACCTTCATCCTCCTTCCTCATCATCATCATCACAGTTTTCTTCTTCTGGCCGCCGGTCCGCATGTGGAGCCAGAACACCTGGAACAGAACCCGGGTTGGTCAGCAACATGGAACCCAAAGCAGCTGCTGCTCCACCCAGATCAGTACGGAGAGAAATCTGGTCCAAAACTAAACATCACATTTACCAGTTTGTAGTTTTTCTGATTTTTTTAGACACTCGCTTTGCTCCACACTGACCAATGGGAACGCAGCTCCCAACGTTGACAAATAGGAATGTGCCTTTCAGAGGAAGTCCCTCCCCCTCCACCCCCCCCAATCAGAATATGTAAAATGGGATTTGAAAACAATACAATTTGTAAAACTTGGAAAATTTTAATCTGAAAAATTTAGGTTCAACTATTGCAAACATGTCATGAATTACTGTCATCTATTTTTGATAGAAATGCTTTTTTTCAAATTGTAATTTTTGAAACATTTGTCTCTCCATAGATCAACAGAACTCCTTAAGAACTGTTGATGTTTTGGCTCATTGTTCTTCCATCAAACCATCTGGAGGTCAAAGCTGAACCACTGAAAGGTGGACCAGACAGAAACTGTGAACCTGTACAGTTCTGATGGTTCTGGTCACCTTGTCGGCCGGGTCCGGCAGCCGGCCCTCCCTGATATGGACCCTCATGTGTTCCCGTAGCAGGCAGGGCTTCAGGAAGCTCTTGGAGCAGATGCTGCAGCTGTGGTTTCTCTTTTTCCTCACCGCCGGACTCCTGCAGGTCTCTGGGGTCTCTGGGCCCGGTGGTCCCGGCGGTTCTGGTCGCTGGTTTTCTGAGACTTCCTGGGCCTCCAGGTTCTTCTCTGGCTCTGTCCCGGCAGGGATCGGGTCTGTAGAACCAAAAACACAAGTAAAAAAGTCACAAACCCAACAGAAACGACAGACTTCTGGGCCCAGACGCTCCCTGAAGCCAACGTTTTGATTTTCTCACCAGTCAGTGAAGGCAGCAACACGTCGCTGCGGCTCTCCACCTGAAGGGCGGCGCTGGTTCCGTCCAGAGGCTTGTCTGGGTTCTGGAACCAACAGAAGGTAACAGGTTTGAACCAGAACCAGCAGGGGGTTCTGTTCTGGTCCATGCACCTCCAAGGCGCAGCTCCTCCCCCACTCAGTTCCTTCAGACTAGCCAGCAGCAAATAGCAAACAGCTGTTGAGCTCATTATAGCAGCTGCTGCTCAGAGTAACTTTGCGTTAATAGAGGAGCCATGTTGGGATGACTTCCTGGAGGCGGAGCTTAAGGAAAAGCAGGAGCTTCTTAAAGAGACAGAGGGCCAATTTCAAGGCGGTAAATCAGGAATAATTTTTTTTTTGTCATATTTAATATAGTCAACATTTTCATAACATTTTCATAATTTCAACATTTTATAGCACTGATTGTGCTATAAAATAGAAAACATAATATTGCCCTTTAAATCAGCTGGAGTTTAACGTTCAAACCCTGCAGTTTCTCCCTCCTCACCGGTTCTGGCGGATCTGGACCGCCAGACGGCACCGTGTCGGCCCGGTGGTTCGGCCGGCTGTGGATCTCCTGGTGCTTCCTCAGCGCTCTCAGCACAGTGAAGCGCCGGTCTGGAACGGCCGCCCCCCGTGTGGGAGCGCAGGTGGTCTTTCAGACGGGATGAGCGAGTGAACGAGCGGCTGCAGACGTCGCAGGAGAACCGGGTCGCGGCGTGGTGCCGCCGCTCATGATCCTTTGCCTCTTTGACGGAGGAGAAATGCTCCTGACACAGGAAGCAGCGGAGGGCAGCTTCTTCCTGCAGGATCAGAGAAGTTTTAGCTTAGCGCTTTAGCACGTTTGCTAACTTTAGCACATTTAGCTTCTCTCACACAGTTTTCCTAGATAAATCTGAAGGAGATAATTTCCTTTCATTTAAATAAAGTTTGACATCTGTGTTCAGGTTTTGGTTATTAGCACTTAGGAATTCAGAGCAGTAGTTTATTCATGCATGCTCTTATTTTGAAGTATGATTACATATCAGCTCTAGTTCCTCTCATTTGCTGTATCTTCACTGATACCCAGAATGCATCGCAGTACGTCCACAGTGAAGGGTCTAAACTCTCCTCATGCTTTCTGACTGAAGCGCTACTGCGGCTAGTTAGCAGCAGAGTTAGCAAAACTCAGCAGGTCGGTGCAATGACATATTTGATGTTGCACATAATTTAGACCCACTAAACACCATGTTGATAAAATGCATTAGAAAATGAATATTTATGTTAGCTGTACAGCATTGGTTTTCAATAGATATATATTGGTATGGTGCATTGCATTCGCAGAATGGTTCACACTTTACCATTAGCTTCCACTAGTTCATTTCCACTAATTGACCTCTGACCTTCTCCAGGGTTCCATCTGCGTGTTTCTGCAGGTGTTTCTTCAGGAGACTCGGCCGGTTGAAGCTCCTCCCACACAGTGAGCAGGGGTGGAGTTTGCGTCCTGTGTGGTTCCTCACATGATCCCGGAACGACGAGGCGGAGGAGAAGGTTTTCCCGCAGAGCGAGCAGGAATGCTGCTTCTGCTCCTGGTGGGTCTTCAGGTGGTCGGACAGGCCGCTGCGGGAGGCGAAGCGTTTGGGGCACAGCGAGCAGGAGAACGGTTTCTCCCCCGTGTGGGTGCGCTCGTGCTGGACCAGGTAGCGGCGCTGGACGAAGCCACGCCCACACAAGGAGCAGCTGAAGGGTTTCTCTGGGGAGTGGATGAGCAGGTGGCGGCGCAGGCAGCCGCGCTGGGCGTAGCTGACGCCGCAGTCGGGGCAGGAGTACGGCTTCTCCCCGGTGTGGACGCGCTGGTGCACCAACACGTTCACCTTCTTGGTGAAGCGCTTCCCGCAGACGGAGCAGCTGTGCGGCTTGTAGCCGTAGTGCGTGGCAACGTGGTCGGCCAAACGGGCCGGGCCGGCGAACTCCCGGCCGCACAGTGAGCAGCGGTGGCGCCGTTTGGGTTTGGGTTGGTCCGAGGCCGGTTCTGGAGTAGAGCAGAAACTCTGGTGGTCAGGAGGCATCGGCGGGCCTGAGGGAACCAGAACCCAATTGGAACACCATCAGAATGTGATCAAGACCAAAACCTGATCAGAACTTTCACGCTCCAGATCAGAAGTTCTGATCTAAACAGAACCGGACCAGATTCTGATCCGGTTCCTTGCAGACTTTCCCATTTCTATCATTCATGTTTCTAAAATGTTCTGATCGAACAGATTGTAAAACTAACATCTCAGCTCCTTATTCTTTGAAGGAAAATGTCGTTTTCACCTTTAATCTGTTTCACTGATGGTTTCGGTTGTTTGGTTTTTATTTCCGGTTTTTGCGTTTTATTTTGAATGTTTACTTCCAGTTTAATGTTTCAGTTTAATTAAAGGCTATTGGTCTTGAACTTTCACTTTATACCATTATCAGTGCATTAGTTGAAAATGGCCGCCTTCTTCTCCTCCTGCAGCTCTACTCTTCCTCTCTCTCAGCCTGGAACCTGAGCAGCTCCACCAATCAGGAGCCGCCTCAGAGCAGATCCCACCTGTCTCTCCTCCTATCAGCTCCTCCTGTTCCATCCACCTGCAGTTATTCTAGTTCAGCTCTTTTCTCCTGACTTAGTGTCTACAAAATATAATAAGGATAGGAAGTACTAAGAATGCCCCAGATGTGCTGCTGTTAGTGATGTTTGGGCTGAATGCCACTCTGACCTTCGTCTCCTCCTTCCTCCTCTTCCACCTTCACTTCATTCATCATCTTCTCTCATCTAGGTCTCTGGAAAAACACACACATTTCTCTGAAGGATAAAGAAACAGAAATCCACAGCTTGATCTCAAACGTGATTTTAAATCACTCAAATGAAAAGGTGCTTTACAGCAACAACATCTAATAAATAAACAACATCTAATAAATAAGCTGGAATATGCAATATTCCAGCTGTTAAAGGCAACATACTAACCCTCCTTTGTGGTTTATTGAGATTTTTATTCAGATTAATAAACCACATTAACCATTATTTAAACCATCTGGCAACAAATAGAGCTTCAGCCAATCAGATAGCACAATGGAGATCATTTCAGCCAATCAGAGAGCATGAACAGCTATCGCTATTACACCGCCAGCTAGTTAGCTAATAAAAGCTGATTTATCTTCATTAAACCTCAGCGCAAAATCAGAAGCAAATCACAGCAGCAGAATGCAAAGTAACTGTAGCCGAAAAATATCCACAACTGCCTCTTTTACCGTCAGAAATCCGGTGCTCACCGGCCCGAGCAGCTAGCATGGAGCTAACAGGAACAGTTCGGGAGGCTCCGTCCGTTGAAGGTCCAGTTTGTTCCGTTTAAAGACGTAAGCCGCCACTTAACGAGTTTCAGAGATCCGGGGCTTCATGTTGGAGGTTTTCTATAAACGACAGCAGAGAAGAATGAAACCAGAACCGAAACAACTGCAAGTTAAAACGTAGAAACTGGAGCTCACGTGCTCAATGCTGCCACCACCGGCAGGAGGACGGTACTACAACAACAAACGTAGCGGTATTAACAGTAAAATTAATTTCCTTTCAGAAGTGAATGTAAATTTTATTTTTTAGTCCAAATAACAAAGTAAGAACATTTTTTAGTTATATTTTGTACGGTGGTGTGATGATTTACCTAAGAGGAGATATGTATTTGTTTTTGAGACAAATATTTAAATGAATTAAACGCTATAATTTAGTCCGTCTTGCCTGCAGACTCAGGAACTGTTTCATACTGTTAATACTGAAGAAAGTTATTTTTTAAGTTAATTTCCTTTATTTAACCAGATAAACTCCGCTAACATCTGGATCTCATTTTCAACAGTGACCTTGGCAGAAATCTGCAATACAGAGCAACCTGGTTACAGAATAAAACTGATGGAGTTAAAAGAAGTTAAAAAGCAGGAGTGGTTGTGTGTTTGTTGTTCTCCTCTTTCCTCGTCTTGTCAGATCTGTTCAGAATATGGATCAGTTTCAGAAACTCTTCACTAACTTTTGCTTGAGGTGAGTTTTATGCTATGACTTCAACATTATTTTTATTTTATTTGCGTTTTGGAGCAGATCTGTTATAAAGTTCAATATGAATAAAAGTGACATTGACTATTGTTGCTGTGGTATTTCTGAAATACAAGTCAGTTCTGACCTCTGTCTAGTCCAAGTAAATTCTGTTTGTCTTTGATGTGTTTGCAGATACAGATGTTTTCACCTCTAAACAAACCAACACTGGCAGTAAAATGAACTCATGCCGTTCATATTTAGACTGTATTCAGCCGGTTGGATGGACTGGCTGCTCTTCACGTTCACATCCATAAATAATTACTTCAGTAATTATGAACCAATTACTGAAATAATTGTCAGCTAGTTTAGTAATCAGTTAATTAACTGGAGTATAAAGTCTCAAAGATCCTTTTCTGAAAGAATACTCAGAACATTAATCAAACCAAATCAGTACAAATTAATCTACACATTTCACATGAAATAAGAAAAACATTGTGATACACACACACACACACACATATATGTGTGTGTGTGTTTCTATGTAGTCAAATGCATAAAGGTGATAGCTAATTAAGTCTGAAACCTTCTAGCTGACAAACTTCTTTCATTATTAATAGCAGATTGATTCTTGTTCAGTTTCAGGCAAAATCAACTCAAGTGTGGAACCAAACAGTTTTTATTGATCATCGATAATCAAACACATGAATCCGGCAGAAGTGAGGGCCTCAGCTACTGCTTCTTCTTCACCACGTGAGCACAGTCATATTTTCCTCGAACCACAGTGAGTTTGACTCCGGGCAGGTCCTGGGTTCTGCCCCCCTGCACCAGAACCACGTTGTGCTCCTGCAGGTTGTGTCCCTCCCCGGGGATGAACACCACCGCCTCCTTCCCGTTGGACAGCCGCACGCGGGCGCACTTCCTGTTGGCCGAGTTGGGCTTCTTGGGCTTCCGGATCATCGTCTTCAGGACGACGGCTTTGAGCTGCGGCCGGCCGAATGTGGCGCCCAGAGTTTTAGGGGGAACCTTGGGCTTCCCCTGGCGGTGCATCTGGTTGAGAGTAGCCATGGTTCTGGAGAGGAGCGGCCCGGTCCAGGAGGAGGAGACCCGGGTCACTGCAGACACACAGAGCTGCTCATGTTTTACCCAGGAGAATTCCAGCATTTCTCTGTAGATATTGTTTCAGTTTCTGTCCAAAGCAGAAAAACCTTTTCATGTTCAGCCTGCAGGAGGAAACTCACCGTGAACCAGCAGCTCCAGCGCCGGTCTGAGGCTCCAGAGGGAAGACATTCCTGGAACCAAAACCATCAAACTCAGAACCAGATCAGATCCAAACAACACAGGATTAAATCATCTCTGCACCTGAAATGATCCTTTATTCACAATATCCTGACATTCATCACCCCAAAGTCTCCCTCCAGAAATATTTATCCAGAATAGAATAAATCTGACCCATATTATTATTTCAGATTTCCCCAAAGCTCATTTCAAGGCCGGTCCAGAACCAGAGTCATAAGATTATTCCTGCTTGGATTCACTGCCTCATGTCACGACTCAACAGCTCAAAATCAGTTCAGACATTCCGAATTATGAAGAAACACCGACACAATGGAAGTTATTTTCTAAAGTCTCCTCTGGAGCATTTTATCAGGTAAAAACACATTTCTCTTCATGGAGTCTGGCTAAGCTAACCGCTGTTAGCTAACAGGTTAGCTAACCGCTGTAAGCTAACCTGTTAGCTTCTCGGTGCGGAACTCCGACTCTTCCTTCGTCTAAAGCTACAGACCTGCTCAGATGACCCGGAACAACCAGTCCGAACCGAACACTACTTTGAATCCAGAGCCCGATCAAAACATTTCATTTCACACTGAAATGAAGGACATCACGCTGCAGCGAATGACAGGAAGTCCTTCAGAGGGTAAAGAAGCGCTTCCGGTGCTTTTAACGACAAAATAAAACACGTAATTTCAAAATAAAGGCTTAATTTTCTTTGAAGGCTCGTGAGATCAACTCAAGTTAATATTAAAGCTGTTAAAGTTTATATAAATCTGTTTTGAGCATAAACAGAGCAAATTAAGAGCTACAGGTGTGATAATTGAGATTAAATGGATGAAATATTGTTTTATAAAAACTTGATGTGGAAAATTTACTGCCAGAAATTTTAATTCTCTCTGTTCTTCCTCACATCACAGGACAGAAGTTCAGATTCTCTGGTCTTATTATTGATCAAAAAATATCAGCTTTAAGAATCTGATTGGTCCAGATGTATAAACACCAAGAAACAGCTTTCAAAGTCCATCTAATCATTAAAGTCAGTCCCGATAAGACCCATTAGTTCACAGTCAAAGGTCTGATCCCCCATCAGCAGATCTGTATCAGGAACTGCTGCTACTCATTAACCAGGGTCACCTGCACAGGTGAGCACCGGCCGAGCGCCTGGCAGTTGCAGTGAGGCTGAAGATGAAGCTGGAGATCTTCCTCGTGCTCATGGCGGCGAGCGGCATCGGCGGGAAGCCGCTGAGCCGCCAGGAGGAGAAGAAGACCAAGCTGCTGCTGGTGTCGTTCGACGGGTTCAGGTGGGACTACGACCAGGACGTGGACACACCGCACCTGGACCACATGGCCTGGGACGGGGTCAAAGCCAAATACATCACCCCCCCCATGATGACCATGACATCGCCGTCACACTTCACCACCATCACAGGTCTGGAGCGCCGCCGGATGGCCTTAAGCCAAACCTAACTAACTCTGAGGTTAATGACCTTAGAGTGAAGTCAGCAACAATTAGTTATGAAGAAGAAGAAGAGCTTTGTCAGTCCTCCAGGGGAAACTGACATTTCAGGACAGAGCAACAGAAACCAAACATGTGAAGTCCCAGAGCGGCTCCAGGAAATCAGGTTCAGGAGCCTCGTTTTGGTTCTTCTGTCAGTCAAACGGCTTCATTAAACCACTGGGAACAAACCCAGAATCCTCCTGAGGCCCTCGCCGCCCTCGCCGCCCTCGCCGCCCTCGCCGCCCTCGCCGCCCTCGCCGCCCTCGCCGCCCTCGCCGCCCTCGCCGCCCTCGCCGCTCCACCTTCCACTAATCTACAAAAATTGGCATCAAGCGTTTTGGTTTGTGCAGCACAAATTTTAAAGATATTGATACAAATGTTTCCAGAGGTCATGAAAGGTCAACCACCCTCAAACTTCTTCAAATCAGACAAAACTGGTGTCAAACAAGCCGACTATTTGAGCAGAAAAGGTTTTGTTTGTGCTGCTTCGACGTTTTTTATTAGCATGTTTAAAATGTTAAGAAAAAATGAAAATTTTTGCTGCACAAATGTTTGATGTTGAATTTATTAGATTTAAAGAAGGAGCTGGACTCCAGTCCTGAAGCCCTGCAGACCAGAAACAGCTTATAGGAAAAGAAATAGAATCTAATCCTGCATTCCTAGATTATTTCTGGATTATTGATCACTGCTTATCGGCGTTATCAGCTGGTTGAGTTCATCTTCCTGTCAGTAAGTGGAGCTTTATGGCTGCATTTGATACGATCAGATGTTTGCTGATTCCTGGCTGATCAAACAGGAAGTGAAGTTTTCATTTAAATTTTCACCTCAGAGGCCAGAAAACGTTTAAATCGAGAAACTTTCTGGCTCTATAAGAGACATATAATTCAAGCTCTTTAAAAATATATATTTTTGTGCAGAAAAATTTGCTGAAGTATCTGTTTTTGTTTAATGTTGCCACTGATTTAAAAAAGGCTATAAAAAGATCAATATGAAATCCATCTTTCTGTAAACGGATTTGATTTCATTTGCAAATCAATTTATTGACGTCCATCAGAGACAGAATAAGTTTAGTTGTGATGAACTTTAAACTCACTGCTGCAGATAAAATATTGTGAACATGAGTCAACTGAACTCCAGCAGGGGGCGCCGTTTGTTGGCTGAAAACTAAAACCTGCGTCACTGGGACTGAACTGCTGCATTAACTAGGTTGTGTGTGTTTGGTACCTGTGTTGTTTAGTTGTAAACAAGTTAAATTTTACATGATCATTCCTGAAATAGACAACAATTATCACGATGATGAGTCCTTCAGGGGCAGTAACGAAGCATAATGTTTCAATCCTGGACGAGCCCCCAGTTACAGATTATGCTGAGTCACAGTGAAAAATGGAGACTGAATACTGATGCAACTAAATATTTAGTATGCAAAAAATATTTAAACTAAGCATAAAAATGTGACACTTAGTAAATCTTTGAATGTCTCAATTTACCTGAATTCAATCTGATCACCACTGCTTCACTGAACAGCCAAATCTAACCACCAGGTGGCAGCATTACAGCGGAGCAAACAGACATTTCAGTTGGTTTTTCTCCAGAATCACAGAGCTAAATGTCTCGTCTCAGGTAGATGGATTGAAGACCACGAAGTTGTCCACAACTTAATGTTCAACGAAACAACAAACCTGAAAGTTCCCTTCAAAGAGACCCTGAAGAGGTCGGAGTGGTGGGACAACGGCGCGCTGCCGCTGTGGATCACGGCTCAGAACCAGGCAAGTCGACGAGCAGCTGGAAACTCAGAGCCTGTCGCCCTAAACGCTCACATATTGATGAGAAAACGAACTGAAATGAGAGGAAACTTTGAAAGATATTTGTAACATTATCACATTTCTTAACCATGTAAGCCCTAAAACGGATTTATTTAGCAGATTAGTAGAAATAAATACGGTTTTACACCTTTAAGAAGACAGATGAGTCGAAGGTTTTGCAGTCAGTGTCTGATGAAAATGTTGGTTTGAAATTCCCCAATTTTTTCTTGAACACCATAACAGCTTCAAGCTTTGCAAAACAGACCCATTAAAACATTTTATATCATCCTTGACTGAATTTGCATCCCCTGCCACACGGTTAAGAAACATGATAATGTTACGAATATCTTTCAAAGCTTTCTCATCAATATGTGAGTTTTCAGCCAGAGGTCAGGAGTTTCTCAGCATCAGCTCCAAAGGACGATAAACCAGTGAATCAAACTGAATCAAACTGATCTCCTTCCGTCAGGGTCTGAAAACCGCTTCATTCTTCTTCCCGGGAGGCGGCGCCGCCTACGGGGGTCAAAGGGTCAACAGAGTTCGGACGGCGGAGCCCGGCCACCCTTACACCAATGAGACAGAATGGCGTGAGAACATCGACACGGTTCTCAGCTGGTTCTCGGAGGAGGACTTCGACCTGGTGACCCTGTACTACGGCGAGCCGGACTTCGTGGGCCACAACAAGGGGCCGGACCACCCGGACAGGAAGACCGTCATCCAGCAGATCGACCGCACCGTCGGCTACCTGCGCGACGCCATCAGGCGGCACGGCCTGGACGACAGCCTGGACGTCGTCATCACCTCTGATCACGGCATGACCACCGTCAAGAAGCGGCCGCTGGTGGACGAGATCGTCCTCAACAAGTACCTGAACCTGATGCAGCTCACCTCTTTCGAGATCCTGGACTACGGCGGCTTCGGCATCGTGACGCCGCGGCCGGGGAAGGTCCAGGAGGTTTACGACGCCCTGACCAACGCTCCCAATCTGACCGTCTACAAGAAACAGGACATCCCGGAGAGTTTCCATCTGGGGAGAAGCAAGCGGCTGCCTCCCATCGTGGTGGTGGCGGACCTGGGCTTCAACCTGAACTCGGTAAGGCCCAGAGGTTCTGTAAGGCCCAGAGGTTCTGTAAGGCCCAGAGGTTCTGTTCTTTACCAAACAATCAGTGTTTTGTTAATTCGTTCCTCCTTGGCTTCAGAAAGTCTCGTTATCGTCTCCGTTCCCTGAACGACGTCCGGTTCATTGACATTGCTAGTGACGACGTCCCGACGAGACCAGATGATTGGTCTAGCTAAAGTCCAACACTCCAGCATTTCATCTTGAGATTCATCTTTAAATCTGAAGCAGAGAGAAAACCTGCTAATCTGCTAAAAGCAGCTGAATTCTGCTTATTACAGCAGATTATAAATCAATAGTTTTCCTAAAGACTTCACAACTTCACACTATTTAAGACCATGACAGTAACGTACAAAAATGGATATATGTATTAAATTACAAATAAAATATGCAATTTAGCGTGACGTCCATAATGCCGAAGCTTTAATCCCAGATTGAACGCAGCGTCAAACATCTTCCTGCAGTTTGCATTAAATACGCAACAACAAACCAACGCCAGCTAACCAGCTAGCAAAGGGTTTATTAGCAGGTCGTTAGCGGTAGCCTCAACGGCAGAATGCGATGAAATCCAGAGTGGCTGAGGTCAAAGGTCACGCTGCCTCTCTGTTTCACAGAGGTTCATCGTCTACGTGAACAAAGGCGACCACGGCTTCCACAACGGGGAGATGGACATGAAGACCATCTTCCGGGCTGTCGGACCGAGCTTCAAGCAGAACTTTGTGTCCGACCCGTTCGACAGCATCCACATCTACCCGCTGCTCTGCAGGCTGCTGCGCATCCAGCCGGCGCCGCACAACGGGTCGCTGGGGGTCACCGAGGTCATGCTGCGGGCTGCAGGTGAGTCTGCTCTGGCCCACCAGAACCACAACCAGAACCAGAACCACAGATTAACCCGGGTTTGTCTGCAGGGGAATCCCAGAGGTCCGGTCTGTCTGCCATGCTGCTGCTCACCGTCCTGCTGGCCAGAATCCTCTAACCGGGCCAGAACCGGGTCAGAACCGTTACCTCCACATCCAGCTGCAGAACCACTGACGACATCAAGACGGACCAGTGGTTCTGGTACCAGGACGGTCCGTCAGGATTCTGCATGAAGCTTCTCCATTTTTCTTTAAAATCTTGTTTTTGAAACGAAGCATTTGGACCAGAACCGAACCAAACCGAGCAGAACCGGCCTGTCAGCTCACCTGGATTCAATAATTTAGTTTTTACACTAAAACATGAAACTGAACATTTGAATAAATTATAATTTCAAACATTTGTTGCTTATTATTCATTCTGTTTGATTAAAACTTTTATAACAAGAAGTTCTGGTTCTGGTTCTGCTGGTTTCTTCCTTTCTACTGTCGCCCCCTGCTGGCCCAGAAGTGGACGACTCAAATATTTATGATCAACACAAGAGATTTTTTTTCATAAATTCTGATTTTAATAACAACCAGCTTTAAAAAGAACTTCAAACTATATTTCTTCATTTTCCATATTTATACGAAACGTCGCTTCGTCCTACAAAATGTATTTTCTCTTGTAATTAATTTTGTTCTAAAATATGAACAGTAAAATAAACTAAACTGTCAGCTTTCATAATAAAACATTTTACATTCAATTTAGAAGATTTTTTGTGTTTCTAGGGCTTTTATTTTGGAAAACATGTCGGCCATGTTTTATTTGGAGAAATGAACTGGAAGCAGAAACTTGTTTTTAAAGTGCGTCGCGATGACATGTTGATTTGCTGCTTCACGATAAACTGGACTCATTTTTAAAAGATGTTTTGGTGGAAACAGCAGCTCATCTGCAGCCGGAACCGGGTCGGGCCGGAACCAGAGCGTTACCTGCTGGCTGTTTCTGAACACAGAAATAAAATGATCTCAATCATCAGAAACAGGAAATAAAACCTGAAATCCTGCAGCCGGTTGGTCACTGCAGTGACGTTGGTCTGAACCAGCGTGGGGCCCCCAGCGTAGCGTGGGTCCCCCACGGTGGGGCCCCTGGCCCGGCATGGGGCCCCCAGCGCGTCCTGGAGGGCCCGCATCCTGCATGTGTTCGTCTCTCCCTGGTGGGACCAACAACCAGTTTTCCTGTAGAGCCTCATTGGATCCAGGTCCATCAAACCAGAGAGAGCAAAGACATGCAGGACGCAGCCGGCCCTCAGGGGCCCTCAGGGGCCACTCTGGTCTTCAAATCAGACAAAATCAATTAACCTGGCTATTTGTGTCGCTATAGTTTTGAAGATATTAATTAAAATGTTTCCAGAGGTCAGAGGTCAATGGACATCATTCATGCTGGATTTCATTGGTGCTGATCTATGAACATGAATCATTGAGTCTCAGCTGAGTCACTAATCTATTGCAGTAATGTCAAAAAAACGACTTCCTGTCTTTGTCTTTCTTCTTCATGGTTTCCTCCAGAAGTCACTTCCTGTTGGTCATGTGACTCATGATGTGGACAATGTTTCCTCCCAACTGATTTATTAAAAAATTACAAAGAAACTACAAAACATCTGCTGAGGTTTAACCTCCAGGCAACATGGTGACACACACACACACGCACACACACACGCACGCACACCCACACACACACACACACACACACACACACACACACACACACACACACACACACACACACACACTGAAGTGAAATCAGCATGATAGATTAAATAAAACGTCCGTTCTGCGTCGGATCATGGAGGAGAAGCAGGAACTGAAGGAGAAATAAATATTCGTCCTCTGAGTTCGCTGGCCGTTGGCCAATCAGAGCGCAGCGCCAGACAGCTGGCCAATCAGAGCGCAGCGGTGGTCTGGCAGTAAAACCAAAGTAACCTGAGGATTGTCAGTGTAAAACGACAAGGAAATGAAAGTCGTGTCTTCAGAGAAAATGCAGCACAGCCAGATGGAAGCCGATTGGTCCTCTGCCTCGTTCAGGCCCCGCCCACCTCGCCGTCCCCATGGAGGATCATAACGCCGTCTCAGCGTCCACGAACCTCCGTCCGTCCTCGTTCTCCACGCTGATCTGGATGCTGGGAAGTTTCTCCTGACTGGACAGCAGAACAATTTCAGACCAGTTAGATCTGAGTTTATCGATTACTGATCAGGAATTGATCGCAGAACCTCCTGGACCAATAGGGGCGGCCGCAGGCGGTGATGTCATCATCACCTCTTGCAGTGTTTCAGAGCCTTTCCTCCCTCAGAGTTCTTGGAAACGGATTTCCAGATTCCACTTTTGGCCATTTCATCAGAGATGTTGACTTCAGACGGGTCAGACCTGCAGGACCAACAGAACCAGAACCAGGTCAGCGCCTGCAGCAGAGCGCACTCAGAGGGGGCGGGGCCACCGTGTTCGACCCACCTGTCCTTCAGAGACTTGATGGGGAACTTCAGGATGCTCTGAGGCTCGTCGGGCGGATCGTCCTCCGTTTCCTCCATCATCCGCTGGGCGTCCTGCAGACAGCCAATCAGAACGCAGAGCCAATCAGAACGCAGAGCCAATCAGAACGCAGAGCCAATCAGAACGCAGAGTCAGTCAGAGCCAAAGGACCAATCAGAGCGCCTCACCTCCTCCTTCTTTTTCTTGTCGTCGTCTTTCTTCTTCTTGCTCTCTGGGATCAGGTCGTCCAGCCAGCTCAGCTCTCTCTTGGTGAAGCAAAAGTCCAGAAGCTTCCGGATGAAGACGAGCGCCAGAACCTGCAGAGAGGCGGGACGGCGGTGAGCCGCGCCGTTCGGTCGAGGAGACGGCGGGGTGGGAGGCGCGGCCTCACCATCATGGGGAAGATGACGGCAGCTCCAGACGCCTTGATGGCCCAGAGGATGATGAGGCAGGACAGCTGGACGGCGGTGAAGACGTGGACCTTCCAGAGCGGGACGTAGCGCAGGTAGATGAGGTCCGGCTGGTGCTTGGCCGGCATGCCGAACAGTTTGATCCGGTCGAAGAGCTGCAGGACCAGGAAATGCAGGATTCACTCAACTCCACTTCATTAATGTGACACAGCAAACACTGCTGACTTCAATAATATCATTATTATTTACATTTCTCTGCACGACACCCTGAGTAACTTCAGTATGAAAATATTTGGTTTTAAAATTGATATATTGCTGACAATGATATGAAAATATTCAACCAGGTATTGATCACCAAGGACTAACATTTCCACCAAGTAGAGGCACAACAAACAAACCTGGATGCCTTTGAGTGACGACACTCCCATGTAGAGAAAGACTCCATAGAGGACGGGCATTGGGATCAGCTGGGGACAAAAAGGACACGTTCGTTACCGCGTCCGGCCAAACGGCCCGTGTCCAACCAGATGTCCACCTTGAGCGCGGACGTCATGAAGACGGAGCAGCCCATCAGGATGAAGATCATGAATCCCGTCACTCGTTGCTCCCGGATGCCCAGGAACTTGGGTTGCTCTCCAGGCGCGGCGCAGCCCGACTCCACCTTCAGGCTGTTGACGTGGGAGATGGAGAGGACGGTGGCCGCCACGAACCAGGGCAGGCCCAGGATGGAGCAGACCCCCAGCATGACCGCCACCACCAGCAGGTCCAGGTGGTACCCACAGCCCTTCTGCAAGGGCACACACCGGGTCAGAACCACAGAGACCCAACCCGAGACCAGACCGAGACCACAAGCCGCCCCGCCCACCTTCAGTTTGTTCTCCTTTCTGTTGATGATGATGGCGGTGATCTGCTGGTCCATGAAGATCAGGATGGTGCAGAGCAGGGCGGGGATGGCGGCCGCCAGCAGCGTCCACCAAGGGTTGGCGCCGAGTGGCGAAACCAGCCAGGACCGGTCACTGGTGGTGGGCTGCAGATAACCCAGCAGACGCCATTACAACCCAGTGGACCAATTAGAGGAAGGAGGCTGACGCCAGCGCAGGGCGACCACAGCCAATAGAACCCTGTTAAAGTACCTAGAACCTGATCCACAATATTCAGGAGGGAAGAAAACACTAAATGCACAAATAAAATTCATCCTTGAAACGTTTGTTTAGTCTGAATCATCAGTGGCTAGCGTTTTAGCACAGAATGCACGTAGCATCGCAACAGACGTCAGCCAACTGGACATACATTTGCACTTAATCTGTGATAGACGAACAACTGCTAAATAGCTAGCTAGCATACAGCATAACCTGAGAACGTCAACCTGAAGGTGGATCACCTCGAATCGCTCCGGGACTTCCAGCTTGGGAGAAGGAATTCCCACCAGGTAATCCAGCAGCACCATGACCATGATGGTCAGGAAGACGGCAAAGTCACTGATGGTCGACCGCACCTGTACACAGAACCAGCGGGTCCGTGAAGCAGAACCAGCGGGTCCGTGAAGCAGAACCAGCAGAACGCAGAGGGACTGACCTTGGTGGGGAAGTATCTCTTGGTCTTGAACTTTTTGAGGAATGAGGAGAGGAAGAAAGTGGCGAAGAAGAGGATGACGGACCAGAAGAGGACGTCTGGGACGAAGGGTCCTTTTTCACTGCAGGCCGACCCGATAAACTGTCCCTTCAAGCTCCGACAAGCCTGCAGACACAGACAGGAGGGTCACAGGCCGCAGTCCCCGCGGCCGCCACTGGGGGCGCTGGTTGTGGACCAGAGAGCCGTACCGTCACGTTCAGCTGCTCCCACTCGATGCTTCCTGCCGTCAGGTTCCTGCTGCTCCAGATCTGCTGGACGTCCGCCGAGGCGTTGGAGGGAGCAGAACACCGACACCTGGAAGAGATGCAGACCGGATCAGAACCACCGGGCCGCTACAGTACCGTCGCACAGAAGGCATAAACCGTTTTAATAAATACATTTAAAAATATTTACGTAAAGAACAGAAAAGAAAAAACATTTATCAAGAAAAATCTATAAAAACTTTTTAAAAATTAAAGAAATATTTTTAACAATTATTTTTTATTTGAACTTAAAAAATTAAGAAAAAATACAGAAAATGAATAAAGTAAAAACTAAATTCAGTAAAATAAAAAAAGATAAAACTACAATAAGAAATTGAGGGGAAAATATTCATATACTTTATTTAAACTCATTTAGAAATGAAGGAAAATGAAATGCATGTCAACTCCTCACGTGTAGAAGGTGAGGTTGTTGAGCTGGTTGTGCAGGTTGACGGGAAACTTCTTCCCCATGGTGACCAGCTTGGCCAGAGCCTCGTAGATGAAGATGATGCAGATGAGGGCGGCGAAGGCTTCCTCGGTGAAGCGGGTGATGTAGCAGACCAGAGAGCTGGCGTCCGTGGCGACCAGCAGGACGCACAGGAAGGCCGTCCACAGCCCGATGCTTGTCCGCAGGGACAGGTAGGACAGACCGTGGTTCCTGGGGACAGACAATGAGACATCACACCTCACCGGGACGCCATCTTGGTTCTTCTGGGTTCAGAACCAGGGCACCCAACAAACCATGGGTTTATGTAAGACTTGTGAAACAGATTTAATCCTCAAACAAAAGGATTTAAAGTCTAAAACTTCCAGAAAATCAACAACAAAAGAATTAAATCCTGAAAGTTCTGATAATCTGCGACCCGTTTGGCTCTGCGCCTCTTATCTAACTGCCTGAAGGCTCAGACAGGCCAGCAGGGGGCGCTGCCGTTCAGCTCAGAAACAGCTGCGGCTTGGACTCACTCGCAGAAATGGAAGAGGATCTTCTCGAACACCAGAACCGGGCCGGTGCTGCCCAGGATGGTGAGCGGCTGGCCGGCGAACAGGGAGTAGGCCACGCCCGTCATGGACGCCCCGAACAGAGACTCCATGGTGCCCTGCAGAACCGAGACGTTACTGCTGAGCAAAGCGCGGGAAAAACACCGGCTGACCCACACAGCTCATTACACATGGTCAAACATTTTATAGCTTATGTTTTTCATTTGATTTTTCATTTTACTTTACTATTATTACTGCCATTAGTTGCTGTCCATTTCTGAGCTCAGTGTTTTTCAAAGTGGGCGCCACCGGAGGGCGCTGTGGGAACCCCAGAAAGCCACAATATTTTATCTAATAAACTTTTCTACCACAGAACTCATGGCCATCTAAAGCCAGAAGGTTAGCATCTATGCTAAATGGATGTAAAAATAATGGATAAATGAATATAAAACACTCTGACGTTTACATATGTTGTAGCATTGACTGTGTGTTTGCTGTGGGGGTCACAGGTCAGCGTTTGGGAACCTTACTATGCTGCCCTGGGTGGCCTCCCCCAGCAGGCCGCCGAAGGTGACAACTGGCGACATGCAGGCGCAGTACAGGAAGAGGACAGACGCCAGACACTGCAGACTCAGCGCGTCTTTGATGTCACTCCAGTAAAACGGCGCTTTCCTCCGAACGTCGTTCACTAGGCCTCCAAAGATCCTGTGGGATGAGATCAGCATCACCTGAGCATGAGACACACACACCACACACCTACACACACACACACACCTACACACACACACACACACACACCACACACACCTACACACACACACACACCTACACACACACCTACCTACACACACACCTACACACACACACCTACACACCTGCCCGTCCGCTGCAGCTCTGGCCCCGTGTGATGCTCCGCCTCCTTCACAGCCTCTGAGCAGTGGGCGGAGCCATTAGGCTGCGCCGCCATCTTCCTCTTCTCCTGCAGACGCAGATGGGACGGTTAATGTTGCTGCTCTTAAACAGAAATTTTTGTAGCCATTTATGCTACAAAAATGTAATTCATTCCAAAATGGAGGTTGTGCTAAAACAGTGCTAGCATTCCGCTTTAGCACATTTCAGTTTAATGCTAAAACATAAACTTAGGATGAACTTGCTAGCTTAATTTCCATTTTAGTCCAACTTCCAAAGTGTTGAAGCTGCAGAATGAAACTTTAATAAATTATATGATTTTTATGTATTAGTTTAATCTGTGACCAGGTCGTTAGTTTGTTATGAGTGCAATCTGTGAATCGATCGATCGCCACGTACACAGACTCAACAAACGTAATGAATACTTTTATTTTGCTGCAGCTTTAAGTTATGTTAGCAAGTTTATGGTTTCTTAATTTTAATATAGCATAATTTCACATATTGCTAAAACAGGATCACTGGCTATCAGAACTTTACAGGACAAGTTTCTGCTGACCCTCCTGGGCTTCGGTAGGCGGGTTCTCACCTGAGACGGGACGTTTTTCGGCGGTTCGATCCGGATGCTCGGGTCCCACTCGCCCGGAGGCAGAACCGTGACCTGGTCCAGGAACTCATCGATGCCGGACAGCAGGTCGTTCCGGTCCTTGGCCTTGTACGCCACATCATGGAAGACCTGCGACAGAACCGGGGAGGTTAGAGAAGGTTCCTCTGTTTGGGTCGCACCTTGACCAGACCAGAACCTCCCGCAACGCTCGGCTCACCTCGTCGGTCATCAGCGTGGCGATGGAGCGGCCGATCTCGTGGTACTGCAGGCCTTTCCCGAACGGACCGAGCAGCAGGAACAGAAACCTGAAGCAGAACCGGAGAGACGCTTCAGAACTCCTCATTGGGTTCTGGTTTCACTGTGTGGGTTTCAAGTGGACCAGAGTTGTCATGGGAACCAAGCCAGCAGGTTCTGAGTTCACCTGGTCGGTACCGGAACCTCGGTGAGGCCCGTCAGCAGCACGGCCGGCGCCAGGCGGACGAAGGCGATGATGGGCCGCTCCAGGAAGTCCACCTCTCCCACCAGGACGTTGGAGGCTTCGGCGCCAGGCGGGATCTTCTTCATAAAGTTCATGTCCACCTGGAACAGAACCAGAACTCAGACTCCTGGAGCGGATCCAGTCAGGACCATGAGCCCCTTCAGAACCGGCTCATGTCCAAACAAACAGAGGAACTCAGCTGGACTTCATGCCCCTGAAACAGGAGGAACATGTCAGGGACTACTTTCACAGGCGGACTGATACGGCTCTGTTGGGTCCGATCCGTCCCAACACCTCAGACGGAAAAACACGTTTGATTGGTGACATCAAAATCACAGCCGACAACAATCACTGAAACGACAGCGAGCATCGACCAATCACAGAGCACCAACCACGACACAGGCCTCTGATTGGGCGACGGCTGACTTACTGCGGGCTTCCTGTCGGCCGCCGGCAGCAAACACACACAGTGACAGCCCTGCAGAGAGACGAGCCGTCACCCTCTGACCCACACGTTCTGATTGGACCATCCTGGGAGGTCCCGCCCCCCAGAACCACCGTTCAGACTTTAAATACAGGAAGTTGGACTTTGTCCAGCCCAGATATCATTTTGATTCCAACTCCAGGTTTTCCACCATCCCACTTTAACTGAGGATCTTTTCAGCTGATGGTTCTGACCCGGTGGAATAACCAGAACCTTTTGTATTTAACCAGTCTCTCAGTCCAATCGTAGGTTTTTCTGTCTCCCACTGATGGAGGACTTCCTGTTTTCTGTCCAATAAGAGCCCAGAAAGCAGAGAGACACGCCCACTTTCTTTCCCTCCTGTCAGATTTCAGCTCTGATTGGTTCTGGAGAACCCGGACCTGAAGGCAGTGTTAATCTGTCCCTGTCTGGACCCGGAAGGTTCTGATGATTGAGCTTGAGGATTCGGTTCCATTTGGGTTTCTGGTTCTGATTCCAGAAGAAGCGGGAATCACCATGGCAAACAGCGACTCAGCAACATTTTCTTTCTTATTTTAAAATGTAGCAATGACATCAAGAATGAAGCGTAACCATGGCGACAAATGCAGGACTATTGGTGAAAGTGAGTCTACAAAAAACACAACAAAAAAACAAGCAAAGCTAACAGACTTATGATTCTACTGCACAATTAGTACAAAATGTCATGAAAAGCTTTAATAAAATAAAACCCAATCCGCCGCCAGTCGGCCTCCATTTTGTAACCGTACGGAACGTTCTGGCGTCGCCATGGAGACGGGACGAGCACAGAGCGCGCCGAAACAGGAAGCCACGAAAATGAAGGATTCATTTGGGTTTTACCAACAAAATATCAATTATGGTACGAAGGAAAACATTACATATAAAACGATTTTCAAACACATTTTCCCCAAAACTCAGAATTGAATCAAAGATTCCCACTAACTATGTAACCGGGCCTTCAGAACCGGGCCTCCAGAACCGGGCTGGTGCTGCTCACCTTGCTGAAGTCCACGGTGCTGTTCTCTCGGCTGCCGGCGCTGATCCGGCTCTCGCTGATCTTGTTGTCCAGGTTTCCTGGAGCCGACTGCGGCGACGCCAGCAGCCCTGCAGACACTCACAGTCAGTTTCACCGGGCCGGAACCAGAACCAGAACCAGCAGGTTCTCTTTCAGTCCACTCTGGAGACTCTTCAGTATTTAGTCATTAAATCTACTCCACAAGTCCAGATGATTTATCATCATTTCATTTTTCACCACAACCAGTTCTGAGGGTTTGGCTGTCAGAGGATGACCTTTGACCTGATCAGAACTTTCAGGGCAGCTGTTCAGATTACACAAGTTCAGACTTTTTACCTTTATTCTCGTAACATTAAATTATCCTTCAAAGATTTCAACTCGACTGCTGATGTGAACATGAAGCTCACAGAGCAAGCAGCAACACACACACACACACCACACACACCTACACACCACACACACCTACACACACACCCACACACACACCTACACACACCACACACACACCTACACACACACACCCCACCCACACACACACACACACTCCGGGCCCAGAGTCCGGTTACAGCTCAGTGGACTCCATGTCACGCTGCTCGCTCCACCTGACTCCTGAACTTTAAACCAGAGCAGAGGGTCCGGTCCGGTTGGTCCGGTCCGGTCCGGTCCCCCGAGGTTTGGGCTGAGTAAGGGGAACCGGTCCAGGAAGCTGCTGACTCTGCTGGCCGTCACGCTCTGACTACTTCCTGTCGCTTCAGAGCGACCTCAGTGAAGACGAGTCAGCGCTCCGATGGGTTAACGGACCGGTTCTGGTCGGTTCTGAGCGACTCCAGTGGCTCATTGATGGACAGTTGCAGCTCTGAAGTTTAATTTGGCGGGTCTGACAATAGAACTGTCTCTTTAACGCTGCAGAGCCCTGCGGTCTGCGAGGGAAACCCCGTCAGCTCCACTGCGGTGTTCCTCAGGGCTCGGTTGTTGGACCCGTTTGTTCCACCTTCAGAACCGACACTCACACTTTCTACACCAACCTTCACACGCAGACAGTTATTAGAAACAAAGCCTGAGTTCTACCAGAGGTCAGTTTGCCCCGATGAAGAGTCAGCCTGGTTCTGGTCTTCATCAGTCCCACAATCGGAACCACAGAACCGTTTTCCACCAGAACCTCTGTCCACTGCAGCTGAATCAGAACCGGGTTGGGTTGAGCAGAACCAGGCTGCTTTTCCAGACCAGCTCTTTAAACTTTGAAGAGGGCTGAAAAACTGAGTGACGCAGGTTGTTGCTAGGTAACCAGAGAGAGAGCGAGCTATGCTATCGAGCTAGCTCAACTCGACGCGGAGGCTTGGCGGCAAAAGCCTTTCCTCTGCCTACATCTCCCAGAATGCCGTGCGCTTCTGGAGTTCAGTGAATATATAATTATGATCGGCTCGTGCTGATCATATCTTATTGATTTATTTTCTAGCCCGCATCTGATCCCAATCACTGGTGGAGGTTCGTTGGTCCCCAGATGACCTCTGACCCCAGACCTGGTGTTAGTAGCAGCAGCTTCATGCCTCTTATTGCCTGTTTGGCTCTGTGGAGCGCCATCATCCATGTGAAGGTGCTGCTCCTCCTCCGGAGGGAAAACCACCACCTGGATCCCAGCTCCGCCCACCGGCGTCTCCGGCGCCGAGCGGCGGCGTGGCGCTCCTCCTGAGGGGGCGGGGTCCAAAAGGGGCGGGGCCAGTCCGGGCGGCGGGGCTCCGACAGGTGGCGCTCCTGGAGGTACAGGGTGGGCGTGTCCGGAGGCAAGGAGGCAGGGCCAGAGAGGAGGCGACCAAACGGAAGGACGCCAGGGGGAGGGGGGAGGGGTGGCGGCGTCGAAGGAGAACTGGGAGGCGCGGCGGAGGAGGGAGAGGCGAGAGGAGGACACGCCCTCCCCTGGAGAGAGGAGGGACAGGAAGAGTCGCTGACATCAACAGAGTCATGCTAACACGGAAACCGGCAGAAGGGTTTCCATGGAAACCACCTCACTTCCCATTACTGGGGTAGAAGCAGCAGATTTGGACGTCAGTCAGAGACGGAAACGTTCCCACCTCAGAAACACAGGCAAATAAATGCAACCGATTATTTTCCATCCTTGGTCTGACTGGATTAGCAGAGATTAGCTGCGGCGGGGTCCCGGCCTGCGGCGGGGTGCCGGCCTGCGGCGGGGTGCCGGCCTGCAACTCAACAGAGCCACGCGTTTCTACGCATCGGCATGTCAGGAAGTACGATTTTATCCCGAGATTATCACGACTAACTTTCTTGTACTTTATGACTATTCTCTTGTTTGTTCTCATAAACAACTTTATTCTGGTGTTGTAGTAACTTCACTACAACATTACTACTGTAATATTAGTTATTCATAGTACGACTTCTCACAGAACTTTATTCTTGCATTATTCCAATTTTATTCAGTTACATAACTTTATTCTTGACATGAAAGAATTTTATTTTATTTTTTTTAGAAAAACCTTCTTGCCAATATTTCTAAAGCAAAAAACTGATTTCTTTGCACAAAATCCAAAATCAATCGTCACGCCTTGCGGGTCGCCGCAGGATGACAATTTTTGCTTTTAATTATATTTACAAATGAAATAAAAAACGTTTAATGCTAAAAATATTCATATGAACAAAAAAACTAAAATTACTTGAATGTAAAAATTGAGGTTCTGATCCAAACCCATGAAGCTCCAACATGGAGGCTGTCAGCAGCTGATTATTAACCCGACCAATCAGCACGCTGGTTAGCGCCAACCAATTAGAAAGCAGCTTCTCTGATCATTAAACACTCGGTTAGTGAGTCAGAGACCAACATGCGTGTTCATGCAACACGCCACACCAGAGGCCGACGCTGCGCCAACCCATTACCTCGACCAATCAGATCGCACAGACTGAACCGAACTCTGCCCGGCGACTCGCAGATCTCAGAACACAACGTCAGAACCAGGAAACCAAAGGTTTGGGTCAGAACCAGAGGAGACTAAATGGTTCTGTCACCATAACAGAAACTGCTGGACGATAAACTGCCCCAGAATTATCGCGATAAACGATAATATTGAGAATGTCTTCTCAATATTGAGACCATTTTCAAATAATTTAATTGGAATAGCATTGTAATGCAAGAACACATTCTAAAACTTTAAATTCAAATGAACATTTAACACTGGACCCGGAAAACTTTTTAAATATAACAAATGATTAAACAATCAACAAATTGAAGCTCAAAGCTGTTTAGTTGAGGCCAAAACACCAGATTAACAACTTCTATCATCCAGCTAAAGTAAGAAAATGTTTTAATTTATAATCCCCTTCATTGATTTATTGCAACAGGCCTAACGGATGAATAAAGGCTGTGGAGCGTGAAGACTTTTGGGCTTAAATGGGACCAGAACCGGACGGTGGTTCTGAACCTGACTGGGTTCTGTTGGTGGACCTGTGAAGTTCGAGCAGACGTTCAGGGATGACGGCAGCGCCGCAGCCTCACCGTTGCGCTCCAGCAGCGTTGAGTCTGAATGCTTCTTGCCTATGTCTGCGAAGGAGCGGACCAGCGGGATCCGGTTGCTCAGCTTCTTCTCGTTCTGATGATGGTGGCGCTTCAGCAGAGCCTCCCTGACCTTCTCCTGCTGCTCCGCCTCCAGCTGGCCGGTCGCCAGCATGCTGTCGATCACCATGTCTGGGGGGGGTTAGCCGCAGGGCGTTAGCATGTCGTTAGCACTTCGTCAGAACGTTGCCAACACATTTTTATCACGTTGTTAGCATGCTAGGATGCTGTTAGCACATCGTAAGCATAGTCAGCATGTCATGTATTTAGCAGGTGGTTAGCACATCATCAGTGCAATGTTAGCATGTCATTAGCATGTCGTTATCGCGCCGCTAGCATGTTGTTGGTGTGTCCCCAGCCTGTCGTCAGCGTGGTTAGCATGTGGTTAGCGTCTGACCTGCGATCTCGTCGATGGAGCCGGCCCTCATGTCCAGCAGCACGGTGCCGTTCATTATGCAGGAGCGAAGCTCAAACAGGCTGTGCAGCGACAGCGTGGCCACGTACGGTTTGCTCCAGCGCTCGCCGCCGTCCTCCACGTCCTCCTCAAACTTCAGCCACCTGGACACAAACATGACATCATCACCAACTTCCTGTGTGCTCCTCCTCAGCCCGATGGTAGGGGAACCCGACCCGGTCTGCAGGTTCTGTTTGGTTTGCCCGTCCAACTCCTCGTGAATCTGATCGTCATGTGACCCGGCGGCCTGAAGCGAGACCAAAACCAGACGCCAGAAGACTTTAACCACAGCTGGAAAATAAATTCAGGAGCAGCAGCTCGTGATGATGAGCAGCAAAACAAGAACATTTTGTCGTTGTAAAGAGTTTAACATCGTTTTAAACCTCATGTGAACAAGTTCAACGTCTCTTAACCTGAAACTCCTTTTGCATCTCATTTGAACAGGTTTAGAATCTGGTTTTACTGACGTCAGCATCTGACTGACAAGTTTCTCTTTTTAACAAGTTGTCATTTTAACCAGCTTTGCATCTTTTCAGTAGAATCTGGTTTTGCTGCTGATTTTAGAGCTGTGGCATTTTAACGTTTCTGTAAGTTTGAACCAGAAACCAGCAGAATGCCGAGGAGTTAGCAGAATGCCGTACTAACTCCTCGGAATCGCCGAGGAGTTCTCTGGACCACGGACCGGTCAAGGCTCGGGAGGGGAGCTGCAGTAAAATTGGACCTCCCCTCCCCCCAGATTGTTGCTTGTGATAATCGTAACCGATCCTTCTGTACTGTGAGGTGTATCACGACGACTGGACACAACGTTCTACCAGTTGGTTCTACCAGTTGGTTCTACCAGTTGGTTCTACCAGTTGGTTCTACCAGTTGGTAGAACGTTGGGACGGCTCCGATCTAAATTCGGGCTTATTCATCGTGGTCTCGGCCTGATTATCGCAGCCTGGTGAATGTGACAGGGAGCCAATCAGAGAGCACGGTGACGCAAGAACGGAGGGGATCCCAAACTGTTGACATGGCAACTAAGAGCCTGGTGTTAGATCATCATACGCTGTCAGAATAGCAACACCTGTTTAGCGTTTAGAGCAGCAAATAGAGCAGCTTTTCTTTTTGTTTGGTCTTTAAAATGATCCACAAACTATCACTGCTGCTCCTACATCATGTTGATTATTCTGAGTTCACTATGGGATGTTGGAGTTTTACTGGATCTTCTTCTGGAACCGGGATGTTCAGTGGAACCGGTTCTGGTGCTGAGTTGCTCCTGGACTCACGAACCGACCGAACCTGTTGGACTTTATCGGCTCTGAGGTCACAGAGGTTTAGAAAATCGACCAACGATCCTCAAACCAACCAGACCTAAAACTCACATCTCCTCTCATCTCGACCCCTGACCTCACGCTCTCTGACTCTGGTCACTATGGTAACGGTTACATATCCCTTCAAAATAAGATGCAGGGCAGCTTGGACTGTGGGAATCAACCCACCGGGATAAATCCATCCTCCTGTCTCTCTGGGCCTTTTCCCTCCAGAGAAACTTTCCAAAGAATCTGATCTGGTTCTGTTCATTTTGCTGCTTGTGGCTCAAGGATGGTGGCAAAACGCAGCCGAGAGAATCTGGTAAAGGATTTTCAAAATAAAAGATCCTCCAGACTCAAATAATACAGAAAATAAAAATATTTCATTATTTCTTGCGGCCCGGTACCAATTGGTCGGTGGAGCGGTACCACTGCTCTGAACCCTGCGCTCAGTCTGATCGGACCAATTTACCGGCTCACCTGGCCGTCTCCTTCCACACCTGGACCTGTCCGTCCCTGAAGGCGAGCTCGTCCAGCTCGGTGAACAGGTCATGGGGGATGTGCTCCTCGTCGTCGTCTTCGGTGCCGAGGAGGAACTGGACCCTCTGGGACGGCGTGTCTGCGGTAGGAAGTCAGACTCTTCATCATCATCATCAGACGTGTCCTGCTGCAGGAGTCGGATCGGAACTGACCGTACGCCGGAGACTCCCGACCGTCCTCGCGGTCGTCCCGGTCTCGCCGCCTGCGGTGATGGCGGTGTCCGCGGTGCCGGTGCCGCCTGCGGGTCTGGCGGCCCAGCGGGACGTGAACGCCGACGTACACGGCTCTGTGGCCTGGCAGCAGCGCGCACACACACACCCCACACACACACACATGCACACACACCCCACACACACACACACACAGGAAGTGATTCACAGGAACAAATACTAACGACATGAGATCCAGCAGAAAGTTCTGTTACAGTTAGAATAAATCCTGTACGTCGATCTATCTGTGTTAATGGGTGAATAAAAAAGGACGCATTTAATGGATGGAGAAACTGCATTTTAATGACAAACTGGGCTTTATTTACACAAATTAAAGAATATTAAAGCAACATGTATGAGGAGAGATATGCAAATAATATTTATTTAGTTTTGCTGATTTATTTCTGAGGATTTTTAGGTTCCAGTCGCCAAACTTCAAAACAGAAAGCTTAAAAATATAAATGAAATTAATTTTCATTAAACTCATTGTAGACTCCTAGTATCTAGTAATAACTGAAGGAATGAAATCAGCTGATAAAATCCAGAAAACCTGGATAGAACTGAGATGATTTATGACTTAAATAATAAAATAAACCATGAAACTGAGACGTTTGGTGAAAGTGGAGCACAAAATGAAGCTACAGGAAACAGTGAGGTTCCTGATTAAAGTAAATTAAATTAAAGTTTCCAGAAGAAAAAATAAGAGTTAAAAATTTTTCACGGTATTTAATGCAACGACCCAAACAGAAAAGTTTTGTTTAAACCCAGACAGTGGAAACACAGGCAGAATGATTCGCTACTTTCTGTTTTGGCTGCAAATAAAGGCTGCTGGTGTGTGTGTGTGTGTGTGTGTGTGTGTGTGTGTGTGTGTGTGTGTGTGTGTGTGTGTGTGTCACTCACTCTCCAGTTCCTCTTTCTCAAAGTTTGTGTGCAGGGTGCTGCTGGTCTTGCCCTGGTCCAGAACAGCCTCCTCATCGTTTCCCTGCACAGAAACAAAAACGTTGAAAGTTTTCACTGGAGAACGAAGGACGTCTCCTTTTTCCTTCAGCCTCTTCTCTCCGACTCACCGAGACAAACTAAACCAAACGGAGCAAACGGGCCGAGTTAATGGGAACACATTCCAACATAAACACAGTGGAGGCAGCATCATGCTGTGGGCCTGTCCAGCAGCTGGACCAATCGCAGCCCTCCGTTTGCTGCTGAGCCACAGAAAGGCCGGCCAGGGGGCGGGCTCAAGGGGCTCAGCAGCCAATCAAAACGTAATATTTCAAAATAAATATGAAAACCAGCAGAAAGAAACTTTTAAATCTGACCCAAATAAAAACAGAGTAAATAAAAATCGGCTTCCTGAGCTTCACCACTTGAAATTCAAACCTTCGTTTCCTTCATTCTGAACGTTTCTCTTTAACACATTTTTGTTTTACCCCTCTGTTCTGATATTGCTCAGTTTCTCCCTGGAACCAACAGAAAACCGGATCAGAACCATGACCGGTTTGAGCTAAGATACGATCCAGCCTAGAGGAACTGTGGTTCTCTGCAGGCCTGACCTCTGACCCCGCCGTGCTGAACACCTGGATGTTTTTCTCAGCAGCAGCTGACGTTTTGCTGCGACTGGCAGGACGTTCAGCTGGCAGATCTAGACGTTTCGTCTCTACGCTCAGCAGGATGTTTGCTCCTCTCTGCTCTCACTTCCTCAATGCTGCATGAAACTGGAGACGCCACACAGAAACATACCGAGAATCTTCGGGCCACCCGCTGAGAGGCCACGTCTGCCCAGAAGTCTCCCATATCGGACCGGAACCAGAACCAGAACCTCGCAGGACCGGACCCAGATCAGAACAGAACTGTCTGCTGCAGTTGTGGTTCAGGTATTTATAGCAGAGCGAGTTTCCTCGTCAGCAGCAGAGCCTGACGCTCTACAGACAGACAGCAGGGGGCGGGGCTTCAGGTCGCCGCCCCCTGGACAGGATGGGGGTAAACAGAGCGGACCAGCTGAACTCCTGACCCGATCCGGTTCACCTGCTGCAGCTCGACTCCCAAACAGTTCACTGGGAAACCGAGGCAAAGAAGGACACAGGAAGCTGAGAAACCAGGGTGACCTCTGACCTGTGAGAAGCCGATTTAGTCAAACTGACCCTGCCTCAAGATGATAAATCAGAACAACCAGAGGAGACGTCACACTGGGTGGAAGAGGAGCCGTTTATTTAGCCCAAAGAGGAACTAAAACCGGCTGAGGCAGAACCGCTCTCATTTGGGGAAATGTGTCCCATCCTGCGATAGCCCCGCCCCCTCAGCCTTGGCCACGCCCCTCGGTGTCTCTGGGCTCCGCCCGCGTTTGGGAGATTTATTTATTTATTTTTACGCTTGTCAGGGGGCGGGGCTTAGCCTTGTAAGGGGCGGGGCTTAGCTTTCCGGGTTTTTAACTCGTGCTGCTCTTCAGCATGGGGCGTTCACTGACCCCACAGGGGTGGGATTTATCAGTGACCGGTCGGACCAACCACTGAACTGCTGAGTCCACAAGAAACACCAGAACCAGAACCAATGAACCGGGAAGAACCTGGCCCTCCCTCCAGCTGGACCTTCCCCAGTAAATGGTGTCTTTGTTCCTTTAAGTCGGCCCAAATCTCTGCTGTAATTCAATCCAAAGGGGCCCATTGTCTCCTGACCTTTGACCCCTGCAAAACCCTTTTAATCTGTCCCTTCTCCGTGTGGGAAAAAACCTCCAAGAAATCCAATTAGTTGAAGTGGAGACGAAACCTCTTGGCTTTCTCTGAGTCTTATTGGCTCCTGATTGGATGGCGCGCCGCCTCCCGGCTCCGGATTGGATGGCGCGCCGCCTCCCGGCTCCGGATTGGATGGCGCGCCGCCTCCCGGCTCCCGATTGGCCGCCTCTCTGTTAACAGCCCCGGTTCATCGTCTCCCTGCCTACTGGAGCCTCCTGGCTCGCAGTTTGTCCTCCGCTGGCTCAGGAACGCTGATGAGGAACGAGGCTGGACCGCATCAGAACCTCATGATCCAGAAGGTTCTCCTCACACAGACTCCCTGATGATGAAGCCAACAGTCGCCTTGCATTTCAGTCATGCTTTGGCTTTTCATCCACACTAAAACGCACTAAAATTATTTTTCTTTAAATTCCGAACAAACTGGAGATTTGAGAAAGTTCATATTTGTGTTTGCAAATGGAGACTTGGAGCTCCTTGCATTTCAGTCTGCGACGAATAAACCGGCAATAAATGTACCAATTTCCTTTGACATGATTCCCAAAATTGCCCTGCGACAGACAGGCGACCTGTCTAGGCGACCCCGCCTCTCGCCCAGAACGATGCTGTAGAGGCAGCAGCTCCTGACCCCGCTGGGGTCAAGGGGTCAGAAAACGGATGGATGATTCCCAATAAACATCATTTTTAATAACTTTATATTGTAATACGGTTTAAAGCAGTTTAACCTGTGAATGAAAGTCATGGCGCCATATTTGATTGCTAACAGGAAGTGTTGAAGCAATGTGATTGGCTGACAAGCTTTAGCTTAGCGCTACACTGCCCCCTGTGGGTCTGGCATGTAGAGCAGTGGATCAGATTCTGTGAACTGAAAAGGACAGACAGGAAGTCAGCTGCTCTTCATTTCCCATCTGATTTCTGTTGTTCACCTTTTCCTGATTATTTTAGGATTTTTCCAGACAGAACTGTCAGCTTACATTTTTTATTTATGCAAAGTGTCCAAAAAGGCAAACCATCGAAAACATCTATATGTCATGGCATCTGGAATATTAATGCACTCAGAAAGAAATTAATGTGTTAAAAACAAACAAACGACTCGGTTGGAGATAAATCACAGCAGCTGGATTCCACAGAGACGCATCTCCAGCCTGAGCTGCTGCTTCCATATTAGGAAAACTCGATGGGAGGATAACGTCTGGCCTGCAGCAAAGTGCAGCAAGGAAGTGTGGGAAAGTTCACACCAGGCAGCAGCAAATCACACCAGGCAGCAGAAAAACCAAAACATGCAGCAGAAAAACCAAAACATGCAGCAGAAAAACCAAAACATGCAGCAGAAAAACCAAAACATGCAGCAGAAAAACCAAAACATGCAGCATCGGCAGGCATGTTCAGATCCAACACAGAGAAAAAAAAACAGATTCTTACCCACAAACAACTGCATGATCGACTGCTAGACACAGTAAATAACCAGAGTGGAGATCGAGCCGGTACCGCTGACAGAGATCGGGCCGGTACCCCTGACAGAGATCGGGCCGGTACCCCTGACAGAGATCGGGCCGGTACCGCTGACAGAGATCGGGCCGGTACCCCTGACAGAGATCGGGCCGGTACCGCTGACAGAGATCGGGCCGGTACCGCTAACAGAGATCGGGCCGGTACCGCTGCATCCCAACGTGAAAGCATCTGGTTTTGAATAAACTCAAACCAAATAAGCTGAAGCTCCAGTATTTCTGGCGTTTCCATCGTCTCGTGATGTTTGGAGGAATGCTTCAGGTCATGATCTTTCGGGTTTTCTCTGAATGATCCCCAGAATCAGAACCGGTACCGGCTCGTCACTAAGGTTCCACTGATACTCACTTTTGGACCATTTTCAGGTTCTCAGTAATTCATTTATTTTGTTTTCAGAAGCAGACGCCTCATCCAGCGTGAAGCTTTCTTCTCTCATGCAGCTGATCAGTTCTGACTCAGTGAGGTTTACAAATCTGTTTGCTCCAGGAGGGCTTTTATTTTGGCAGGTCAGACGGGAGAAGTTGCAAGGAGTTTCCTCGTTAAAGGGCCCGTTGCCAGGGGAAACGGGTTCCTCAGTCAAACCCGTTCCTGTAATCAGACAGAAATCAACCTGTTGTTCTGGTTATCGTTTCCTCTAAACACCGTCCAATCAGAGCCCAGCTGGGCTGTGACATCACTGTGAGTCATCGTTCTGTGAACAGTTCAGGCTTTGTTCATGAGTCAGTCCAACAGTCATGAGGAAGGAGAGCTGACTCTGGTCACATTACGACCAATCAGATCGGAGCTGGATTTTTAACCTTTTCCTGCCCAGTCAGATGGTTTCAACCAGTAACTGGAATAAACTGGAAACTAAACTGGTGACTAATGATGCTAAAAGCACCCAAGCCTTTAATTAATTAGACGAGAGACTTGATTAAACCGTTTCATGGATTTATATTAGAATCAGGATTTAAGCACTAAAACTGTGAATTGACAAAAAACAACATTTTCAATTCAAATTACTGAATAAATAGACGAATTAAACAACAAATTTATTTCAGTTTTTAATCAGGTTGGAGTAAAATATTATTCTGCTCATTCAGCTTTTCAGAGTTCAGATCAATCAATCAATCATTTCACATTTCCATTTAGATGATTTATCATTTTTCTCTTCATACCAGACTGATAAAAGTTTTCAGTCTAATTTTGTTTGCAGAATCTTCATAATTCATTTTATTTCTTGTTTCCGTTTTATTTATTTTAGATGTTTAAAATGGCTTCACAGTTAAACATTTGAATTTAAAGTTTGAGAATCACCGTTACATTCCTGGAAATTGGAATCAAAACAACAATATTGTTACATAAAACCTATTTTTATTCAGTTTTCCATCATGTCATTATAATATTCCCTCACCACAAACATACCTGCAGCAGAGCAGGCCGGTGCTGAATTTTATCGTTAGGATAAAAACCAAACGAATGTTTCAGATTAAACCAGAACCAGACGGCCCAAACGGACCGGCTGAGCCGTCGGACTGTTTGGCTCCAGGTTAGCATGTTGATGCTTCCTGTCATTCTCCTCGGAAACAAACGGGATGGCCGACCCGACCCCAACTCGACCCAACTCGACCCGGCGGCAGCGTTCACGGTGGGGTTGACCTGAGGGGTCGGAGCCAATCATTACAGAGCAACTGAAGCTGTGCATGATGGGAAAGGATTCCCACTCCGTCCGTCTGATGCATTAAACACCAAGAGAAAGACCTCAGAAAACCTCCAGGCCTGCAGGGGGCGCTGAAGAACAAACCATCTCACAATCACCGATGGTCGAACAACGAAATCACGACATAACAGTTTCATATCAGCGATACATAATTATTGATCAGTTTTTGTTCTAAATATTTGAAATCCTGTCAAACTGAAAGTGAAACTTTTCCTGTTTTATCTTCATGTTTTCATCTTAAAACAGTCAATAGACTGTTGCTCGGCAACCAACGGGTGACTGAGTTAGCCGTAGCCACACAGCTAGCTGGTTGGGCAATGAAAGCGTTTTACCCTGCCTACATCTCCCAGAATGCTGCGCGGTTCTGGACCAGAGTTCAGTGAAGTTATTGAACATTTTATTGGATGTATTTTTTATTGATCGCCTCTTGTGACGGACATCATATTTTTGTATTATGCCGTTATCGCCCCACCCATCGCTGTGCCCAAAATAAAAATCGTGATTGACATGAAGATCACAATTTCCATTCACTACAATTCAGAATTTATTTAAAACGTCCCAAAATCAATACAAAAATCAATAAAAAGTCACAAAAAAAAAAATAAAAAAATCATCTGTCTGCCGCCATCCATTTTGTAACGAAGCGGGATGTCCTGCAGTTGCCATGGCGACGACATTGACTGGAGACGTAGTGGAGCGGCACAACACAGAGGAAACCGTAAAGATCAAAGCCACATTGAAGCAGCCATCTTGGTTGAAGGAAAACATTTGGCCTGTTTTTGGTTTTCACTGAATTCCCGGGAAGAAAACGTGGATCTGAGGCTCATCGAGTTCACGGTCCACCAGGTGAAGGCTGAGAACGTCACCTGGTGGCGCTCATGTTTACACTGCCTTTCCTCCTCCATCCAAACCATCTGGGTTCTGTTTGTGACCTGAAATGCTTCGTCATTTCGATCAGCAGTGCGTCTCTGATGCTGACATTTTTCCATTGAGTGGATCTACAAGCTGAGACCTGCCTTCACTTTGCTGCTGGTGAACCTGAAACCCCCTCTGAGAAAAAAACTGGAACTGTTCTGCTGTGATGTCATACTTAACATTTTCTCTTTATATTTTTTACTTTGATGCTGTTTCAACCTCTTAAAGAAACAGACACGTTGCAACGTGACATCACGCACTTCAGCTCCCTCTGGAGTCAAAGCAGTAGCATTAGTTTTAGCTGTCAAGTTATCAACAAAACAGCTAAATCTTAAATGTACACCTGAAATGAAAGGAAAAGGGACGCAGAGCTTTCCTAGACTACGACAACTAGATAACAAGGTCAGGAAAAGTTTTAATGATGAATAAACTAGCCAGAGAGAGGACGGTAGTTTAGTTATGCTAGCTTGACTATGACAAACGTAGCATGTAGACATGCAGCGGGATTCTGTCTGTTACACTTCAGTTAGAAAACAAAAATACCGACTCTGGCAGATCATCACTTTATATTAGCTAATCAACTACTGCTGTGTTAGCTTAGCTAACAGCAGCAGTTGCTAATCTACCACAGCGATCACTTACTAATAATAGAAAAATAAACTTGAAACTGTATCGGACTGAATGTTCTGGTCTCTGTGAGGGAAATGTTTGAGTGTTTCTGGTGTTGAATCCTGAAACATGCGTGGCGTTGTTGTCAGTTGCTACGGCGCAAAATGTCTGGATGTAAACAATGACATGTATAAAAATAACCTGACATTCTGTTTTCTGTTCCTTTATTGGCACCCTGCAGTGTAGAGATCATTACCTGCTGCGTCTTCAGCGTAGAACAAGCTAATCAATTGATTTCACCAATCAATCAACGATTCAACCATTTATTGGCTGAAAGAATTGGAACATTCTGCAGATTAAGGCTTTTTTACACATTATAGATATAGTAAAAGATCCAGATTAATAACTTGATTCATTTTTTTTAAAAAGCAACATTTTACTGCCTAAACTGTAACAACTGGATCCTTTGCTAAACGTTTGATCATTGGTAGCAAAGCTGCAGCTGAAAAACTTCCTTTTTTTATACAGTTTTGGCTTCATAACTGATCTAAGTGTTTTGTTCTTTCAGCAAATGGCATTTTCAAAGTCTGACTATTTCAATAATCAATTCATCCGATAATCATTTCTTGCTGCTTCAGTCTCATATTTGCATTTTATCGTCGTTATCTGGACACAGTCCGACTCTCAGCAGCTAGAAAGCACGGTGGTGGAGGCATGATGGTCCGGGCATCATGCCCGGACCATCATGCCAGTGGCATCATCACCAGTGGCAGAGCAAGCCTGATCAGAACCTTGGGTTTGAGACAGAGTGTGTGTGTGTGTCTCCGTTTGGGCCCAATTAAAAAGCCCCAGTAGGATTGTTGTTCCCAGTAGTTTCTGTAACTAAAGCCACAGTCTGAGCTGCTGCATCACTGCAACAGACTCCAAACAGATCAGGAAACGTTTCATCTGTTCAGCCAAAAAATGCTTCAGTTTTACAGGAAACTGGGGATTTATCTGCTTTATCGTTTCTTTCGGCCTTTTTCTCTTTCTGTTGATGACACTGAATGAAAAAAGGCTCAACTCCTGTGCTCTCCGGATGCATGTAGCTTTGAGTTGCTGCATGTAACTCAAAGCTACATGCAGCGGATCATAATCACATATATTCCCAATAATCAATCAGCTGCATGGGTTAATTTACCAAAAACACCAGATTGACTCAACATGTCCGCCTCAGTTCAAACCAGAGTCAAACAGTTTCAGACCATCAGAGCAAATCAAACATCCAATCTGACAACTAAAATAATTAGAAACATTCGAGTTAAAAATACAAAGAAAAATTAAATATTGAGAAGAGCTCAATGAAAAATGTAGAAAAGAAAAACCTAAAACAAATAACAAATGAACAGCTTCGGTAAAATGATAAAGTTCAGAAACTGCATATTTTCTGGACTTATGTTCAGAAAATTAATATAATCAATAATAAAATATTATAATATTTATTATATTACAATTATATAATTTATTATAATAATGTCATTGTATTAGAATTAATTCTATTAATTTAGAAATATAAAATAAAGTAGAATTACTTTAATCCTAAAAATTAACCCAAGTAATCAATTTTAATAATGAAACTTAAATAATAATAACACTAATAATAAAATTCGAATAATTTAAATACTAAAATTCTGCCAAAACAAAAAAAAGAGACAATTTAGATATTTAAAAGTGTTTTCTGTGAAAATATTTCAGAACTTTGACCAGCCAGGAAGAAACCCGTCTCGTCTGAGCATCGGACCGGCACCAACAGATCACACAAACTATTTTAATTATTACGACACAAGATCCTCCTGTGGATTAAACATGGCTGACCTGCTTCGTCGTCCCACCGCTGAAGCGCTTTGCTCACAGAAAGCAAAACCGTCAAACATCGTCCAATCATCCCACAAACACGGACAGGTGGAACTCTGAGAGTTACATCACCTGGTCACCATGGCAACACACCTGCCAGGTCATTCCATCACCTCTGCTGAAGTTTCCTCCAGCTGACCCCCAGCAGGATGACCTCCAGGCTCCATGTGGATCAGAACCACGAGGTTACAAAACGTTTTCTCTAGAAGAGCCTTAAAACCACAGAGGGGCCGGAAAACCGGCCTTAAAACCACAGAGCCACCAGCAGGGACCTGCAGGTCAGGCCAGGCTGAAAACCAGGCTGAAAACCAGGTTTAAACCAGGCTGAAAACCAGGTTTAAACCAGGCTGAAAACCAGGTTTAAACCAGGCTGAAAACCAGGCTGAAAACCAGGTTTAAACCAGG
>CAKLNU010000306.1:600000-895855 GCA_922788865.1 Poeciliopsis turneri | reverse complement strand
ATATAGATCTATATCTACAGATATAGATCTATATCTATCTATCCTCTGGTAGAGGACCCGAACTCAGAGGTTAAGAACCACCCGCGGTGGGTGAGAAGGGATTTATATATATATATATATATATATATATATATATATATATATATATATATATTTATATATATAAATATAGCTATATTTTTAAATAAAATGCAATATCTCTAGAGATACAGGAAACAGATTCTCAAGTTTCCTGATTAAATTTTCTCTCTTCTTGAATATTTTCTTCCGTTTCTTCATCTGCTTCTTTTCACTCATCATCATATTCATCATTCATATTCAACTCTTTTCTGAATTAGAGGAAAGTCCAGACTGCTTGGTGAGGTGTGAATGGTAATCAACTTTTGACCTCTGACCTCTGGTCCTCCAAACCTTGGTCTGGTTCAGTTTGAATGTGAACGCCAAGCGGACCAGAGAGCGCTTCTAAGCAGGAAGTGGACTACAGTGCAGGGCATTCTGGGTAAATCCAGCCAAAGCCAACATGCTAGCCTAGCGCTAGCAGCAGAAATGGCTCCTGGTCTTCACCCAAAGACCAAGACCAGCACTAAACTCTGACGCCTCCATCTTGTTTCATCTGGTGAAACAGGAAGTTGCTCTCAGTGTCTTCATAGGTTTTAGTGTCGTTTCCTGCAGTGGTTGTTGGTGCAGCGCCCCCACAGGCCAGGAGAGGAACAGGCTGGTTTGGGTCAGAACCACAGCAGCTGGAGGGGGAGCAGATGATGGAGTTCTGGTTCCAGTAGAACCAGGTCGACTGGACCGTCACCCTAAAAGTCCAAACACCAATGGACCCAACAGGCTAGCAGAGGGCGGTCCTTGGCTAAGGGTGGGGTCTCCATCCCAGACTTCCTACCTGTGAGGCAGTGATGCGTGATTGGTCGAGACGTGCATTGAGGTCAGAGGACGAGACGTTGGCGGGGGCGCCGCGGTGGAGCCTCATCGCCACCTTCCTTTCTCTCTCGGCCCGGCCCGCCTGAGGCGACCGGTTGCCTGCGTGCAGCGGACAGCGGTCAGAAACTGAACCTCGTTTGACGGCGTTTTACCCAAAAGGCCTCCTGACCTGACGGCTGGGCTCCACGCGACGCCTGGTTGGAAGGAGCCGTCTCTGGCTCGTTCCGGACTCGGTTGGCGGCACAAGGGTTCGGACCTGGAGGCAGGGCTCGGCCTCCGGCTCCTCTCTGACCCGCGCCGGCTCGGTCCTCCCCTTCCTTCCCTTCTCTCCTCTCTCGCTCCCCGTCCTCTGCTGTCCTACTGGAGCCCTGAAACAGAAGACGAGGATTCAACACACAGTATCACTGCAATATCTCATAACCCAAATCAAACATGGTGGACAGAACCCAGAAGGACGGTTCAGTTTGGATGTAACTCTGTGGACCTGAATGCATCTCTGGACGATGTGTTTTGGAAAGAGTTGGAACATTCTAGAGCTAAAAATGGTGGCAGAGAAAAGTGTCCAATCTGGAGAAAACGGATGCATTTGAATGAGCCAAAGTTCTCTCGTTTCTGCAAGACGTTTCCTGAACTTAAAGACAGAAAAACAAGACACTCACAAACTTAAGCATGTTCCAGTCGAAGACGTAGTCGTAGGAGAAGCCCTGCCTGTGGAAAAGGTTCCTGAAGAGCTGCCTTAGGTACGAGTAGTCGGGCTTGTCGTCAAACCGCAGAGAGCGACACAAGTTCAGGTAGGTAGAGAACTCGGCTGGCGGAGACAGGAAGGAACGATGAGGACCTCAAGGACAAACTGTTTCAAAACGACGCATTTCTCATCCGACGTCCCACTCACAGGGGTATCCCTTACAGAGCACCTCAATAGGGGTGGACATTTTCTTTTCACTGATGCGTTCGTACTTCTGCCTCTTGGTTGCAGCCTTCAGTCCTTGCCAGGGCAGCGAACCCAGGTTGAAGTACATGAGGACGTAACCCAGAGACTCCAGGTCATCTCGTCTCGACTGCTCTGTGGAGGAAAACTCAGCGGCGTGAAGCGGCGCGGTGAGACCGGAGGCCTGCAGGGGAAACTTACCGATGCCCAGGTGGGTGTTGATGGAGGCGTATCGCGCCGTCCCAGTCAGGTTCTTGTTCTCGCGGTAGGGGATGTGCTGGTGCGTTCGAGCGTCCCGGTACTTCTTGGCCAGGCCGAAGTCGATGATGTAGACCAGGTTGCCCTTCTTCCCGAGGCCCATCAGGAAGTTGTCGGGTTTCACGTCTCTGTGGATGAAGTTCTTGGAGTGGATGTATTCGATCCGGCTGATCTGGGGAGGAAAGGTCGACCCGGAGTCGGTACGGGTCAGAACCCAAACATTTCTCCCGTCTGCTCAGCCTGTTTCTCCTCTGACTGTGAATCTTGGTGCCAAACTTCAGACTGTTGTGCCTCCAGCGGCGCCATTTCCATTCAGCTAATGAGTCGTTTTAATTTGGTAAAATTGAAAAACTTTAACACTCTTCAAACATGCAGTACATTATTTTACATCAAAACCAGAATATTTAAAACCTAGTTTTGATTTTGAAACCTTTATTTGATTTGTGAAAATTAAATAACATTAGTGTATCAACCTGAAGCCAACTTCAGCTCTGTATTATACCGTTTGTTTATGTTTTATGTCACATTGCATCACAGTAAACTGTTTAAAAACACCTACAGACATCAAATGCCAAATATTTTCTGTTTTAAAAAAAGTAACAGTGGTGAGTGACCAGCCTATTCACAGCTAATAGTAGCCTATCCACAGCTAATAGTAGCCTATCCAAAGCTAATGGTAGCCTATCCACAGCTAATGGTAGCCTATCCAAAGCTAATGGTAGCCTATCCAAAGCTAATAGTAGCCTATCCAAAGCTATTAGTAGCCTATCCAAAGCTAACGGTAGCCTATCCAAAGCTAACAGTAGCCTATCCAAAGCTAACGGTAGCCTATCCAAAGCTAACAGTCTGTCTGTCTGTCTCACCATCTGATCGGCCAGCAGCAGGACGGTTTTCAGGCTGAATTTGCGGGAGCAGAAGTTAAACAAATCCTCCAAGCTCGGCCCCAGCAGCTCCATCACCATGACGTTGTAGTCTCCCTCGGCGCCGCACCACTTGATGGAGGGAATTCCCACTGGAGGGAAAACATCGGAGCATTGGGAAACTGGATCCATTTAAACTCATGTCATCTGGAAGCCTCACCTCCTCCCTGCATCATTTTGTAGAACTTGCTCTCAATGTGGAGCTGCGGATGTTTGGTCTTCACACATTCCAGCTTGATGGCAACTTCCTCTCCTGTAGCGATGTTTGAGCCTGATGGACAGACAGACAGACAGACAGAGACAGACAGACAGACAGACAGACAGACAGACAGACAGAGACAGACAGACAGACAGACAGACAGACAGACAGACAGACAGACAGACAGACAGGGCTCCATCAATTCAGATTTAAGACTTTTTAAGCCTTTAGAGAAACAGTCTCGCTCTGCGGTGCCAAACCTTTTAGCACAGAATGAATGAAGCATCATAAGAATCAACAAGTGAAGATGATCATCATTTCAACCGACTGGACATAAATTTACACACAATAGAGAAAAAGCTTCATTTAATTTTATTTATCTGATTTAATTAGCATAGTGCACATTAATAATCATTAATCAACATTACTACAATTCATGTCAGTGTAAATATGCAGGAATTAGCACAACAGCTAAACTTTGACCTTTGCTAGCTGTCGTTTTAGCTACAGGAAGGAGTTTTTCTCCTTTCTGTTTCCACTGCAGGAATCAGAACCAATTTTCCTGTTAAAATGGCTGCTAATATACCTTTGCTGGCTAGCAAGAATATATTATTATTATATATTAGCAGTTGCCTCAAGTCACAGAATGCACTTTCCAGTAGGGTCTAGTCAAAGTCCAGATCTAACTCTAAATTAAAACCTGGTATTTAAAGATTGTCTGACTGAGTTTGAATTAGGAAAATTTGAAGTCTTTAGACTTAAATATATCCCACAACATGAATTTCTTAACCACAGTCTTACAACTGAATACAAAATGCACACCACACTTTTCAGACTGAAAAAGAAGAGGTCTGACTACAGCACTGTAAAAAACGAAACAAAAACCTGAGGAAGCTGCGATTCTCACCCAGGTAGATGTCTCCAAAGGACCCGCTCCCGATCTTCCTCCCGAGGCGATATTTGTTCCCAACGCGCAGCTCCATGGCTCCGCAGCTTCACCTCTCTGGACACAACGCGGCGTCGGCAGCAGGAGCGGTCAGCAGTCACTGCTGACCCACAGCAAACACACACAGCTGCAGGGAAACAAACTCTGCTGTGTCATGAGCGCAAAGAAAACTGGAGGAGACGAGGAAGAGGAGGAAGTAAAAGCAATGATGAAGATGAGGCTGGGTCAGGGAACCAGGAGGGACGAAGAGAACCGAACCACAGAACCACAGAACCACAGAACCAGAGAGAAACTCTGGAAACTGTCAGGTAGTGAAAATGAGCTGCAACATTTTGGTTTATTTGTTTAAAGAAACAAGATTTATTCTCACTATATTATTCATTCATTTATAAATGTGAAAGTAGTAAATAGTTAGACCAAAAATTAAATAGTTTGTAAATATTTAGCATCATATGGTGAAAACATTGAAGGACTAAATCATTTAACTAAATGAACTAATTGATCTGTTTCCTACTGAACCTCCTGTGTTGGTTCTGTTGGACTGAGCGCAGCAGGACGGGCTGAGTTGTGTAACTGATCCGTCCTGCAGCTGCAGCTGCAGGGAGGGAAGCTGGACCAAAAGCCGCAACCCGCCAAAACCCGCACCCTGCACCCCGCACCCCGCCAAAACCCGCACCCCGCACGGAGGAACATGGGCAGATGTTCCGCCAGGAGCCACAACAAGGCGGGACGCTTCTGCCCCAGATAGAGACGGCCGCGGCCGCAGCATCGGATCCCAACCGCGCCCTGCAGCCCAACACGACCCAGAACCTCCAGAACCTCCAGAACCTCCAGAACCTCCAGAACCTGCTCACCGGCTCTGTGGTCGCTCCGTCTCAGTCAGGACCATGGACAGCGGCGCGCTGACGGAGTCCGGGATGGATCATTCCCTCAGAGATGCGTGACCTGAAGGCGCAGCCCGCGCGCCGCGCTGCCGCGCCGCCGCCGCGCTGCCGCTCCGCCCTCCCGCTGCGGCGCTTCCACTTCACTGCATTTCAGAGTTTAGTCAGAGAAACGAGACATCAAGAAAAGCCTGACAGTCGCCGATTCTCCGCTGCGCTTCACAGCCTGTCCGCTCAGTTCACACCGATCACAATATCAATGATGTCATTCGCAGACAGCCGGAGATGCCCGGATGTTCTTAAAGCTGCAGCGCATCCAGAGTTACGTAATCAAACATCCACCGACATCATGCTAACATTTAGCTTAGCTAAATTAATTAAATATACTTAGCTTGCTAACTACATACTTAGTCTTGTTATCTTTGTTGTGAACTTAATATGTCGTTTCTGGATAAATATAGTAAGAAAGCTAAATACTAGCTTCCTCATAAAACACTGAATATTTAGTTTGTAACTAGAAAACTAAATATTTTTACAGTATGGCGTCTTCAGCCCTCTAATCCTTTGTTGTCAACATTTAGCTTGAAAAACACACCGAGTTTTCTCACTATTTAACTTCTTAAGTATCTAACTTGCTAGGTATGCAGCTAGCAGAGCTAGCAAAGTGTTAACTTGCTAACTTAACTAGCAAGTTAGATACTTAGCCTGCTAGCTAAATATCTGTCTGAAAGTGACCTTGAATTAAACTTGTTCCAAAACATCAGAGACAAAACAGAAGAATCTGCGTCTCATAAAAAAGGACAAAACTGTTTTAGGTGTGAAATTATTTAAATATTCTGTTTTCTGCATGTTTCAGTAAATTTAATTGAGTTTAACTTCGTTTATGACATAATTCTAAGCCAATGACTCTCAAGTGGAATTTAAGTAAATTCATTGAAATTAATATGTTAACTACGGGGACATGTCCCCATGTCCCCTCAGGGGCCCGTAGTTAAAGCTCTGACCCTCGTTAAAATGAATTAATATTTAAAGCTGCATAAATTCAGGCTGTTTTAGAAGCGTTTTCATTTTCAGGATAAGTTTTTAATGTCATGATAAAGTCGAACCTTTCCCAACAATCAAACACACAAACAGCCAGACTTCAACTCAACCTTTATTATCTTGTTCTTTTCTGCTTTAAATTAACTTCCTCTCCTTTTTGTAACATATGAAATAAATGAAAACATCCTGAACAGGAGTGATAATAAAGACTGACTTAATTTAAACGGATACATAAACCAAAAAAAAACAAAACCAAAAAAAATACAGAAAAACACAGTAAAACATAAACAGGTAATGTCTTTAACGTGTCTGTAAAACACTGTTCCAGCTCAGCTTGGTATGGTAGGACATGGCATCTTCACACAAATGCCGTCAGTTTCCTGTTTTGTCTTCAAAACAAAACATTTCTCTTATTGCATTTGACAGGAAAACAAAAAACGCTGCTAAAAAATAAACATCAGAGACAAATAGAGCCAGATCAGTTTTTGAACTTTTCAGGCAGACGGTCGAGAAAATCTGTTTACATCCAATCGCTTCCCTGACTGGTAGCACACACACACACACACACACACACACACACACACGCACACACACACACACACACACACACACACACACACACACACACACACACACGCACACACACACACACGCTGAAGCAGTTCTCATGAATCTCTCCTGGACATAAAGGAAAAACATTCATCATCATCATCATCATGTTGAGCCGCTGGACGCTCTTCATGCTCTCAGGCAGGCAGGAGGGCAGCTTTACAGCGAGTCATGGTTCCATCAAAACAAAAAACCACACAAACATTCACCGATTTCTTTAAAACATAAAAAATATGATAAACAACCAACGTACACCGACAGAGAGATACGTTACTGTCAAATATATGAGCAGAGTGGGTGATGATGGGGTTCAGCCAAGGCCACAGCTGTTGCAACGTCTTACCTGTTGGAGTAAAAAACTAAACGAGGAAGAGGAGGAAGAGGAGGAGTCGACGAACCCAGAGGCTATTAGTGCAAGTTTGGCTAACGATGCTTGTGTTTTACCCTGGGTCCCTCTCTGATGGCGGCGCTCCGTACCGGCAGATTAACCTCCGCTGACGCGCGACGCCATGTGATTCAGTAGTGTGGCGCCGTCCCTAAACTCCACCCCTCTCCCCTCCGGAAACGGAAAACGAACGCGCCCCGGAGCGCCGGGCCGGACGCGGGCTCAGTCTGCAAGTCTGAGATCTGACCGTTAAATACAGATACAAAAACAAAGTGGCGCACTAAAAACAGCGAGTTTACTGGTTGCCATGGCTACCCGGAGGGGGCGGAGCCTGAGCGGTGTGGATGCTGATGGTGAGGTTCAGAGTTCAAGTGTTGCTGTCGTCTTCATGTTGGAGGCCGGCGGGTCAGATGGAGTCGGCGCCGCCGCCCAGCAGGTCGCCCGGCAACAGGGAGGCAGGGCTTCCCATCTGGTGGCGGTCCTCCAGCGCCGGAGAGGCCCAGAGGCCGCCGCCGGGGTACCCCCCCATCCCGCCCCACAGCGCCGGCCGGGACGCCTCCGCCGCGCCGCCGCCATTGCTGCTCCACTGCGTGAAGATTCCAAGGCCCGTTGCCTGGGCGACGCCGGCCGGGTCCGACGGGCCGCCGTCCAGACTCTGCCACCCTGAGCTGGAAGACGTGACAGTGGCGCTGGAAGGGGCGGAGCCTTCCACTCCTCCAGCCGCGGCGGTGGCTGCAGCCCGGTCGCCGGCGTTGCTGCCGGTCCCGGCGGCGGCTCCTTCGCTCCCTGCTCCTCCAGCCTGGGAATGTGCAATATAACGAGCGACCTCTTCCTCACTGACGAACTCCGCCAAGATGGTGGTGTTACCCAGAACGCACCTGGGGCAAAACAAGATGGAGGTCGTCGTTATCGCAGCAAAAACCTTTCAAAGGTGAAAATTAGCACAAAAACTAGCCTGCTCACTCAACTGGTTTCCAACGATTTTGCAGCAAAGGTTTTGTCTATCAGTTTAATGTTAACAGATGTTTTCAAAGGTCAAAGGTCAACTGAGGAAACTAGAATGCTAACTAGCATGCTAACTCAAATGGTGTCGATTGTTTTGCTGCTAAGCTTTTGTTTTGTCCCGCTGTGATTTTCAGATAAGCTGGACTCGGCTACGTTTTGGTGGTTCCTGTTGGCCTTACATGTGGAGCGCGCTCTGGGCCTTGGCCGCCTCCTGCTTGGAGCCGTAGCGGATCAGAGCTGTGCCGTGGGTCAGGCCGAGGTGAAAGGTCAGCAGGGGGCCATGCTGCATGCAGATGGTTCTCAGGGTGGAGCCGTCGATCTGCAGACACACAGCAGGCCAGATGGCGCTAAGTTTGCAGCCGGATGTCACTTCCTGTTTACGGTAAGGTCGGGGGCGTGCGTACCTGCGGCGTCAGGTTACTGAGCACCAGCCAACAGCTTTCCCGGCCGTTCCCGTCGCTCCAGGTCGAACCTGCAGGCAAACTTCACCTTATTGTGGTGCCGACGTTCACATTCATCATATTAAAAATTTGTTCCTATTCCACAACCTCTATCTGGGTTTTATTAGTAGCTTTATGTGGAACTAATGAATCAATCACTGAAATAATTAACTTAGTAATCAATAGCTAAAGAAAAAAAGGCAGCTTGCTGAAACATGAACACATTCAGAGCAGCAATTGAACCAAAACTGAACTATAGCTGATATATATATAAATACACTTTCCTAAAATCATTAGTATCTTTTAAAGTATTTCTAATATTTCATGTTCAGGCTAAAGAAGAATCTGCAGAATGTTTTTTATCCGCTAAATGATGAGTTAGCTCCAGTATCTTGGTTAGCGTCGCTAGCTGTACCGGTGTTGGTGGAGCCGCTGCCCCAGCCCCTCCCAGCGAACCGCGGCGTCCCGCCGGACCAGGGGGAGGACGACGGCGGCTTCTGGCCCGCCAGGCCGGGCGGAGGCCGGGCCAGCTGGGCCTGGCTGCTGCTGCCACTGCGGCTGGCTTTCCAGGACTTGTGTCCAATGGGTTCTGGAGGCCAGCTGGTCTTATAGTCTGTGTACTTTGCTGCAGAAAGCAACACACACATGCAAACACAAACAAACTTCACCAACTTTTTAACTTTCATGGCCTGATGCTGCTGTGATGTGTGTAAAAACCAGAATCAAAATGCAAAAGGAAGGCAGCTGAGTTTATGTACCTGAGTTGTGTGCATTGTTAAGAAGGCTGTCTGAGGCACTATAGGGCCAGGCACCAGGTGAAGGCAGCAAGGTGTTCAGGGGGGGGGTGGAGTCTGCAACACAGGGGCAAACAGTCTGACCTCAAACTGACCTCAGCAGATTTCACCTGCTGCTCCACTTTAACATCCAGTTAGCAGTTAAATCCACAACAACTCAGAAAATTATCAGGCTACAAAGGAATAAAACTTAAACGTAAAAAGCAGAAAGTTACATTTATATTAAACTAAGTTTCTCTGACATTTTAAAGTCAAAAATTGGCATGAAAAAAGAAAAACAAGTTTAATCAAGTTTAGTTTCTGCAGTTTGACAAACTCAGATCCAAAACATTTAAAACCATTGATTAAATTCAGAAATGGGCAAAGAAAAAAAGATTAAATGCAGTGAAGCTGCTGTGATTTTCTGACTGCAGCTGCAGAAACGGATCCGCCTGGAACCCAGGAGTTACTGCCATAAACGCTAATATTGTTGTTTTGAGGCGATTTTATAGTAATATAGTGATGATGCAATAACACTGAAAAGTTTATTTATTTATTTATAAATTAAAGTATCTACCATTTTTTAAAGCTTTAAATTCTGATGAATATTTAACGCTGGACCATTTTAAAAATACAAAATAAGTAAAACAATAAAATGAATTATGAAGTCTCTCTAAGCAAAACTATTCTTCAATAAAAGTTTTAGTGGGGCAAAAACACCAAACTGAAACTTTTATCATTCAGTTTTTGGCACAAAGAAAAAAACGATAAATTATGAAAATGGAAAAGATTGAATTTGTTTAATTTATCATTAATTTCCAGAGAGCAAACTTTCATTTTTATGCTCTTATCAATAAATAACTTGAAAATGGTCTCAAACATTATTCCTATTATAATGATAACTTGGATAATTTGTGGTTTTCCTGCATCATGACCTTTGACCCTCCAGTCTGTACCGGTATTGTCTTGTAGCAGCTGGTGCTCTGAGTCGTTGAGTCCGGGTGAGACCGCGTTTCCCATCATGCTCCCCGGGGTCATGTAGGGGTCGGACTCCGGGTCGACGCGGTCGATTCCCTTCCACGGCACGCCGGGCTGGAACTCTGCAGCGGGAACAAACATGGCCGTCAGCGGCGCCGGCCTCCTCCGGCCTCCTCAGGCCGGCGCCGCTGACGGCGGGATGCACCAACCGGGCGGCCAGCTGGGGGCGCTGCTGGGCTTGGTGGCCATCTTGTTGCCGGGGGTGCGATGCCAGCTGTCGCTCGCTCCGTCTCCAACCAGCAAGTCAAACTGGGAGTAATGGGAGGCGCCTGGCATCTTGATGGGAGCGACGGGGCCTGACAGCAAGGAGACGAATGTGACTCACAGCCAGAAAGTAACTACATACCAAGTTATTAAAATTACTTTCAAGAGTATTTTGTGTCCAAACGACAAGAAAAATGCAAAGATTCTTTTATTTCTATATTTAATTTTTACCAACAAACATTTTTTTTTATAAAATCTGTAAATGATTGAAGATCCAAAACCTAAAACTCACTTCAAACTGTTGCCTTATTTAAAGAAAAGTAAAACTAATTATCATTTTTGGGTCGTTAAATGTTTTCTGTTTTATTGGTGACATTTCCAATGATTATTGATTAGCAGTTTGCGGCCGAACCAAAGTATTTTAACGGGCCATGAAAGGCCCCCAAACCACACTTTGGACAGCGGGCGGCTCACCGTTTTTGTGGAAAGCGTTTTCCAGTGAGGGCGCGTCGGGGGAGCAGCTGCCCTCCATCATCCATTTGAAGCGGGACTGCGGCGCCGCCGGGTCCTTCATGGCGCCGGCGCCGCCCAGGTCCAGACCCGGAAGGTTCACAGCAGAACCGAAGCCTGAACACACACACAACCATTAGCAAACATGACAATATTGATCAGTAATTAATCACATTCTGATCATTTCTGTAGTTGAGGAGTCGCTGGCGGCCATCTTGTTTATTTACAGCTTATTTGTCCTTTGAATTCAGGTTGGATCTCCGGCCAGGTGGTCCACTCCGCGCAACACTTATTTGTTTTTATTTATGAGAATTAAAATCATAAAACTGCAAAACTAAAGTCAGAATTTTATGAGAACTCCAAAATAAAAAGGTAAATGGAAAATGTTATGTAATGTTAAACTTTATAGAAATACCAGGCAATAAATCAATAAATCACATGATAATTTAAAACAGGCTCAATAATTTAGTTTTTCTCTTTCTACCAAAAACTGGATGATAAAAGTTTCCAGGCTGGAGTTTTGGTCTAAATAAGCTCTTATTCTGAAGGACCAATTTGTTTCCAGAAACTCCATAATTTAATTTAAATGTTTTATTTATTTTGGATATTTAAATGTCTTCCAGTTCCAGTGTTAAATGTTGATCAGAATTTAAAGTTTATTAGTGTGACAATGTGTCATTATGTCATTGTTATCTTTAAGTTACTGGAAAAAAGTCTCAAAACAAAAACATTATCGTTTATCGCAATAAATCTGGGACGATTTATCGGCCAAAATCTTTTATTATGGCTTAAAAAATCCTTCAGCTTTTAACAAATCTGCATCAAATTATCATCAGTAGCAGAAGTTTGAAACTCAAAGTACAAATAAATAGAAGCTGTAAAACAAAATGGCCGCCCAGGGCACATCAACTTCTGAACAGAAAGTATTAAATAATCAAAAACCAGGAATGTCATTAATCGAGCTGATGAACTGAACAAACTTTTTCTCGCAACTTTAAGACTTTTTTTCAGGTTAAATTATGTTTCCTTATGTTTATGACTTTATTCCAGAAGTTAGCAGCTCACTGACCCGAGTACGGTCCAAAGGGTTTCTGCTGCAGGTCCGCCACGGACCCGGCCAGGCCCGGATGGGGCAGCGGTTCGGCGCCGGGGAGTTTGGGACCCGACCCGCCGTGGTGGGAGGGGGAGAACTTGGTGCCGGCCCCCAGGCCGCCAATCTGCTGGTGCTGCCTCTGCTGCTGCAAGACGGCCATGATGCGGGCCAGCTGGGGAGACGAGGAGGAGGAGGAGGAGACGAGGAAGAGGAGACGAGGAAGAGGAGACGAGGAAGAGGAGGAGACGAGGAAGAGGAGGAGACGAGGAAGAGGAGACGAGGAGGAGGAGACGAGGAAGAGGAGGAGACAAGGAAGAGGAGACGAGGAGGAGACGAGGAAGAGGAGGAGACGAGGAAGAGGAGGAGTTATTGAAGGGAAAACTAGACTATTAGACATACATTCATATTCTAATCATTGTTCTTTGCAAAGCAGCTCCTGTTCATTCAGATTTAACACCGTCTGTTTTTATCACATATTCTAACCTAGATTTAGGTCTGGACTTTGACTAGGCCATTCTAAAGTCAGTCCCTCCAGGATTATATGATTGATTTTGTGATTTGTGGTAACTTTAGAAAACATACCAGGAATTTAGTGATATTGTTTGCATAAATACAGCAGGTTAACCGCAGCTGTTCCTTTCCAGGATTAATAACTGAACCCAAAACGCAAAATGTTGATACATTTGTGCAGTTTTAGCTTCATTCCTGCTCTGACTGGGGCCTTTTTCTGACTGTGTATCCCAGCAAGCAGCTGCTGGCGGCGCGTCGAGCAGCAGCCAGGTGCAGCGGTACCTGCTGAGGGTCGGTCTGCTGACGAACGTTTGGTGAGAACTTCCTCTGGTTCTGCAGCATCGGCGGCGGCTGCTGCTGCTGCTGCTGCAGTAAGAGCTGACAAGCCTGAACACAGAAACAGGACAAACGTTCAGACCTACTATTGACATTAATTTATTAAAGAGATAAACCAGGTTCTGAAATTAGAAAGTCTTTCAACTGGTTCTGATTCTTAAAGGGCTAGTGTCATGGAGCCCTTTTACAGCATAAAGTAATTGTTACTTCCTGATTTAAGGCCTTGAATTTGGGCCTCTGTCTCTTTAAATCTCCTGCTCTTCCTGAAGCTCCGCCCTCAGGAAGTCGTCCCAACATGGCTCCTCTATTAACCCTTTAAAGTTTTTACCTGCGTTGCTCTGAGCAGCAGCTCCTATAATGAGCTCAGCAGCTGGTTGCCAATTGCTGCTGTCTAGTCTGAAGGAGCTGAGTGGGGGAGGAGCTGCGCCTTGGAGGCGGAGCTAGGCCCATCCAGGTGTCTTAATAGCTGAATGGTTGCCATGGAGATTAAAGGAAAGAGTCAAAGCAACGCTCCAGGTCTGATTTTGTGGAGAAAAAAAACATTAAAATAACGGAAAGATTAAAAAGCTGATTTTATGACACCGGCCCTTTAAGAGTTTTAACTGCCCATAATAACTCATCTTTCTGGACAACAAATTGTCCCAGAAGTTATTGTGATAAATATTGTTTTGAGGCCAAATTCCAGTGATCTAATGGTAATAATGCAAGAAAACATAATCAAAGATCAATAAACTTTAAATTCTAATGAACATTTAACACTGGGAGACATTTCAATATACAACTAAAACACAAATGAATAAAATTAGCTATGAAACTTTTATCATCCAGTTTTTGATAGAGAGGAACAAAAACAAATGATGCAAATGGAAATGATTGATTTTGCTTCAACTGATTTTCTGCAGCTGCTGCCGTTTGCGGCTGGTTCTGTTTATTCCAGAGGAATGCGGCGCAGCTCCTCACCAGCTGCAGCTGGATCTGAGGCGGGTAGATGCTGAGCATGGCGATGTGCTGCGGGGACAGCTGTGGGGGGAACACGCCTCCCCCGACGCCTCCCCCGACGGCCCCCACCGTCCCGCTGGGCGGCGGCATCGGCTTCAGGATGGAGCCCGGCATCTGCAGAACAACGGAGAGATATCAGCAATGCATGCAGCAATAAAACTGCTGCATCTGGTAAGGACTTCTTAAAGTTAAATATTTCAGATCTTTCCAGACCGATCAGGATTTTGTAATATTTAGCATTTAAAATCACTTATCAATTTGTACTGAAGACGCTAAATGTGACTTTTTGTACGTTAACATGAAGTAAAGCTGAGGCATCAGAAGAAAGACCTGCTGCCTGCACAGGTGGGAGTTTTATGCAGATAAAAAACTGTTTAGTTTGTTTCAATAATATTGTTTTATTGAAGGCCAAAATAAATAGCTGTCTGTCCGGATTCGGCCCGCGGACCTCGAGTTTGACACCTGAGGTTTCAATGAAAACAAATCTGCTTTCCTGAAAGAGGAAGCCGGGATTCGTTCCCAACTGTGCAGTCTGCAGGTTTGACCCCTCGCTCTCCTGTGAGGGCGGTCATGTGACCCAGACTAGCAACGCGCGGCGCAGCGGGACTCGCAGATCAACCGTCACCGGAGAAACTCTGCTCACGCTCAACCCCAGAGAATCAAGATGTGACCGAAATGTTGCTGAGCTCAGCTGCAAAATCACTTTTAGTGACATTAATGAGGAGTTTCTGCCTTAATGTGCATTAAAAAGCAGAAAAACACGAGAATCATAAAAACCTTAAGACAGAAGAAATACACCACAGATGAACTAAAATAAAAATTAGATGGATAAAAACACAAATCAGGTCAAAACAAAGAAGTTGAGTTGATGTCAAATCAGTAGAAAGTGATGCTTCTAATATATAAAACATGTTAAAATGTAAATGCATCTCAGCTGCATTCAGGTAAAATCTGAAACAATCAAATCTGAACTGAATTTAATAATAATTGTGTTGACGTCAATCTTTGACTGAACCATAACGTTTCAATATTATTTACAGAGATGAAAATCATTTTAACACTGCGCCAAAATTTATTGGTTAGTGATGAGTAAGAAATATAAAAATTATATTTCTACAAAAGAGTTTGTAGAAATGAATTCATGAGCATTGTCTCATAACAAGGAAGTTTATTGTTGAATCTTTTTAACGAGATCTGAAAAATTCCACTTCGCGTTTTGCATCTTGTTTTAACAAAATGCTTTAATTCTTAAACTAGAAAGTAAATAATCTTGTTACGAGCTATAAAACAAGAAACTTCTCATTTTCACCAACACTTTCTATAGTTTTATCGTTCTCTCTCAAACGTCTCCTGATAAGAAGGAAACTTGCATTTTGCATGTTGCTATAGCAACCAAAAGATTGCCGATTATTACCATTTCTCATTTTCAATCAATAAAATGCGAAACTTTCTAAAAGTTCAGGTGACGTTTCTACCTGTGAAACAGGAAGTTGGGACGTTTGTTACCTGGGCAGACAGGAACTGATGAGGCACTTGTGCTCGCATCCCTGGGGACTGATTTATGGGCGGGACACCGGGCTGATGGCGTGACTGGGCCATTCCTCCGGTCCCTCCAAAGATACCATGGCCGCCCTGCAGTCAAAAACGCAGCGTTTAGCGGCGAGACGCGGCGCGCCGGCAGGCGGGGACAATGTTTCCAGTGATTGGAGACGCAGACGGCGAGACGCGACGGGAGGACAGGGGTCTTACTTGTCTAAAGGGGACAGAGTGGCTGAAGAGAGAATGGGGCTTGAAGGCGGTGGGAGGCGAGTTCAGAGAGGAAGGCACCTCGTCTCCAAGGCAACCATCCTGATTGGCCAAATGTGAGGTCTGTCAGAGCGACAGCCACAGGCCGACCAATCAGAGCCGCACAGAGGGGGAAGACAGACGGAGAGAAACGACCAGGCAGGAAAAACAGCAGTCACAAGAGGGAACGAGGTTCGGACGCAGCGGCGGGCGTGAGGTCGTACCTTATCGTAGTAAGACGCTGCGTCCGCCGGCGCCGGCTCTTTGGACCCGGGACGGTACAGCACTCCTCCGCTCGACCCTCTTCCTCCTTTCCTCATCTCTCCGTTGTAGTCGTTCATCGCCATCCCTCTCTTCTCCACCTCCAGTTTCTTCTCCGGCGGCAGGTCCATGTTCGGCCCGCCGGGCTCGTCGTTCTGTTGACAAATCGGACCGCAGTCAGACAGAAAACTTCTGCTGCCCCACCAGGAAAACAAATTCACACAATAAACCTCAAACTTTAATGAGTTTGTTGGGATTTTAAGCAACAGCTTGGAGAAGAATCTGAAAAGTGTGGCATGCATTTCTCCCAGGAATTGATCATGGTGACTCTGGAGGAGCTGCAGTCACCATGACAACGAATGCTGCATTTAAGGAACCTGGAAAATGGGAACTCTGAGCTGCGTGTTGGATATTTAAAATGTCTTCCAGTTCCAGTGTTAAATGTCTGAGTTTAGACAAATCCAGAAAAAGTTTATCCCCTTCAGAAAGGAGACAAAACAAATGCAAGCCACACTTTAAAGACTATTTTTAATATAATACAATCTCCTTTTAGCCATGTAGCTCCATGGTTACGTCCACACTGTGTCTGTCTGTCTGTCTCAGCTCTGCTTGTGCTGAAGGTCTGTCTGTATGTAAACTTTTGCTCTTCGCTGTGATTGGCTCGTTAGTTTTCAGCCGTACCAGAATCCCCATGTTGGAAAACTGCCTGTTGATGGGACTCATCCAGGAATCTCCTGCAGCCTTCAGCGGAGCCTGAAGAAACCAGAGCAGAGCTTCACCAGAGGAAACACTGACCACAGGCTGCCTGTGACGCGACCTCTGACCCTACTGAGGTGTTCTTGACGTTCAACTCGCCTTGCTGCCGGCCTTCTTCCCCGGGTTGCTTTGGCCCCAGCCTCCATTGCTGCCCTGGCCCCAGGAGGAGCCGCTGCCCTGGGAGCCGGCGCTGTTCCACATGCCTCCTCCGTCCTCCTCGTCCTCCCAGCTGGAGTGGCGCGACGCCGCCGCCGCACTCTCCTTCTCCCCCCAGCCGTCTTGCATAGACTTCGAACCTTTAGATGAAGGTCAGAAATCCGAGTCAACCAACAGTTGATCAAAATCAAAATGGAGGAGCTGCCTCCACTTTGATTCCTGAAGGCTAAGCTCATCAGCTGTTTGTTCATTTTTTATGTGGTTCACTGTTTTCATGTGATTTTTTAAAAAATCTGCTGCAGATGCTTTTTAAAACCTGAAAATACTGAAAACAGACAAAACGACTGACGAAAAGCAGGAATGATGTCATTTCACTAGTTCTTTGCACATTAAGTATAAGTAACACTTTTCATGAAAATATTCATGTTTCCGATCTGCATTGCTACATATTAAAACAACAAGATATTTCATTTTGAATTACGAAACAAAAAAAATATTTTACAATGTCGGATTTTAAAATCTGACATTTTTTTAGTCATTTTGTTTTGAAACATAAAAACCAAAGAATGAACCAGATTTTATTTTGGATATTTAAAACATCTCCCCAAAGCAGTGCTAAATATTCTTTACAAGATTAAAGTTTATTGGTCTTTGAGACCAATGAACTTATTTCCATATGGCCTGAAGTAACTCCCAGAAACTGGTGTCAAAACAACATTATTATTTATTGGAATAATTACTGGGACAATTTATCGCACAGTAACGGGCAAAGTGCCAACAATGTGCTAGCTAAAACGGCAAGATAGCAGGAGGTAACCATGGCAACCAGCTCCATACATAACGAATACATGAAAACGATTTTCTAACCAGATCTGATGGAGTTTGAAGGAGCGCTGCCCCAGCCCGCCGGCTTCCCGTCGTCGCCGTCGCCCCAGCCAGCGGGAGCGTCGCTGGGCTTCCCCCAGGCTGCCGTACCGTTGTCCACCGACGGACTGGCAGGAGACGTGCCGCCCCAGCCCGAAGGTTCTGCAGACAAACACAAACAACGTGAACGGCGTTCCTGGATTCACACCGTAAGAAAGCAACACGTCCTTCAGCCAATCTAAGCTGAACCTCTGCTAAAACGACTGATCATTATCAGCCACTTCCAGCCAAAGTTATGCAAATTCTGAGCAAACTTTTAAAACATGCATGATGAAAATCATCATGTTTCCATCTACCAGTTTGGTGCGAGTCAAACAGCAAAGCGTCGATCTGTCAGATGTCGACGCTGCGCCTGGCTGTGATGAGCAGCATGTCGGGAATGCAAGGATCGTTCGCAGAGCCACTGATGGCGGCTGTGAAACGGTTTTCCTGTACTGTTGTTTCTCTGCCATTAGCACATTTAGCAGTGAGTACATGCGCTGATTGACAGCAGTAAGTCCCTCCTCCTGACTGTTTTTGGTCAGGAGGAGGGTTCATCAGCGGACAGATCGATCTGTTCGCAGATCATCAGCTTCAATCTGTCACAACATGGTGACAGATTTAACTGACGCGTAAAAAAGATTCTTTAAAGAAGTTGGTGGATCATGTTCTGGTACCTGGGAGCGCCGTGCTCGGTCTGTTGGGCTGCTGCTGGACCGGCGGTCCCGGTTGCTGCTGGTTCTGACCCGGCCCGGGCGGCTGCTGGCTAGCAGCGCCGCTGTTCTTGTCCCACAGGTTAACCGGCTTGTAGTTGTAATGGGTCGGGTCTCCCCATGCCGACGTCCCGTCGTCGATCTCGCTCTTCCTGCTTATGGACTGCGGGGACGGCTCCTCCCAGCCGCTCGGTTCTGGTCCACTCCCGCCGGCGGCAGGGATTGGTCCGGAGTTCCAGCCTGAGCTTTGGTTCTGCGTCTGAGCGGCCATCTTCCTCCCGCCGCCGCCTTGGTCCAGCGCTTGCTGCAGCTGCGGGTTCTGATTGCGGGGCTGTGATTGTTGCGGTTGCGCCGGCGGGCCTGGCATGGAGCCCGGCTGGCTGTTTGGCATCTGGTGCATTTTATTTCCTCCACTCCAACCCTGGTAAGGTTTGGCCGCCGGGCCTCCAACGCCGTCCACCCCGCCACCTCCCCCTGTTCCTCCTGCCCCCCAGTTCCTCCGGGGGGCGCTGCTGTCCCAGTTCCCCCAACCACCTCCACCTAAATCCCCCCCTGAGTGCGCGCCGCTCCTCCTCTCTTCGTCCCAACCTCCACCTGATTTTGATTCTTGCTCCAACCAATTCTTACCCGATCCAACCTTGGGTTTGGATCCCCAGCCGCTGCCTTCGTCGTTCCCCCCTGCGTCCTTCCAGCCCTCCGTTCCCTTCTCCTGCTGTCCGCTTCCCCCCATCCTCCGCCCTTTTCTGCCCAACTGTTGCCCCTCCATTCCTCTGCCCCCCAGTCCTTGGCTTCATGATTATCCCCTCCGCCCCAACCCGTCGCCTTGCCGTGGGTCAGCCCCGGCCCCACACTGGGTGCCACCGATTGCGACATGTTCCTCATGTTGGTGCATGCGGTTGGGGGGCCTCTCCCAGACAGAGACGCCCCACTGCTGCTGCTGTTGCTGCTGCTCTCCCAGCCTTCACCTGATGACCCGGTGGAGGGAACCAACGAGGGACTGACCCCCGGACCCGACGAGTCAGAGCTGAGGGTTCTGGGTCCGCCCAGAGCGACTGGGTTTTTTGATGAAGCTTTGCTTTGTTCCACCACGTCCCAGGCCGTGTTTTGGCGGATCTGCGTCTGGCCCCAGCCAGAGTTGGACAGGACCCGCGGGTCCAGGTCGGACCGGCTGAGTAGGTTCTGTAAGGCAGCATCTGCGTTGGGCGCCTGTCGACGAACGCGATTGCCGTTAGGCCCACTTCCACTTCGGGAGTTTCCGCCGCTGGATGAAGAACCCCCGCGTCCTCCATGCCCCCCGGCGCTGTCTCCCCATTCCCCAACTTCCCCGTCTCCTTTCTGATTGTCCCAGGCTCTGCTAGCAGCGGGGGCGGTGGACGAGGACGCAGTGGGGGGGTTCCCTGCAGTGCTGTTGCCGCCACTGCTGCTGCTGTTGCTGCTGCAATTTCCCATTTCTTCAGGTGCAGGATTCGACCCGCCACCCCAGTCGCTACTGGAAACCCCTCGATCCGCTCCCACTGGTAACCCCCATCCTCCCTGAGATGCCCCGGAGGTTTGACCCCCATTTTCAGCACTAGGGTACCCCCAACCCAATGTCCCTTTATCCCCTTCTGCTGCCCCTCCCTCCCATCCGTCAGTCCTTGAGGCACCCGTTTTGGAGTAAGCTGCAGGGTAAGGTTGGCCTCTCCAGGAGGGGGCATGGCTCGGGTCTCCTGCACCAACCCTGCTCCCCCCAACACCATGGTCCATTCCTCCCCCAATCCCTTCCCCCCCTGAAATATTTGGTCCCGCTGATTCGCCGTCCCTCTTCCCCCCTCCAACGTCTCTGTCTCTGGATTGCATTTGGTGAAGTTGGTGCTGATGGGCGCTTGACTGATTCACAGATATAGATGGGTGACCCCCCAAGCCCCCGGCAGCCCCGCCCCCCAGGCCCAAGGAGGCGGCGTTGTTGGCAGCGGTGGGGCCGTCCTGCTGCACCAGAGCAGGCCAGGCTGAAGGGTTGGCATTTGGACTGAAGTTGGCACCTGGAATTCCACTGCTACCATCCAGGGGGCCACTGGCGTCGTGGCACCCGGGCACAGCAGGGGCTTTGGAAACAGAGGAGGGCTGCTGCAGCAGAGGCCCAGCTGCACCTCCTCCAAGATGACCCTGGGGGGCAGTTGACCCCCACGCCGCACTGTTGGGCAACTGCATACATTCATTGGGCAAAGAGAACGAGGAAGTGGGTGAGGGTTGGCCGCCAGAGGCACTGATGCTCGTCACAGGCATGCCGCCGTTTCCTCCATCACTGCCAGCAATACTAGGCCACTCCTCTAGGTCGTTGCCGTCAACGATGACCTTCTCCTTGCCCTGAGAGGGGGCCTGGCTGCCTGAGCTTGCCCCCCACATGGAATTTGCATAATTATTAGTAGAAGCAGCAACTGATGGTGAGGTGAGAGCCAATGAAGATGTAGAATCTGTAGAAAGGAACAGGAAGTCAGCAAAGGTCAAACAGACCAGTTTGAGTCTAAAGGCTATTTCCTCCTGATGGTCCGGTTGACCTGGTTCTACTGGAACCAGAACATCTGCTCTACTTCCAGCTGCTGTGGTTCTGAGTCAAACCAACCTGTTCCCCCCTCCTGGCTTGTGGGGGCGCTGCACCAAGAACCACTGAAGGAAACGACACAAAAATCAGTTGGGGGATTTCTCCCCCAACTGATTTGGCGCAGGGCATTCTGGGTAAATCCAGCCAAAGCTAACATGCTAGCCTAGCATTAGCAGCAGAAATGGCTCCTGGTCTTCAGCCAAAGACTAAAGAGAAATCCTCCAGCACTAAACTCTGACGCCTCCATCTTGTTCCATCTGGTGAAACAGGAAGTTGCTCTCAGCGTCTTCACAGGTTTTAGTGTCGTTTCCTGCAGTGGTTGTTGGTGCAGCGCCCCCACAGGCCAGGAGGGGAACCACAGCAGCTGGAGGTGGAGCAGATGATGGAGTTCTGGTTCCAGTAGAACCGGGTCGACCAGACCATCAGGAGGGAAAACATACTTATACTTAAAATTCTTGCATTACTCAGTCCCTCCAGTGTTTTACAGTCACAGCCGTGGAAATCTGACAAAAAACCCCCTAAAGGTTATTTTGTCTACAACACTGCTGCGTCAGACTGACCTGACAATAATCATAGTTATTTGGCAATATACAAGACATCAAAGTTATCTAAATATCTAATATTTCAAATATGTTTTGTTTTTTATCTACATGTTTTTTCTTCCACATGTAAATATTGGAAGCAGTTTAACGTAAAAAAAATGTAGCAAATTCCTTGGAAGTATTTCTAAAGTAGCACCATAAAATCTGTGACTCTGAACTGAATTGTTCAGTTGTGTGATGTCTGCTCCACCACAACCTGCAGCGTAAAGGAGCGCGCCGCGTTACCTGAAGCAGCAGCCATGTTTGTGTTCGGGCCATCCCCCCCTCCTCCCAGCAGCATGGAGGACAGCGGCGGCTGCCCCCTCTTCAGTAGCACTTTATGGTCCTGCTGGCAGCGAAATCGCGGCGGCACTTCTCTCGGCATGTAGCGCGACGGCTGCTGATTCGCCGGGGCTCCGCCTCCGCCCGCGCCGCCGTTCCCAGCGGCGCCCAGGCCGGTGGTGCAGGAAGAGCCGGTAATGGAGGCGGGCTGTCCGTTGGCCACGGCCAGGCGCTTGGCATTGTTGCCGCCCGGAGCCGGGGGGGCAGCGCTGCCGGGGCCCGAGGCGGCCGGTGGCGGAGCGGCAGCGGGGGCGGGCACAGGGCTGGGGGAGGCGGAGCTGCTCTGGGCGGCGGGAGACTGGGCAGCGGCCGGCTTGGTCACGTCTGTCACTGCAGCCGAGGAGAAAATACTGATTACATGACAGCAGCAGGAAGAGCAGAACCAACAGGCACGAAACGAGAAGCAAATGAGTGGAAAACTAAACAAAAAGACACATTTTTAAAAATTAATCTTTTTATTCATTAAGCCAAACATTTAAAAATAATAACATCCCAGTTATTTAATTAGGATTTAATAATAATCAACATCTGCAGAAAAATCTAATAAAAACTAACTTGTTTCTCACAAATGTTAACATTTTGTTTCAGCAAAAATTGTTTATTCTGTTAATGTGAAGACAATAGAAGAAATTTAAGGACAAACATTAAAAATAATTCAACAGATAAAAACAAGGCATATAGAAACAGCAGTTAAATAAAAACATAAAATTCAGCTTACCTTTGTTTTTTTGCTCTGCAACCTGAAATAAAAACAAAATGTTTCTAAATTAATCTTTCATTATAATTCACAAATAAATTATTCTTTTAAAAACTGTTGGAATAAAATCTGTAGTATTGAAGCTTCTTCAATATATTTTCACAAGTTGAGATCTTGAATCTAATCAAACATAATAAATCTCCATACAGTTTTAGCTCAGTTAAATAAAGGTTGAGGATCAGCTCGTTATTCAGAAGTTGGATAATTTCTCCTCAGTCAGAAGATCCAAAACAACCACAGCATCCAAAGAAATCAAAACCTATTAGGGAATATTTAAGAGGTTCATTAGTTATTTCCTGTGATTCTGATTTTGAACCCATAATTTTGTGTAATTAATTTCTTTGAGAATCTGAATCACTGGAATCGTTGCAGATTGCAGGTCGACTTGCCTTCTGAGAGGCTTCCCTTTTCCGTTTGTCTTCCTTTTTCCTTTTCTTGTCTTCCATGAACTGCTGCTCCCGACCAGATTCTCCCTTCTACAAAACAACAAAAACAAACTATGACTTATTTAAAAAAAAAAGAAACCTCAACTGTAAAAGGATATATCAGGGTTTGGAAACTAAGAGCAGCTTAATAAGGTTCAGAAAGTTCAGTTAGCATGACTGTAAAGCAGCAGACTGCAGGCTAGCCAAACACTCTGACCAACCAGCTCGTTACATTTCCACTGCAACTCAATCAACAACAAAACTGCAAGAAACCATAATATCATAGTGAAGTACATCATTTTATTAAGTCTTTAATGAGGCCATACATCTGTAAAAAAAACTCAATATAATCACTATGAAGTCCAGCTTTAGCTCACAGTGACTCAACAGCTAAAGTAGAATATAATAATTTACTTTTCAAATGTTTTAAGCATTACACAAGCTGCTTGGTGATTACTGGTGAATTAAACAGCTGCCCTTAAACAACCACTGAATGATGCAAAATAACTGGAATAATAAATGTTTTATTATCAGCCACACAAATAATCGCAGCTTCTTTATGCAAATAAAAGTATTTCAGCAGAACGTTTTGTTTTAAATCTACACAAAACAGTAAACCTGTGAGATTTATCAGGGTTGACGAGTAGAGAATCTTATACTGAAATAAAAAGCATATTTAATAAAAAACAGCAGGATCTGGTCTGTTGATTGACATCGGCAGGAAAACCAAATCATTTGCATAAACCTGTTTATATCCTAGAGCCTTAGAAAAACAACCATCATCTACATCTGTACAGATGAATAAAACTCTCAGTATTCATTTGTTTGAAAAGTATTGAGAACATATAAATATGTAGAAATTAGAGGCAGATGCCTTGTTCATGAAATCTGCATTTATAATAAACTAAATGAAAATGGGAGTTGGAGCAGCAGATAAATGGCAGCCTGAGCATAAAGTCAGAGATAAACAGGAAGGTTCTGTGAGCAGCAGGGCCGGCCCTGGATGTTAGTTTCGTTTTTGATTTTTCCAACCCTCAGGATTCCTGAGCTCAACCTGATATCTGACTGAAGCATTTCTGTCCTCAGGCCTTCAGATTCACCCAGACGTTGATGTTCCTGTCAGTCAGACCCCCAATAGGCCCCCAGTGGCCCCCAGTGGGCCCCAGGTGACAGGTGTAGCTCAAATGTTCAAGCAAGATTCATTCTTCCAATCCCTTCAGCTTGCAGAGCAGCTAAAAGTGAGAATGACTGGGAAAGGACTGAGGGGTAAAATGCAACAAAAGGCTTTTATAATAAATTCACAGACAGAACCAGGAACCCAAATTAACTGGTTCCTATCAAACTCGATTCTTATTAGACCGCTAATGCTAACACCAAGGAGCGGTTTCATTCTTTGGTCAAGCAAACGCGCCCAGTAACGTGTTAACCAGCCAACCCAGTGTTCGGTTCGGTTAACTGGTACCAGCAAACACAGAAGGCCGAACCCCCAGATCTGCTACAACGCTCCGCTACAATCAGCTCGGTTCCTGACAGCGGCTAAAGCCGCGGCTAAAGGCGTTAGCAGGGCTACAAGCACCGCATTTCTCTGACAGCTGCGGTATGTCTGCGTGCACACCGTCTCTGACCCGAACCAGCGGCTATCAGCGACTATCAGCGGCACCAGCGACTCACCTCAGGAATCACATATGAAGGTTGGCTAGCCTGCTAGCTAGCTTAGCTAAAGTGCTTCAGTGCGAGCTTTCTCTGTTTCAGGCATTCGTCGAGGCTACAAGGACTTGGGCGCCTGAGCGGAGAGTCAAGTAGGCGCAAAATGATGAAAACACTAAGAAATAATAGGCTACCGGTTTGCAAATAAGTATTAATGTTCCAAGTCTAAACGCTGATGTGCAGAAGAATTTAAATTTCAAAGCGCTGTGGAGTCAGTCGGTTGACGGGCGGCCATTTTGCTGCTCTCGTCTCCAATGGGCAGCCCGAAGCAGCTGCGGGGAAGCGCTCTGACTGGCCGGATCCCGGCGGGAGGAATCGGTAAAACAGCCTGCTGACCTTCACGGACCTCACGCTGATTTCACGCAGCTTTGCATCGTCTCTACGGGACGGAAGCGTCCCGGTGTCGTTCAGAAACAGAGTGAGAAGCTGCAGAGTCGGAGGGAGCCTTTTATACCTTTTTAAGAAGCAGGAATCCGCCAGAGGGCCGTGTCTTTACACACTGTCAAAGTGAGAAAGTTTCTCGTTTTTACTGCATATGGTTCCAGAAGCAGCTGCGGGGAATCGTTCTCTCTCTCTCTTTGTTTTAACGAGTTCATTCAGCTCTGGCAGCGAAATACGTTACAAATGTTAGAGTACTTTATTGATCCCAATGGGAAATTAAATGTCGTTCAAATTGTTTAATCGTTGTAGATGTTGACGGTTATTGGCGACAAAGATCTCCTGTAGCGGTCTGTTTCACAGCGAATAACAGGACACCTCTGACTGAAGACGCTGTTTCTCTAAAATAATCTCATAAAGAGGATGGTCAGGATTGTAAATAATTTTAATGATTTTATGTAAAATCATTCTCTGTAAGATCATCTCCAGAAATAATTCCAAAATATTTTTTTATAAAGTCAAAATTCTGGGATTAAAATCAGTTTCTGATTTTACTTTTCTTGGAATTCTGACTTTAATCCCAGAATTAAAAATTTAATCCACGAATTGTAACTTTTTTTGTCAGAATTTGGACTTAATCTCAGAATTTATTTTTTTTCCACAAAATGACGTTTTTAACCCCCTAATTAAAAGTTCAGTCAAAGGATTTCATTTTTTAATTAAACATTTAACACCAGAAATCCAACACTTTCTTTTTCTTAAATCAGAATTTCATCTTTTCTCTCATATTTCTAAGATTAAATTCAGATTTCTTTTTTTTCAGTGGCTCTAATATTCTTCCATACATCTCTGATCCTTTGAACTAAAATCACACAAGCAGATCTGTAGCTGTGATTTCAAGTCGTAACGTTTTCTTGACAGGATGGCAGCAGCAGGGAGGAAAAGGAAAAGTGAAGCTTTGGGAGATGAAAGCGAGGATGAGGAGGATGAGGAGAGAGGAGGCCGGCGAAGGAGGATCAGGATGAACAACAAATACATCGGAGCTCATGTTGGTATTCAAGGTAAACTTCACTTCCTACAGCAGAATATTTTATCTCTGAGTTCAGTCCAGTTTCAGGTCAACAGCAGCAGAGGGAGATCAACATCAGTTAATTTCCTGACAGAAAACAGAAAGTTAACCATTTAAATAACAGCAAATTGTGCAAATGGGAGAGCAGTAGGAGAAGAAAGTGAGGAAACGTGGTCAGTTTGTCCACCAACAGCCGTAGAGGATAACTTCATCTACTGGCGTTCTCTCTGCAGGAGGGATCTGGAAGGCGGTGGAGTCCAGCGTGGCGCTCGGCGCCGGCGCCTTCGCTCTGTTTCTGGGCTCTCAGCGCTCGTGGAAGAGGCCGGCGTTGGACCCGGCCGCTGCAGATCGGTTCCAGGAGAAATGCTCCGTGCTCGGCTTCGACCCGGCTCACATCCTGCCCCACGGCTCCTACCTGATGAACTGCGGATCGCCCAAAGACGGTTTGTCCTTCAGCGTGCCGGTCGCCTCGGGGCGGCCGGTCCTCTGAGTCTGCGCTCCGCTCCGCTGCAGACGTGTCTGAGAAGAGCCGCGCCCTGCTGGTGGACGAGCTGAGCCACTGCAGCCGCCTCGGCCTCCGCCTCTACAACTTCCACCCCGGATCCTCGCTGGGCGCCATCACCACCCAGCAGTGCCTGGACAAGATCGCCGCTGCCATCAACCACGCTCACCAGCAAACTCCTGCTGTGGTCACAGGTACGGAGCAACAACAAGCACAAAAACATTCAGCCAAGATCAGAGCTGGTTCTGCTGCACAACGAGGCGACAATCAACACGAAAAGCTCTGCAAACTCTAAAACTAACCTGGTATTTATGGATAGTTTAGAATGTAAATGTATTACTACACTTCAAATAAGACAAAACCAACTTACAAGTAACTTTTCAGCAAGACACAGGATTTATTTTAAGTCAGTAAATCCTTGATATCGATGAATAAGTTCTAGTTCCACTGGCAGATTATTTAATTTATTTGCAATATTTTTCCCATGTTATGAGTGAAATAATAATCAGTTGAATTAAAACTTTTTTGTCAATATTAAGGATTTATTAAAATAAGCTCCTTTATCTTCCTGAAAGTTACTTTAAGTTAGTTTTGTACCACGACGTCGGCGTCATCAACTGGATGCTTCGTTTCCTTGCGGCTCAGTGTTGGAGAACATGAGCGGTCAGGGCAGCACAGTGGGGGGTCGGTTCTCTGAGCTGCGGCGGATCATCGACCGGGTCAGGGACCGCAGCAGAGTGGGGGTGTGTCTGGACACCTGCCACGCCTTCGCCGCAGGTAACGCTCCTCCACTTCCCCTCACGCCAGAGGCACGAGCTCAAAACCTTTCAGACCGTTTCCCCTTTCTTCTGGGAAGGTCACGACCTGGCAGCGGACGGCGGCGTGGCGGCCATGTTGGATCAATTTGATCAGGAGGTCGGGCTTCGCTACCTGAGAGCGCTTCACCTGAACGACTCCAAAGGTGCAGCTGGAAAAACCTGAATATCCAATGATTCTGGGTTCCATTGCAGTTTAGCTCAGTTTGTTTTAATTAGTTTTTACAGTGTTTGTTAGTTTTTATTAGTTAGATATTGTTTTATTAGTTATAGCAGTAGTTTTAGTTTTTTCATTCGCTGATTAGTTTTTAGGTTCATAATTTTTAAAAATGAAGGCAATGTGATTATATTTGATTGGTTGGAAATGAAAACTTAACAGAAGATAACATTTCTAAAACTGGTATCGTTTTCTCCAAACCTTTGCAGTCGTGCATGAATGAACGCTGCGTGCCATAAACTGCTTCTGTGGGGAAAAATTTATTTCACATCAATTCAGAAGCCTGATAAATCGATTCATAAACATGACAACAAAGGATATCATAACTATAACTTCAGTTTTAGTGCCATTTAGTTCCAGTTGCTTAAAGTTTTTCTGTTTCATAACAGTTTAGTTCAGCCTGGGTCTGCGCTCTGCAGGGAAGCTGGGCTGCAACCTGGACCGCCATGCAGACATCGGGACAGGACACATCGGCCTCTCGGCGTTCCGGGACATCGTCAACGAGCCGAGGCTGGACGGCGTCCCGCTGATCCTGGAGACGCCCGGACGGTGAGAGCCGGAAAACATCCCACGGTTCAGCTTCAGGTTCTACCGCCATCTTTGTTTCCCTGCAGGCCGGGATTCCAGGACGCCGAGCAAATCGAGCTTCTCTACTCACTGAGTGACAAGCAGACAGAATGAGAGAAACAACCAGGGGCCACAGCAAGAACAGAAAACAATAAAGTCACAACATTATGAAAATAAAATGAATAAAATATAAGAGAATGAAGTCATAAAGTTGAGAAAATTTTAAAAATACCTGAGACTAAAGTAATACAATTAATAAATTCATATTATGAGAATAGTCAAAGTTAAGAATAAACACAACATCAAAATAAAGTCAATATTATGAGACGTTAGTCGAAATGATACAAGCATAAAGTTCCAGTTTTGCAATAATAGTCATATTACTTTATTCTCAAAGTATAATTCTAGAAATATAACTCTATTATTCTTCTCTTAACGTTATGACTTTGTCCTCATAGTTTTATTTATTTATTGTTTTGTGTGTGGCTGTAACTCTCCATCATCATCCAACCTGTTTTAAAAAGATTTTTACATTTTTCTTCCTTAAATAAACAATTTAAATGAATCTGGTCCTGCGAGGATTTGTTTGGCCACAAGGGGGCAGCAGACTACCAGAAATACTCCACAAACTAATCCTACGAGAAAGAAAAGCAGCAAATAAAGACAAGTTTTCTGTACAAAACTTTAATATAATCTGTTAAAAAGAGCCATTTGTGGAGGTAAAATCTGTATTTTTATTTATATTTCCCAACCTGTCTGGTTTCATCTGCAGGTCCGGTGGCTGGTTCTGGTTTTTAAGTTCTTTTAAATGTTGGATACAGTTGGTGTCACAATAAGCAATAAATTAATCAATCGCATGATTTAAAAAACTCAATTCCCATTTTTATCATTTACAATTTTTCTCTTTCTACCACAAACTGGATGATAAAAGTTTTAGTTTGGTGTTTTGGTCTCAACTAATTGTTTTTAAGGTCATTTTTGTTTACAGAGAATTTATAATTGATTTTATTTGTTGTCTGTTTTGTTAATTTTGATATGTGAATGTCTTTCTGTTCCCGTGTTAAATGTTCATTAGCAGGTGGGATCATTATATTACTGGAAATGATCTCAAAACATCAAAATTATCATTTATCACGATAACGTCTGGGACGATTTGTCGCCCAGCAACACCAGTTTCCTGTATTTGTTTCAAATTGGCGTTATTTTGTTCCTGGGTTGTTAAAACCCACTGACCCACATTTCCTGTTGGCTGCTCCAGCATTCGGTCAGAAACACGACGGAGTCGTCAACGTCGCAGGGAGCCGAGGGGAAACAGTCGGTTTATAACCGAAGCTTTTCTGGCATTTTCTGACGCCAAACATCAGATTCAGCAGCTTTACTGGATTTTATATGATAAACACAAAGCTGCATAAATTATGAGTCATGTGTTGTGCAACTGTCCTAGTTAAAGCTGCAGCCTCCTCACTGGGCCTGTTACGATAAACAGACGATACATCATCCCAGAAGTTATCGTGATAAACAATAACGCTGTTCTGAGGTCATTTTCCAGTCATATAATGAAACAAGAAAACATTCTCAGATTTTAAATTCTTGATATTTAACAGGAAGTGCAAAACATTTCAAATAAAACTAAAATGAATTATCAGCTTTTTAAACAAAAATTAATTGATTGACGTTTAATACATCAGTAGGGAACCTTGTCTATCTAAACTAAACCCCTCAGCATGCTGCTGCCACCACCGTGGGGCTCATTCAGGTCAGACGTTTTCACGTCGCTCCACCAGGAGGACGTTTGGTTTGAACGAGCCGGTCCAGACGCGGCGCCGCTCAGAGACAGGAAGTCGGGTTCCTGGCTGGACGATTGACCCGCCCACAGGAAATGCCTGTCCGGCGAGTCTTCAGCCATGAAACGACGCCTGCTGCTGCTGGAGGCGGCGTGCGCTTCAGTCCAGCCCGGCGGAGAAAAAACCGTCATAAAACCAGAATGAATCGGGTTCAGGACCAGCAGAAGAACCAAACAGAGCCAGAAAACGTTTTCAGATGTTTCAGCGACGGCGTTCTGGGTTGTTGTTCGCTCTGGTTATGAGTCACTGCTTTGTGCTCCAAATATTTTCCATTTAAACGTGAATGTGAAGATTCTGACCTTCACCAGAGAAACAAAAACTGCAGCAGAGTTTTTGTGCAGCTAATTCATGCAAAATCATTACAGAATCTTCTGATCTTGGAAAATGTTTGATGTGACAGAAAGTCTCCAACTGTTTTCCAGTAAATAGAAACATTAGTTTTGACTTTTAGTCAGAACCACGATGAGCTTCCAGTCTGCTAAGAACAACTGGATCAAAATTCACAAATGATCTTTTATATCATGTTATTCATACATGAATAAATATTTGTCAAAGTAAATACATCAGAGCTAAATCCTCAACTAATTCACCTTGAGACTAATCTGCACATCTATTCCCATCATCAGACCTGACTATTTAGTTTAATCTAAGTTTTGCATATTTAGTTTGTTGAACTTTTAAAAACTATTTTTGGCCCAAGTGACAAAAAGTAGAGCTGCTTTTACTTGAGTTTAATTTTAGCCTGTTCAGCCCAGCTCTGACAAAATCTGTAATACTGGCTGTAAATTCAAAACACACACACACACACACACACACACACACACACACGTTCAGAAGAAATTGGAGCTTCAGGGCAGACTGAGCCTCGTTCTGCTTTGTCAGCCAATCCTTATTTTTGCAGCAGCCGTCATGAGTCGGTTTTAGCTCCGGTGGAAAGCGGGCGGTCGGCCTGCAGCTCTGACTGAGGCCGCTTGGTTTCTCCCTCAGGACGGTGTGTGTTGCGAGAGGCCGGCTGTCTGAGTGGTGTGGCTATAAACGGCTGAAACAGGAAGATTTACGGCCAAGATGGCGCCCCAGAAATCAACATCAGAAAGGTCGCAGGACTGGCTTCCTGTTGGCTCAGGAAGAGGAATGTTACCCAGCGAACGAACCTTAAAGGCAGAAACAGGAAGCGCCTTCATAAAGACATTTGGTTTAAAGCACCGATTGCAGTTTTCAGGCTGATCGCCGATCTTTAACAAGATGCCACTAAATATTTGGTAACTCTTAATTTGAAGGGTTATCATGAGGCTGCATTAAATAATGACGCTCTGAATGCAGAGCTGCAGTAAAAGTGCAGCTGTGTGTCTGTGTGTGTGTGTGTGAGTGTGTGTGTGTGTGTGTGTGTGTGTGTGTGAGTGTGTGAGTGTGTGTGTGTGTGTGTGTGTGTGTGTGTGTGTGTGTGTGTGTGTGTGTGTGTGTGTGTGTGAGTGTGTGTGTGTGTGAGAGTGTGAGGGAAACCAGTACATGCAGGGTCAGTCGTGCCCCACGGCTCAGCCAGACATTCCTCATCATGCTAACACTCTTCGCTGGCGGTTTCTTTTATCACAGCTCTAGAGGTCACCGCTCTGGAAAGGTCAGCGAAACACAGCGGTTCGTACAGTTCACACCCCGGCTGCTCTGTGACACATCGATTCAGCAGCTCTTTCTGCCTGATCTCTTCCTTCCCTGTTTGCGTCGGTTTAAAGCTCAAAGTTTCAGGAACAAACACCTGAGAATTTACTGCACTTTACTTAATGTTTGAGAAACACTATAATCACCATGGTAACCATTCAGCTGTCCAAAGACCCTCCGTGGACCGAGCCCCGCCTTTGAGGTGCAGCTCCTCCCCCTCTCAGCTCCTTCAGACTAGCCACCAGCAATTAGCAACCAGCTCATTATAGGAGCTGCTGCTCAGAGTAAAGCTGGTAGAAACAGTGACGGGTTAATAGAGGAGCCATGTTGGGACGACTTCCTGGAGGCGGAGCTTCAGAAACAGCAGGAGTTCTTAAAGAGACAGAGGCCTAATTTAAAGGAGTTAAAATCAGGAAGTTAAATTTATTTACGTTTTATATTTTGTATATATTGTATTTAAATAACAACTGAAGGTAATCCTGGTAACGTCCATGGACAGATGGACGGATGATTGATGGATGAAAGGACTGATGGACAGGAAGTGCCTGGAAGACACATAATACTGCCCTTTTAAGGTGAACCTGGAGGAGTCAAAGGTCACTAATGCGACATAAAGTCTCTCTGTCCTCCTGTCTGTCCATGTCCTCCTGTCTGTCTGTCTGTCTGTCCTTTCCTGTTGGGTTTTGCAGCAGCAGAAAGTATTTTCCTACAATGGTCCATTGTCCTGCTTCCTGCCGGGTCAGAATTCACGGAAACGCCGCAGAGCAAACAAACAGCGGCGGCCCTCCAGGCGTTGGGGCCGCTCAGGGGGAACCCGGCCCCTGCTCCTGGGCGGGGGGCGTTCCTGTCAGGAAGCTAATGGCCGTCGCAACCCCACGACCCCGCGGCACAGCGATGGAGGCCGGAGGAGGGCGGAGTCAGTAAAATAAAGCGGCGGCGGGGATTTCCAGCTGAGGGTTATGGGCGGCCGGTCGTTTGTGACATCACTAAGCCTGGAAACGCTGCGACGTCGTCTGGTTTTCACATTTAAGATTAAAATGCTGAAACTCCGAGGTCACAAGATGAAACCCCTGGGATGAAAATGAGTCCACAAAAATGATCTCATCTTCCTAAAAATAAAATAACTGGAGAATAATTTAGATTACCAGTAATTATGGATAATAATCATGTTGTGGACAGTTTCCATGGTAATCTGGATGCATAGTGATAAGCTGGATGGATGACTGGATGAGTAATGCGAGTCGCTGTCTCTTTAAATCAGGTCAAAGTTCAGCTGGAAGTCGTCTTTTCTGCTCCTCCTTTAGTTTCGTTTGTTTCTCTGCATAAGAAAAATCATTTCTGGAAACGTTTATTCAGATGTTGAAGGAGCAGAAAGAACGATGAGCAGGAAGAAACGCCGTCATAATCGGCCTGAACGTCAACAAAACTCACATCAACACACAGCAGGAGGTCAGACAGGTGAGCAGGGACCAGGTAAACACTGTTTAGATTAACGAAGACGTTTCTGAGATTCAAAAGTAATAAAATAAATAAATAAATCTAGAAACAACTTGAACATTTCTGAGATTAATCTGAAAATGTTCTGTGGTTTTTTTCTAGCCAATATTTGACTTTTTAAACTCAAAAATTTCTAATATTTTTCTTGAAAATTTCTGAGTTATTTCTAATAAACCTAAATTTTTGCATAAAAATGGGGTGGGGGTAATTTAACACCTTGAAATTGGGCCTCTGTCTCTTTAAGAGCTCCTGCTCTTTCTGAAGCTCCACCTCCAGGAAGTCGTCCCAACATGGCTCCTCTTTTAACCCTTTAATGTTTTTACCAGTGTTGCTCTGAGCAGCAGCTCCTGTAATGAGCTCAGCTGGTCGCTAACTGCCGCTGGCTAGTCTGGAGGAGCTTAGTGGGGGAGGAGCTGTGCCTCGGGGGCGGGGCTTGGTCCCTCCAGCCGTTTTGAACAGCTGAATGGAGATTAAAGGATTTGAAAGAATCAGGGGAAAACTCTAGATTTGATTTTAATGAGAGAAAAACATAAAAACATGGTGGATTGATAAAAAAGTGGATTTGACGCGACACTGGCCCTTTAAAACTGCGTATTCGCAGTTAAGCACCTTTGAGGTTTATTGTTACAACGTAACAAAAAGTGTAAAAGTTCAGTGGTTGAAGGTTTTCAGTGTTTCACGTCTTTATATTTAACTCTTTTGTCTTTGTGAATCAAACTGGAAACATTCTGAACTTGAGCCAAAAAAGACAGAATTTGTTCACAGAACGTGACAAACGGCTGGTGGCGGCTCAGAGCCGACCTTTTACAAACTACTGTGTGTAATTTTAGTCATTTCTGCTATTTCATTACCTGAAATCTTTAGTTCAAATCTTCCGTAAATCCGTCCATTAGCAGATTGACTCACATATAAAACGTTGGGTGCAGGAGGAGGAGGGCGCCAGAGGCTGAACAAATATCCTTTCATTTCCATTTGTGCCTCATAAAAAACTATTTTAGGATATTTCTCTGGTTTTGAAGTTAAGTTTTCTGTCATTCTCTGTAACGCCTTCTCTCCTCACACAGCTACTGATGACAGGAAGCAGGTTTAGATGTTAGTGATAGTTAAATATGAAGCTTTGTAGTGAGATTAGCATTTGAATAAGATCTTTTTATCAGAATCTCTTCAGGGGAAAATATGTGGCTTCAGAAAACGATGGGCGGCTCCAGGAAGGAAAATCTGCCGTTCCTCTTCCCGTCTTGACCCCGCTGACCCCTGCTGTCCTTTGTTTCCCCATCAGGCTGATAAAATTAGTCTTTGACTGTGAGCAGAACAACAAAACAGCGAAACGTGTCTGCAGAGGAACCTGCAGCTGAAACACAACGAAAGACCAACATGGAGCGTCAGAGTTTCAGGTCCGCTTGCACAGTTACCCACAAAAAACAATTATTTATTTTATTTCACCTCAAAGAAATGGGTTTTAAGTTTCAACGTCTTATTTCCACTGTGTTATTTATTAATCTATTCATGTCACAGTTTCATATTTAGCTCCAAGCTAAAGAATATTTAGCTAGAAAACCAAAACATTTAGCTACAAACTAAATATGTAGAGTTAGCAAGCTAAATAATTTTTGGCTAGTCAGCTAAATATTGAGCTCAAATTAAGTATGTAGCTAAAAAGTTAAAAATTAAAATTCAAACTCATTAGCCAACTAATAACTAAACATTTAGTTAGAAGTAGGGAGCTAAAGAACAATTAGCTCCCTGCCGCTCCTGCGTCTCTGGCCAGGCTACTTTATAAACGACAGTGTCATCAGCTTATAAACGTATTTTAGCTACATTTAGTCCTTTTATTTGCTATTTTTTTAAAAACTGCCTGGTCCTTTAACTTGATGAACTGATTTTTGCACAGATGTCCAAGTCAACATCCCACCTGTAGTTTACCTGAGTGTAAAACCTGAAAAACATTCGTTATTCACCTGGTTGTGCTTTATGCTAGCTAACTCTTTTCTACAAGTACGAACGTGATGTTTACTTCCTCTGTTTCCTGCTCATTTCATGCATCTGTTTTCAAGAAACAAGCTGTTTAATTCCAACGTTCTGCATCCCGACCCTGATCACTCACATGAAGATCTGATTTCATGCGTTCTTGCTGTCAAGAAAACAAACACTCTGGGTCATTACTCTAAGAGAAGCTTTCCCAAACAGGCTGTGATAAGCAAACGCCAAACTGGGATTGTTTGGAAGTCTGTGTGAATCAAACGCTGGTCAGACTGAGCCTTAATCAGAGCAAAGTGATGAAGGTTTCTGACAAATCTGCAAACAAGATAGGAATCCAGAGGCTCCATGTGGCCAAACCGGCCAGAGCAGCAGGAACAAAAGGTCAGATCCGGAGGTGACAAAACTCAAATCAGTGAGAAACCATCGAGTCGTGAGAGTTTAGAGAAGAAACACAAACCAAGACCAGGAAACATGGGAAACAGGGAGGGAGATTGTGAAAAGCACTAAATTTGTAATCTTGCCTCCCTTCAGGGACTCTGAACGGCGTCCAAAAGCTTTTCTGAGCAAATAGCTGACATGCTTCAGGACAGAAGTTGTTTATGTTGGGTTGCAGCGCAGGAGAGAGGAGAGGGATGCAGAAACAGGAGGGGAGGGGGGACAGAAAGCCGTAGCCTCAGAGAAAACAGAAGATGTGCTGCTTTTCCTACTTCATGTTGTCAGACAGGTTCTGGTCCGGTCTTCATTCTGCAGGCCCGCCAGCGATCACATCTGAGGAAAATTTCAAAATTATGCTGCAAATGTTTATTTCATAGAAACACAATCACATCTAAATGAAAATATGGGCGTGTTTAACCTCAGGAGGGAGAATATTTTACTGCTCCCACATTAACTTACAGAAAAATAAGTTAATGTATAAAATAGACTTGGATTTATTTTACACAAAAATCTGGAGTCCAACTTTAAAACGTACAGAAGAGGATTAATGCCAAAACAAAATGAATTTTGATTTTTTCTCAGAATTCTGACTTTAATAATCTGATTCAAATAAAAAAAAGCACAAATTCAGAGTAAAAATAACAGATTTAAGTCTGAATGTTTTCTCCCTGGTGGTTTGATGTCTTCCCATAAAAATGTGACACCAAGAGTCGCTGATTTCATTCATTCTTATTCAAACTATTTTATATAAAGACTTTTATAAAAATAAAGACTAAAACTAAGAGTTCCTGATGAACTGCTTTCTACAGTTCTCTGGTTCTTTGCTTGGCCCGTTTCCTTGGCAACACCTGAGCCAAAGGTTTGGGAACAGACAGCAAGGATTCAGAGATAAAGTCACATGGCGGCAACTCGGCCTGACCGAATGCGGGGGTCAGAGGTCAAAGGTCAGAGGCCTGGTCTCAGCCAGCTGGTCAGTGATAAATCCTCCTAGAATGATGTGAAGTTCAGACAGCTGGTCCCAGTTCTGATACCCGAATCTAACTGGACTCACAGAACCGAAGCAAACCGGGTCACTTCAGGATGAATGATTCACTTCGTTCGCTAATAAAAAAATATCCAGAGCTTTAATCTGGATCACAACAGCAGATTATTGGTGGAAAATTTGCCTCTTCAAGGTTTCTTTCTAAAGTACAAAGCTAAAACCAGTGGAGGGCGTCGCTAACCAAAACGTTAGCTATGCTAACCCTAAAGCACTTATAAATATTAGCTGTGCTATTGCTAACACGCTAATGCACTAACTTCAAGAAACCATGAGTCGACGCAACATAACCTTCGTTCACAGGCCTACATTTACAACAGCAATGCATTCTGGGTAAAAATACCCATCACTCAATGCTCTAGAACAATTCATATATGTGAATTATTACATTATTCTGTTCAATTCGCAGCTCTAACTGTGTTGTACATTTGCCACTTACTCAATAAAGTTTTCCTAAAAACGGTCAAAAGGTCAGAGGTCAGGATCTGATCCTCTTCCTGTTGAGTTCTTCCTGCTTCAGCGTGAAAACGTCCAAGAAACAACAGAGACCACATATTGATTTAAAGTTCAGCAGCTGCCATAAATCAATAATAATAATCAATAATCGTGACGTTGGACGTCAAACCAACAGCATCGACGTCATACTGTCACAACGCAGCCGAGCGTTTTCAGGTGCAGGCTGGGAAATCTGAGGGATTCACTAATTGTTGTGTTGCTAAGCAACAGCAGCAACACAAACAGATTACAAGGCGTGAGTCATAATCTGCAGGAACTCGCTCACCAACAGACGATGGCATTAAAACCGCCTGATAAATACTGTTTCACTCAAATGTTTGTTTGAACTGAGTTGTTTTCTGGAGGAACCCAAAGCCCAACTGGTCAGTCCTTCAAATCAGAGCAAAGACAAGAATAAACTGGAGCTGCAGAGCATTTCAACTTCACTTCACACCAACAACAACAAACCAGTTTAAAAGTTAACAGTTCCCATTCAACATGACAACATCTACTGGAAATTGTTTTTATTCCTGAATTTTTATTGTCTGTTCTCATAAAAAGTTGTAATAAAAATAGAAATTTCATAGGAATATTAAATAATTCAAAAAACTAAAATCTGACCAATAAAGAGGTAAAAGAAAAAAGACAAAAACCCAAATTTAACCAAAACAATTTAACCAAAACCTAAAGTAAAGCTTTAGCTTTACTTTAGCTTTAGCTTCAACCTAGTTTAAAAAAAATCCACAAAACTAAATGTACTAAAAAAACAATTTGTTTGCATCTCATTACAAAAACATAAAACCATTAAACTATAAAAACCTTGATTTCCAAACCTTGTTTTATGACGCAGTTCTGGCTGGTAGCGCTGAGCTAACAGTTAGCTTAAAACTAGCAAAATGAAAGATTCGGAACTGAATTTATAAAATTGGTTAAAATAGTTAAAACATTGAGAGGAACAAAACTAACTCACCTCTTATTGTGTGTAGGAAGATATATTAAAGTCCAAAAGCAGCTTCTTCTTCTGCTGCTGCTTCTTCTGCTTCTACTTCTAGGTTTTTAATGTTGGTTGACAAGCCAACTTACCGCCACCTGCCGGACTGGAGTGTGAATGGCAATCAGAGAAATTCTTTCTGACTAATAAAAGCTTCTCAAACAGATCTGAGTTATAGAGGAAGTGATGAAACAGGAAGTGACATCATCACTCTTGCAGGACTGAAACAACAATGCAGTTTGGTAACCAGCTGCAACTGTTCACACACGTCAGCCATTTTGGATCTTTGGGATGGATTGGATATTTGGTAAAGCTTTTATTTGTGTAACTTTTTATATACGCTGCAGCCATTTTGGATTTGTTGTTGTCCTGTTTAAACAGGACAAACCTCCTAAATGCTGAGTCATGATGTTCTGTCATCGATGCCTAGGATTTGACTAAATGTTGGTTGTTCTCTTTTATTTCTCACTAGCAAAGAATCATTCAGCTAGAATCAACCAATGAGAGTCAGGAGGCGGGTCTTAGCGCTGTCAATTGCAATCCAATGCGCTGCTGCTAGCATAGCAATGCTCAAGCTAGTTGGCATAGCTACGGCTGATGGTGGATAAATGGTTTTCCTGTAACAGAGATTGATTGGCAGCATTAAGCCCCTCCTCCTGGCTCTGATTGGCTGTTTCTGATGGGCGTGATTTGTTTCTGCAGAAATCAGTAATAATTCAGATGATCTTTTCACAACAAACTGCCATGGAGACATGGAGACTGACTGAGCCAACATGGAAAAACATATTTTCTTATGAATGTGGCTTTAATATCTCAGTTTTACTCAAAATGAATCAGAAAGTAACCAGGATGTCCTAATTATTCCACATGATTAAAATGTTTCCTAATTCATCTGATGACGTCATCAGACATTAAACACCAGGAAGCCGCTTTATTTCAGTTGAATTGATCAGTGATCGATCCTGGCCGCCGGTTGGACGCGCAGCGGTTCTCCAGGGTTCTGCTGGTATGTGAGGCTCAGCCCGCCCCTTTCCGCCCCGCAGACCCAAACTCTCCAGCGGGACGGAGCCACAGCCCGGACCCACAGCCCGGACCCACAGCCCGGCGGCTCCTCCGACCACCCGGACCCGAAGCCCGGAGCCGCTGCGTCTCACCGCCCTGATCCCGGTCCAGGTGAGTCCGAACCGCTGAGCGGGAACCAGGCTCGTTGCTCGTTTCGGGGTAAATGTGAACTCATGTGAACTTTCTGGTCATGCAGAGGCTTTGTCTGCAGTCAGTGTGATTCATTCAGGGTTCTGCTGCTTTCATTGCTGCTTTCAAAAACATTTTTCACTTCGAAGAGGAAGAAATTATTTTATTCAGGTTGATGAGCAGAAAGTTACAGATAAAAAGTGGAAAACAGGATCAGGCTAATATCAGGCTGCTGCTGCTGGGATTAATTATTAGACTCTTTTATCTCAAACTGAGCAGATTAGCTGCAGTTTCACATGAAGCTGAATTATTCTGGTGTTAATGATCAAACCGTCTGCAGCAGATTCACAGATTCATATCCAAACAGCAGCAGCAATAATTCATTTCCACACTTCAGCAGGGCTTTGGTTTAATTACACGCCTGCGATTCTGTGAAACACGTTAAACAACCAGAGGGTTTAAATTTAGAAACAAGCTGGGCTCGGTGAGGTGGGCGTGATCCTGGGGTTCGGTGCCCTTTGACCCGACCGGGACCACCACGTCAGGCTGCAGCAAACAAACACCAGCGATCGATAAAACCCAGAGCCGACGCACAAACAGGCTGGGACGGATCCAGGCTGGTTCTGCAGCCGCCAATCAGGCCGTCGCCGTCGGCAACAGATCAATTCATTACATGATCGATGAAAACAAACTCAATCATTTCCAGTTATTGTTTTTCTCTTTCTGCTGGATGATAAAAGTTTTCAGTTTGGTGAAAACTTTCATCTGGCAGAAACTTTATGATTCATTTTAATTTACTTTGGATATTTCAAATATCTTCCAGTTCCAGAGTTAAACGTTCAATAGAATTGAAAGTTTATTGATCTGTGAGGATGTTTTCATGAAAATGGTTTCAAACTGCAGCATTTTTGTTTATCGCGATATTTTCTGGGATCGTTCATCACGTGGCAGCAGACGGTTCAAACAGCCAACCAGATGATTTCCAGTAGCGACGCTGCGCGTTTCCTGAGGTCCGAACATTCCTCTGACCTCTGGTGACCTCCAGCTGTGACTGATGCGGCCGACGTGGAAATCGGCGGCTCCTGGATGCGCCGTGTTGATTTTCACACGGCAGAACTCGCCGCGTTTCTCCTGCTGCCTTTGGCCTCACGGTGTGAAGCTGGGAAACCTTTGACATTAGCAGCGGCTGTCAGCAAATGGTCGCCTGTCAGTGACCTCTGACCTCCCTGTTAACAGACGCACCTTGTTGTTGAGAGCTTCAAGCACCCAATTTGGTCCCGACGCCAACAACTGCAGATTAAAGGGCCAACGGCATAAAACCTGCAGATAAATAATTGGGCTTTAGAATCAGTTACACAATTTATAAAAAGGAAATTTTTACTGGAAATTTGCTGCAATGAAAAAAGGAAGGAGATTTTTACTGAGAGACAAAAACAGAGTAGGACTTTAGTTGTTGTTTGTGAACATAAAGTTTGTCTCCTTTCATAAATTTTTACTCCTCATCACTCAAAAAATGTTTATTAGGATGAATTAAATTATGACATAAATTTATTCACATATTTATGTTTTTACTGGGTTTTATATTTATGACTAAAAAACAAGGCTGTATGGTTTGAATGACATGAATATGATTTATTACAGGATTTATTACAGGTTCTCTAGTGGTGGCCAGGCCCCCGGTGGCCACCTTTAGGGGGCGCCACTGCTCATTATGTGTCAATGATCAAACCGGTCTGGATCCAGGGGAGGAAGAGTGCGATGAGGGAACTAAAGGAATCATGCTGCTACTAAACTACAGCAGCTGTATGACAAACTGGAGTATAAGCGGCAGGCGCTGGGCTCCATCCACAACGCCCCGAAACCAGACAAAAAGATCTGACTTTTTGAGAAACTGACTAATAATGTCAGTAGATTTTATTAACTCTGTACCTGCAGCTATTTAATAATCCTCTCACATTGATTTGTGACTAATAGCATCAATATTTGGGTCTGAGAGCTGAAATGTTTTAACCTGCAGCGCAGACGTCAGAGAGCGAAGGCGAGAACAGAAGGAAGTCAACAGAAACACAAACACAAAGAAGGAAAGTCAGGCGTGCCAGGAAACAGAGAGGCTGGACATTTTCTGGAGGCAGCGAGTGTTTTTTCTTGGCTTGGAGGAAACGTTGCTGTTTTTCTTGGACCCAGACTGAGAGACGATGGTGAAAATAGGAGCGTAATTGAAAGTCAAGCGGTGGCCCTGAAAATCGAGGCCTTATCGCCTGTTTGTTCACCTGGTCAGTGAGCAACAGAGGAAAACTGCAGCTCAAATATTCAATGCAACGTGGATTTAAACTAAACCAGCAGAAATCCACTAAACTTAACAAGATAAATGAAAACATGATGTAATTTAGAGGAGCTGAGGATGACAGAGAGGAAGAGGAGGAGGAAGAGGAGAAAGAGGAGGAAGAAGAGGAGGAAGTCAGCGTGGAGAAAAGAAAGATCCAAACATGGTTTCAATCAGATGGTCGTCATGGAGACGGCTCGGAGTGATGCTCAGCTCAGGAATGTGTTCAGACTCAGGCTGCGGTTCTTCTGGTTTACATCTAACAAAACATCCAGAGAATAAACGTCTCAACGTCTCAATCTGCAGGGTCTGCAGGGTCTGCAGCGTCTGCAGGGTCTGCAGCGTCTGCAGCGTCTGCAGCGTCTGCAGGGTCTGCAGCGTCTGCAGGGTCTGCAGGGTCTGCAGCCTGCAGTTCCTCATCTGGTAGTTTAGCTTTTCAGTATAAAACAAATTGAATAACTTGAATTTAACTAAATAACCAACAAAATAAAGTTGAGGCTGTTTGGTCCAAAACGTTGGGCAGCAGATTAAGGAGAAGGAAAATGTTTGGATGATGAACTCAGGCTAATAACTGATCATGAAAATCAGTTCGTGGTTTGTTGTTTTTGTCAGAAAATCCTATATAAAATCTATTTATGTATTTTATTTTTCAGTTTCTGTCTGCAGTGAGAATTAGAGAGAAATAATGAGACTAAATATTGAATTGTCTGGGAAAGTTTCTCTGAAGCTCTTCTAGAGTTCAAAGCTTCAATTCCTCGAAATTTAAACATGTTTTTACTCTGCTGTATTTTCCCCGTTTCCTGTCGTAATTAATTTGTTCAAGTTAATTAGATTTTGACCTTTGGGGAGGTCAGCGACAGGCTCTGAGCAGAGATTATAGGATAATCCAGGCTGCTGTCAACGCTTCCCTACTTTTCTCATTTCTAAGACAAAGACAGACAATCTGGGATTAAACCATTAAACCTCCAGATTTAATGCATGTTTTGTGATTTTTCTTGGCATTTTGAGTCTCTGTGATTCCGTGTAGCTAATAATAAAGGTTTCAGTGAGGAGCAGAGTTGTTCATTAAAAATGCCTGGCAGGAAGTTTTGGGTCCTTCCTGCTGTGGTTTAAGGTTTTTAATGGGATTATGTAGATAATGTACATCTGCGGTTCAGAGTAATTAGGAACGCCCGCCTGCGTTTCCTGGAGTTACAGCTGAAACCAGAAGTTTACAAACATAAAAATACGTGCATTTTTTCACACAAGCTGCATTTCCATGATAAATGTGCACAAAATGTCATCTGTTATCTGCTGATATAAAGAAACAATGTGGTTTTTCCATTGAATAAGAAACGCAATTAAAATCACATGTGAATACGTTTCTTTACGCGATAAGACATGAAAAAAATAAAAAATGCAACGTAGCCATCCTACTACTTCCTGTCGTTGTCATTTCTGCCAGTAGTAACATCCTGTTGTTGGTCTTGTGAGTCCTGTGAGGTGAAAATAAGTGTTTCCATTGTAGTTTTGTGAAATACTTTTGATTCAGCTGAAAATTTGCCTCATCTTAGAACAAAAACTGATGAAAAAATTTGACTTTTTAAAATTTCCATGAAGCAAATTTTTTGTAATTTCAGTTTTACATTTTATGGTAAATGAAAATGCAGTTGGAAAATTCACCTGATGTACAGTATCTAAACCTTTGACTTTGAATAAAGTTATAAAAAATTCCTGAAAATTCTGGTATTTAGCAAATAGAAAACATTTGTTAATCCTAATTTATCTGAAGCAGGAAAAATGGATTCTGGTTTCACCTCAGTGTGGAAAAACAAGTTTGTATCTTTTGTGTGTGAACTTCTGGTTTGAACTTTGAGTTTACGCTTTAAAAACTTGGGGAATCCCGTTTTGCTGTGGCTGCGCGTCGCCTGCGCCAGCCGCTCAGGGCGGCCGCGGGCCCAGGGGCGGCGCAGGGCCGGCCTGGGCTGCGGTCAGCGGCGCCGCGGCCCTCATGCCGTCCGGCGTGTTGTGAACCGGAGCGGCTCATTAATGACGCCTGGCTGGGCTTTGTGTGTGTGGGAGGCCTGCAGACGTTCAGCTGCTGTGAAAAACCTCTAAAGAGAAACAGAGGGGATTTTTTAGCTCTTTGTGCTATCAAAATATTTTTAGACGGGATATCAATTACTCTTCTGGAACAGAAAACATGTGGCACAAAGCCGGTTTGCATGGTTTCACAAAGACTTATGGAGAAGAAAGGCAGCAAACACACGAACAAAAGCAGAACTGAGCAGGTTTTACAGTGGAGATAAAATGTAAAAAGAAAATGAACCGTAATTAACAGGAGTTACTAGAACAATAATTCATATGCTGGAAAAAAATAAGTTAAAAATTCAACTTGATCTAATTTCCTGGTTTGAACTGAAGGATGTAGAAACTTCACTGAAATAGATGCAGAAACAAACTTTTCTAAAACGTTTTCAGCTGCAGGAAACAGAAGTAATAATTAAAAACATATTTTATATTTATGTATCTGTATGGTCCATTTATATTGTTAAAATATCAGCAGTTTGAGCTTCGCAGCGTTAAAGTTTAAACCACTTTGTAGTTAAACTTACAGGCTATTTTTTAAAAACTAATGAGATCTGATCTCCATCGATTCTTGTATTTGTCGGTCCGTTTATAAGAATAAAGCTACTAAAAGTTGTTAAAAAAGCTAATTCAGTTTAAGACTGAAAAGAGAAATTGCTTCTAAAACTAATGGGTTGGTTAATATTTAGTTTTTATGTTGTGTCAAGTCAAACACCTGAACAGTTTGTGTCCAGGATGTGTGGGGTCTGCAGAGAAATTAGCTTCCCTTTTTCTGACCTTTGACCTGCACAAGTCCTGAGTGGAGCGAATTAAAGAGAACATTTATTCGATGTATCATTTGGGCGACTACTAATAATTATTCTGAACTTTTAAACTTTTAAACATGAATAATGAAACGATTTGTGGATCCATTCCCTCCACATCGCAGCATCCTGTGGGTTTAATCAGTAACCTGAGCGTCAGCCGCAGTAATTATCCTGTCTTCCTGTTCCTGAACCGATCCGATGTTCTGACCGAGCCGGTCTGAACCGCTGACGGTCCGGCTGCTGGAATGTGAGCGAGACACAACAGGAAGAGCAGCAGATTCTGGTTTGCTGCCCAGCGGAGCGACTGTGGGCTAAATTTAGCCGGTTCCACGCCAGCAGACACTCGGCTTCCTAAAACCTCTGGGACAGATTTACAGGCAAAACGGAACATTTTGATTCTCAGCATTAATGTCTCTGAACCGCAGCAATATTTCATATTTACATTAATGCAGCAGCAGATGAAACAAACCCAGAGTCTCCAGGTTTAACACGATGTCTTTCCTCCCCCAGATGCCCTGTTCCTGTTTCCAGGCCAAACCGTGGAGCGATCCGCAGAACCAGCTGGACCCAACTGAGCCCAGCTGGACCCGGTTCCCTCAGGTTCTGAAAATTTGATCAACAGTCCGGTGAAGAGTTTGGTCCTGCAGACCTGGATTTGCCCTTTAATCTTGGAGAAACTTGAACTAGGACCAAACTTTGGTTTGTGGTTTCGGTTTGGATCCAGCAGAACATCCAGCAGGTTCTGTGGTCATGAATCTTCAGGAGAAGCTGTCCGGCCTCAAAGGCCTGGTGTCGCCCGGCCGGCGGCGCCATAAGGGCGACCTGACGGCGGAAATGATCAGCCCCCCGCTGGGCGACTTCCGCCACACCATGCATGTGGGACGCGGTGGCGACGTCTTCGGAGACACGTCCTTCCTGAGCAACCACGGCGGCTCGGCCAACGGCGGCAACGGCGACGCCGACTCCGTCTCCTCGCCCGACAACAAGATCGGGGCGTTTTTCTCCAGGACGCTGCGTCACATCCGGCGGGGCTCGGACAACCGACCCCGGGACGCAGCGAAGGAGCTGTCGCCGCCGCCGCCCGCCGTGTCGCCCATCATCAAGAACGCCATCTCCCTCCCGCGGCTGGACGTCGACGCGCCCAACGGGAGTCCAACCACCAGGCCCACCGCCAGGCTGTTCCCCGGATCCCCGCCAGACCTGGAGAAGAGCTCCTACGGTGAGTCCGAAAAACCTGCTGGTATTTAAACAATGGAGCCAAAAATATCTTCAGAGCCAGAGCCAGACGTAGTGGGCGGGGGTCCTGGGTGGGGGTCCTGGGTGGGGGGCCTCTGGCTGGGCAGGGGGGGTCCTGGGCAGCAGACAGTTTGGTGAGAATCACAGAACATTAATAGATAGTCTGATACATCAGTAGGTATGAAGTGATACATGTAAATAATGAACTGTAAAGACAAATTCTTTTTATTTTTTAAATTGTGGCCCTGGGCTGCTGCCCCCTGGGGCCCCCCTCTAGTCCCCTCCTTCATGAATTTATTACATTAGCTTCGTTGAGACGGCGACACCAACATGGAATTTAGCAAAAACAAATTGAAAGCAACTTTATAATTTCATCCAGAATGTTTAAATTATTAGGGAAAGTTAAGAGTAGCAAGCGTCTTCAAAGGCTGTTTTGAACCTGTGGCTCATCTAAAACCTGCAGGACGGCCAGCGGCTCTAAGGACTGGCATTTGACTCCCCTGGTTTAGTGGAAGCTAATAGCACTAACCGTTTTCAAAGTTAGCATAACGCCACAGCACTCAATGAAAAATTTGCTCTGCTATTAGCTGATTAGCAGAGGAGCTAATGTTCATGGTAGCTGAACGGAGGAAACATAAAGAGAAACTTTGATATGTAACCTACAGCAACAACGTGTTGCATTTAAATAATTAAGCCTTTCATACACACACTCACACACACACACAGACACACACACACACACAACAAACCACAACACACACACCACACACACACACACACACACACACACGCACACACACACACACACACACACAGCACACGCACACACACAGACACACGCACACACACACACACACGCACACACACACACACACACACACACAGACTGCTTGAGCCGTGTGTGTGAGGCCCAGACAGCTCCATCTCTGTTTTCACAACAAACGCTGCTGATTGTGATCCAAGGGGTTTTATGAGGACATCTTGGACAAATCTGTCTCCAGAGGACTGAACTCAGCTAACCCAGACGGTAGCTTGTTGTCCGTAGCGTCAAGCTATCGGCGGTTGAGTGAGCTGACCTTTGCCCTTGTTTTACTCTGTAACAGAGCTGCAGTTTCATCTGAAGGGAAAACATTTAAAGTTGAGGCTTGGGACAATTTTGGGATTTAGTGGCGCTCCCAGTCTTAATCCCAAAATAGCAGAGCAGACCCAGATGATGTCATGTTAACTTTCCAGCAGAGATGAACGGGGCGTTTGCAGAATCACAAAACCGCTCAAATAAAACATCATAAAACAAAACGTACTCAAGACGAAGATCATCAAACTAACAGCAGACATGACAGGAAGAAATTATGATTTCAGTTTTTAAGGTATCAAAAGTATCCAAACCAAGTGAGACTTATGGAAAAGCATCAAACCGAATGACTGCAGAAACAGCTTCATCTAGCAGCTAAACCCTCATTTTTAAAATAGGAAAATAAACATTTTGTTGCCTAAAAGTCAGAAACTTTAGTGAATATTTGATCATTTGTAACAAAGGATTCATCTCCAGCTAAAAGTCATTTTAATAGCAACATATCTGGGCATTATTTTTGGACTAATCGAGTAGTAACTGGATGGATTTACAGACAAGTTTTTATTTTTCTTACATGTAAAATATTTTCCTCTTCATCTTCAGTTTGGAGTTGAAATCATGTGGCTTTCTAAAATATTCAAGCTGGTGGTTTTCAGCTCATGGCTTCATGATGCCACAGGCTGCAAAGGCCAACAGAAACATTTCCGCCCCTCGTTGGTACCAAAGCTGTCCAGGAAAGGCTGTGCTGCCCCCTGCTGGATCTGCGCGTCATAGCGCATCAGGAGGACGAGCAGCTACAGGTTTCATCTCAGGGAGAACAAATGGTTTGTCAACTGGGCCAAAATTAGAGTCAAAATTACTAACAGGCCAAAAAAATGTAAAAAAAAATGAAGCTATTGTTTTGTTTATTTAAGTTAGTAATTGTTTACTTACTGAGCTTGGATAGAAAAAGATGGATCCTTTTTGTCGTATTGAATATTTTCCATTGTAAGAAAGTTATGCTGGTAATAATTTTACTCTGATTAGAAATAAAAAGCCTCCATCTGAACAGAAATCATTATTGAGCTGCAGTTTGGCTTCAGAGACGTTTGTCCTTTTAAACGCAGAGCGAAACCTTTAAGTTTGTCATGTTTCAACCATAAACTGCATTTTAAATGACAGACCAACAGGAAGTAGCGCCTGGCTGCCCAGGAAAAGGAAATCATCAATGCTTAAAACATGGATTTTATATTTTGAAAATAATAATTGGAAAAAGACTCACCTTTTTAAACAGGCCTTTTAGAATTATAAGTTTTATTTTAAATTGTTAGTTTAATGTTTATTTTGGTATCACTTGGTGTGAGATGTATTATTGTATGTTTTACTGTAAGCTCTACAATTTATTTTTTTTAGTCTCTGTAGCACTTTGAGATTTCTTTGAAATATAAGGTGCGTTACAAATAAAATTTATTATTATTAAAATGAGTCGAGTTCAGTTCAACTGGATGAAGAACATCTGAGAACACAAGACTCAGAAAGATTTAGGTCTGGACTTTGACTAGGCCACTCTGCATATGCTTTAAACTAAATTATCTCCAATATCTCTGCCTACAATGAGACTAAATCCCCACACAGCAGGGGGGAGCGGTTAGCTGAACCTCATGCTACATTGTTGATGTATCGATGACATCACGTCTAATTTGTTATTCTGCCTGTTTCTGCAGGAAGTGAATCTTTGGAACAAACCTTCTCTCCTGCTTTCAGTTTTGTAGTTGTTGAGCTGATAACTTTAGCGGAAGCTAAGTGTGCTATCACAATTAGCAATGAGAGCTAAGTGAAAAGTTAGCTCTACTGTTAGCGGTTTAGCATAAGTGATTCCAGCACTGGTGACTTCTGCTGGTTTTAGAGGTCAAACATTTAAAACCATTGGTTCTGATGGTTCTATTGGTTCTATTGGTTCTGCTGGTTCTATTGGTTCTGCTGGTTCTATTGGTTCTGATGTTCTATTGGTTCTGATGTTCTATTGGTTCTGATGGTTCTGATGGTTCTATTGGTTCTGTTCTGCAGGTCTGGAGTCCGGGTTTGTCACTCTGCCTCGTCTGTCCCGGTTGGAGCGCCAGCAGCCGTCCATCTCCTCCGGCGTTCACCGCGACTCTCTCACCGACCAGACCGACGCCATCTTGTCCACCTGCTCCGCCGCCATCGTGACCTCTGAACCCAAACGGACGACCCGCGGTGCGTACTCCGACTCCTTGCCCTCCCTCACATCCCTGGACACCTTCACCTTTGACCTCGGCCCGTCCCTAATGAGCGAAGTGTTCGGGCTGATCGACGGGCGCCCAGAGGAGAGCGCCGCCGCGTGGCAGGCGGGCGAGGCGGAGTCGGCGTGCGGGTCGGACGGTTCTGCCACCGTGTCCTTCGTGGACTCGCTGCTGCGTGAGGACGGCGGCGGCGGGACGAGTCCTCACCGGTGTGAGGAGGAAAACGCGGTGAGGGGATTCTCCGGGGACGTACCGGACGTCCTGCTGGGTTCTGCTGAGCGGGTCGGGGTCCGGATGGAGAGCGAGCGGTTTCAGAGCGCTACCGACGTGCTCGCGCGCCACTACGGCGTCGGCCTCTTAAAGGGACAGAACAAGATGGAGGAGCTCCGGAGTCAGCCCAGGAAGAAAATATCCTACAGCTTCATGGACGATGAGGACGAAATCAAAGTCTGACAGGAAGGAACCAAATGGACCTTCTTGACGGTGACCTTCCTGGAAGAGGTCAAGACTCATCAACAACAAACATGTCTGTCAGTTTTTGCACAAAATCAGGAGATTTTTTCTAAGAATGAGCTTTTTAGGGCGTCTGTTACTTTTAATCCAAACAAGCTGCTTCTTATGAGAAAATGGCTGCAAAAAGATGCATAATAATACAACCATACATCTTAGAAAGGCAGAAGTGGCGCCTCCTGCGCAACCAACAGGAATGCAGCAAGTTATAAGGGCGTATTTTGGGCTATTATAGATTGAAAAAGAGCACATTTCCAGTAGAAAATTCTGAAATTAATAAATGAAGAAATCAAACACGTTAAAGTTTAGCAAATTTTGAAACTCATTAATTTCCAAGTTTTCTCTAGAAAATTTCTAGCAAACTTTTGAAACTCCAACATTTCTGAGATTAATCTCGAAACTTGGCAAACAGAAACTATTCCTGTTTTATTTTCCCATCTTCGATGGCTCTAATGCGCCGTCGTAGAAAATGCTTTCTGGATGGTGAGTCAACAACAAAACTCGTCTTTTCCTGCAGCCATTGTACAGCGCACACGTCGGGAAAACCAGCTGAGCAAACATGCTGGAGCTCTGCTGGGGTTGCTAGGGAACGGGCTGCTTCTCTGGGGTTGCTAGGTAACGGCGCAGTGTGACTCAACAGTCGGGGGGGATTTTGAAACGGCTCATTCTCCAGACACTAAAAACAAACTTATTGCCAAATAACGTAGTTTTTTAAAGCTGGCTGTTTTCAGAAGCAGTAGAAACCAGAATGGAAATATAAAAACATGAAAAGCTGAATTCTGTATAAAAGGTTCCCTTGAAACTGGGAGAACTGCTCCTTTTTAATTCCAATCACGCTGCTCTGCAAACAGCAACACAGGTCCAGTGTTAGCAAAGATCGATTCTCCGGCTCCAACAGAGAGACTGAGGAGAAACCAAGACGTGGAAATCAGAGGCGAGCCAAAAAACGCAGCTTAGCTCACCTTCAGCAGGATTAAAACCACTTTATGTGGAAGTTACACAGCCTGCAGTTCGCTGGTTCCCCTTACACTTCCTGTTCTGCAGCAGCGGCATTCTGGGCGAGAGGAAGTCCGAACCAAACTGCATCCCTACAAACTGATTTCACTCAGGAACAAATCGCACAAAACGGGAACAGAAGTTATTAACATGGCAGATCTAGAGTTTCTAGATGCAGAATGGAGACACTTCAAGGAGCATCGGCTGATAATCAGGGTTCAATGTGACAAAGCAGCAAAGTGGAACAAAATCCAAACCGACTTCTGAAGATTATTTCTTGATTTGGTTCTACCAGGAACGTCAGAGGAAAGGAAGTTAATTAAAATGCATTTTATTAAAGTTTCCTTCAGCTTCTGCTCACCATTTGAAAAGTTACAGTCAGAAAATAACAGCAATAATTTGGGCTATTTAACCGGTCAGAGAAAAAAGGGGATTAATTTCTTAGTCATATTTTATCATGTCGTTCATTTGGAAAAATCACAAACTGAACATTTTGATTTGTAAGCTACATATTTTGCCTATTAACTAAATAAATCCTGGGATTTTTAATCACAATGAGACACACCTGATTTAAAAATAATTGTTAAACTAAATATTTAGTATAACAACAAAATATTTAGTTAGCAAAATGAACATTTAGTTTGGAGTAAACTATTTAGCTTCAAATTACATATTTAGTTCACAAGCCAAATATTTAGTATCATTATAAATATTACATAGTTAAAGATCTAAATATTAAGTTTGAAACCAACATTTATTCATGAATAAATAATAAAAATATGACATAAAAATGTTTTTTTCTCTTAAGCTTAAAAACTCAAATAATTGCTGTTAAGTTTTTACAGTGCAGCTTCTCTAATGGCCTTCCCTTCATGTTGAAGCTGTTAGCTGTTGGCAGCCATATTTGACGCTGCAGGCTAACCCTGCAGCTGCTCTTTAATGCTGCAGATCTTCTCTATGAACAAAGTGCACCTTCTTTATTGTTTTTATGAAGTTTTGCCTTTAAGGGACGAGTTTATATGTTTTTATTACATTCCTGTACATGAAGATATTAGCTGACCTATGAATATGTAAGAGCACCTGCAGTGCCGCTACACAGCATCAGTTATAAAAGATGATTATATGAATGAACAATAAAGACATTTGTAATTAGAGCTGCATTCACTGACATGTTTTAGTTTGATGAACTGGATGATTTTATCAGCTTCCAGGCCTGCAGCGACTCGGATCATCAGGTTGAGCAAATAAACAATAAATAAATGACGTGTTGGGATGAAAACGTTGCAATCGGTGGAGTGATGTGGGAGTGGGCCTGTTGATGACGCCTCACTGCGCCACGGAGGGAAACGGTTTGGGCTGCGACGGCGGCGGCAGAGGCGGCGGGCAGCTTGGTGCTCTGACTCCGCCCCTTTTCGGCGCAGGCTCAGGGGGCCCGGCAGGGGACCCGGCGGGGGGCCAGGCATCGGCGTGGCGTCAGCGGCCGGGGCTGAGGTCGGAGGGAGCGGAGCCTGAGCCCTGGGCGGTCCCGGCGCTTTGGGTTTGGAGAACTGGACGGATCCCACCGGCTCAATGGTCTGACTGGTTTTGGTCAGGTTGAAGGTTCGCTTCGCTGAAAAGAAAAACAAACAAAACGGACCTTCAAACCGAGTTCTGCTGCTCTGCTTTAGTTATATAATAATTACATCAAGGCTGGAATGATTAATCAGAATAAATCAGATTAATCAATAATTGGAACAATCATCAGCTAATTTTGTAATCTATTAATTGTTAAGAAGAGTAACAGCCAGTTTGCAAACTTTCACAGTAAAAAATTAACAATAATTTGGGTAATTTAACCTGTCAGAGCAAAAGGAAGCATGTGAGCTATGCTAGCTATGCTAGCTTGACTTTGACAACCTTGACATGTTGATATGCTGCAGAATTCTGTGTTTGGGTTCAACATAAAAAAGGCAACAGAAACACGGACTGACAGGTCATCAGGAGAGCAGGTGATTAAATGAGCTGATCAATCATATATAAAAAGACTGGACCAGAAATCATCAATACATTTCCTGATAGACACTTGATCAATATCAATCAATAAGATGTCTGATGGAATACTCAATATATAGAACCGCACAGCATTCTGGGAGATGTTAGCCACTCAACCTGTCATCGCTAGCTCAGCTAGGTTGGTAGCATGACCCAACTCACTCTTTGGTTGCCTAGCAACAACATGCTGAGGAACCCATTTCCCCGCCGTTCTTCAAACAGCTAAAAAATAAAAAACTGGATAAAACAGCAACAGTCACACCCCAGTTTGGCGGCATTTCAAATATCTCAAACAAGAAACAAATAAATAATTATTGGCTGATATGAAATGTTTACATTATGACAGGTTTTTCAGCCACATTGTGAGCACAAACATACAGAGAGAAAGAGAGAACATGTGAACCCGATGCAGGACCTGCTTTCTGCAGGGCAGCAGTTCAAACCGCCCAGAAATACTGACCCAGGTACCTGCTGAGATTATTCATGCCTTTTTAAAGGCTCAGGGTCAGTTGTTGCCAGGTAAATAATCATTCAGTAGATCCAGATCCATCAGCTGTTTTTTTGTTAAAGTGATCAGATTCTGGTCATTTGTAAGAAACAACAGAGAGGAAATGTTTCCCTCTGCTGTGGAAATCGACCTGCTGACATTTTGGTCACTGGTGAGAGAAACTTCCTGTTTCCTGTGTACATCCTGGATGTTAAAAACCAGATCACTAGTTTCTGGTTTTAACTTCTGGTGCTGCTTTTAACAACCACAAGAGGAAATAAACGATTGGCACCAGATAAAAAAAAAAAAAAAAAAAAGATACTCAAACCGAACAGCAAGATCAGGTCACCGGGTGGAAAATCTTCAACTTTTTATATATATATAAAAATAATTCCCTTCTCCCCCACCGCGGGTGGTTCTTATCCTCTGAGCTCGGGTCCTCTACCAGAGGATAGATAGATATAGATCTATATCTATAGATATAGATCTATATATCCTCTACCAGAGGATAGATAGATATAGATCTACAGATATAGATCTATATCTATCCTCTACCAGAGGATAGATATAGATCTATATCTGTAGATATAGATCTATATCTATAGATATAGATCTATATATCCTCTACCAGAGGCCTGGGAGCTTGAGGGTCCTGCAGTATCTTGGCTGTGCCAAGGACTGCACATTTCTGGACTGAGATGTCTGATGTTGTTCCTGGGATCTGTTGTAGCCACTGCTCCAGTTTGGGGGTGACTGCCCCGAGGGCCCCGATGACCACAGGCACCACTGTGGTCTTCACCTTCCAGGCCCTCTCCAGTTCCTCCCTGAGGCCCTGGTATTTCTCCAGTTTCTCGTGCTCCTTTTTCCTGATGTTGCAATCGCTTGGTATTGCTACATCTACCACAACGGCTTTCCTCTGTTGTTTATCCACTATGACAATGTCTGGTTGGTTCGCCATTACCATTCTGTCTGTCTGGATCTGGAAGTCCCACAGGATCTTAGCTCTGGCATTCTCCACCACCTTTGGGGGTGTTTCCCACTTTGATCTCGGGGTTTCCAGTCCATATTCTGCACAGATGTTTCTGTACACTATGCCTGCCACTTGGTTATGTCGTTCCATGTATGCTTTCCCATGCCAGTATCTTGCACCCTGCTGTTATGTGCTGGACTGTCTCAGGGGCCTCCTTACACAACCTACACCTTGGGTCTTGTCTGGTGTGGTAGATCTGGGCCTCTATTGCTCTGGTGTTTAGGGCCTGTTCCTGGGCAGCCATGATGAGGGCCTCTGTGCTGTCCTTGAGCCCAGCTTTTTCCAGCCATTGGTAGGATTTACTGATATCAGCCACTTGGGTTATTTGCTGGTGGTATATCCCATGTAGGGGCTTGTCCTCCCATGATGGTATCTCTGGCACTTCAACCTCCGTTCCCTGTTGTCTGAGACATTCACTGAGCACATTGTCTGTTGAGGCTTTGTCCCTGATGTATTTATGGATCTTGGATGTTTCGTCTGGACAGTGGTTCTCACACTCACTATATATATATATATATATATATATATATACTATCTCCATATATATATATATATATATATATATATATATATATATATATATATATATATATATATATATATATGCTTTATATTTTAATAAAGTGGAAATGCTGAATCAGTAGTTCTGCATCGCTCACGTTTGCACAGTGATGTCATCGTTAGCGTCGCTTTGGGAGAATCAGGCGTTGCCTCCAGAATGGGCTCCAGCTGGTTCTGGTCCAAACTCTGCCTCTGGGTGGCATTCCTCATCTGCGCGACTGGGTTTGGCGCCGTCGCCCTGGGAGTCGGGTTCTGGTCCGGCGTGGATCCGGATCCACAGGACGACCTGGGAGATGGAGTCGTGCTGGACTCGGACGAACCGCTGGATGCCGCGTTCTGATTGGCTGCCGGGTCAGAGGCGGGGCTTCCCCATGTTGTGGTGCTGCTGCGGCTGCCAACGGAACCGGATTTGGACCGGAAGACGCCGCCGCTGTCCTGGGAGGCCGAGCTAACGGGAGGAGAACCAGGAGCGTCTTAACAAGGCAACAAACTATTTTACATGCAAAAGTTTAAACTCATAATTCAATAAGCCACACAATCAAAATGACACACTTAAGCTAATCTAACAGGAGAGCTAATTATTAGCTTAGCGCTCTGCCGTTTTAGCTTCCCTACATTGCTTTTTCCAGATGAATTCTAATGCTAACGTATTAGCATTAGCTTCTGCTAAAAACCATGGTGTCGTAGCACGTTAGCATTAGTAGACCAACTGTTTCTGATTGGTTGTAGTTAGCGCTATTAGTGCTTTAGTTAGCGGTAAGATTCTTTGTGTTCCACCCTGATCTGTTCATTTCAGAATGTGGAGGAAATGTTCCTCCTGCCTTCAACCTGTTTGTTTTGGAGAGCGGGAGGTGGAAGGAGGAGCAGGAGGACGTGGACGAGGAGGACGACACTGTTCTGCTCAGTCGCTCCTTCTCTGAGAAGAAGGTCTGGGCAGCAGGAGCTGGAGCCTCCAGGGCTTCAGGGAGCTCAGGGATCTCAAAGTCAACAGCTGGAAACAAAAGACCGACTCATCAGACATTATTCTATCTTATGATGAGATAATTAGCTTTCTTGTTATTTATAATAGTTACCAAACCACAAATCTTATTTGAGTTTTTGTGAAGCTGGCACGCTCTGCAACCCCCACATGCTAAAGGAGAGCGCCACACAGCTAACGCTGCGGTTTCACTTTGACCTGCTGTGTTAGCTGTGGTTTGAGTTTGTAGAGCAACAGGAGGCTCAGAGAGCAGCAGCAACTAGCGCAGCAACTAGAGCAACAACTAGCGCAGCAACTAGAGCAGCAACTAGAGCAGCAACTAGAGCAGCAACTAGAGCAGCAACTAGAGCAGCAACAGGAGCAGCAACTAGAGCAGCAACTAGAGCAGCAACAGGAGCAGCAACTAGAGCAGCAACTAGAGCAGCAACTAGAGCAGCAACAGGAGAGCAGTCACTGATGCGGTTGCAAAGTTAAATTTGATGATATTGTGAATGATGTTGCTAAGTGGTGAGTTTACCTTCTGGGAACAGACTGGAGCTGTGCTGAATCAGCGGCTCGATGACCATCACCACCTGGACCGAAGATGCTGCAGCCATGTCGAACAGAGCAGCTTCCCTGAACAGCAGCACAAACAAGAACCACAAAACTCAAAGGATATAAAACCAAGAACTGCAGGCAGGAAACATGAAATTATGATAATATGAAACATAAATCCGGCTCTCTGTGGGTTTTCAATGCAGGTAAATAAGTTTAAAAACATTTTTCTGACATAAAGAGTCTGAAGCTTGTTTTTTAAAAACGTTGAATTGAGCCCATTTGCTGCCAAACTAACCGAAGCAGAAATGTTTTTCCCTCTGTGGATTTAATCTCAATCCATAAAAACACCTCAGGATTATCAACAAGCAGCATCTGGTTTGCTGTCGTTGTTGCTATTGATGTCAGTAGAAAACATCTCTGATCATAAACTGATTCATATTGTTCCCTCCATGTTTAGCAAGCTAAATATTTCGCTCCAAACACCCATCTCTGAGCTAGCTAAATATTTGGCTAATATGCAAAGAGCGGAAGTGGCCTATCAAAATAAAAGCTGGGTGTTGAGAACTTCTATATAAATCGCCACAGAAGCGGAAGGTTGCTCCGCACCCTTCAGCGCGCGGCCACAGCAGGTTGGGGCCCAGGACGATGGCGATGTTGCTGGGCGTCATCTTGTTGACGGCCTGCTGCTCCGACAGCAGGAACAGGAACTGGACCAGGTACCTGGACCGACAGCAGAACGTGAAACAGGAAAAACAAAGAGTTGTGTTTGTCAAGCTTTAATCTGAGCTGGAGGGGAACAACTGGATGCTAACATGCTAACGCTTAAACTAAAAGTCATCCCCAACTCATCGAGTTAAACTTTCTGCTGGTTGTGTCTTCTAGATAAAATAATGAGATTTATTGTTGTTATATGACTGAATTCATCTTTTAGAGCTGAATAAATCCATATAAAACAGTTTGCACCGTTTTATCTCAGTAACCCCAAAGAGGACAGCAGTGACCTCAGGACGGCCACCATCTTGGTTCTGCTTTAGGCCAAATTAAACAAATTTACTCTTAAAATGTCAAAATCTGCATAGGAGCAAACCAGGCAGTTAATCTGCAAAATGAGTCGATTAGGGGTTCTGTTGAGAGGTTGCTAACAATAACTATCTTACTTGAATTGTCATTTTTATGATGAAACAAAATTCAGATTCCCAGAAAGTCAAAAAGAAAAGAAAACTTCCTTTACAATAAAACATCTGAACAGAATATTTCCCCAAATGTCAGGATGTTGTTCTATATTTATATGCAACACTTTGCAAACTGTGTCTCAGCAGCCATTTTGAAATTCACCAGCGGTGTTACTGATGTTAGCTCGGTTCATTCGGCCTTCATGGTGAAACGGATCGCAAAACTACAAGCACCTGAGGTTGTTGTAGTTTTCAGGCGGTAGTTTGGAACAGACCTGAGGTTGTTGTAGTTTTCAGGCGGTAGTTTCTGCAGCAGCTTCCTGAACTTCTCCAGCTTCACACTCAGATCTTTTTCTCTGCGGGTTTTAAGAAGCAAACTCATAAAACTGACAGCAGGAATAAGAAGAAGTGAAGCAAGTGATGCTCATGCTACCCACCCTGCAGCTGAAAACCAATCACTGTACAGTTCAAAGGTCATGAGGGGTTCAGGGAGTTCCCGGAGGTAACACTTCAAGGCTCCTGTGAACAAAATCAGAGAAATGCATCATTGGTTAAATCTGCTTTGCTCTGATTGGCCGCCAGTTTCATTCTTTTGTTATTCTCTGCTGGTGGCCACAGGCTGTTGTAAATGACAGGAAGTGACATCAGGCGGCTGCTGGAGTGGCCAGAGGAGGAAGTGAGCTGAGGCGTACCTGCGACGGCGTGCGGGTCCATGCTGAACTCGCCGTGGTCCACCGCTCCCTGGTCCAGGCAGGTTTTCAGCCGCTTCACCACCGAGGCGGCGGCCGCCAGACGAAACAGGCCCTACACAACCAACACCACCAAATATTGTTTCATTCAAACCGGCTTCATATTCAGCTCCTTCTGCAAAGTGACCTTTTATTAAATGCTGGTTATTATAACGAGTTTCTGAGGAAATGAACCAGAACATCTGCATTTATTCAGCTGGTTGTTCTGGTTTTTATTTTGGGGTATCAGAATAAATTAGGGTGAATGTAAATCATGCTATAATTGTTTCTGCATCAGATCATTTCAGTTTCATTTCCTCTCTCTGAGCCGGTGTGAGTGGGCTCGGCCCCCCACCTCCTCCCTCATGGCCGTCCTCAGCAGCATGTGGATGCACTCCTGGATGGGCGCCGCGATCGCCCTGCCGCTCTGGCTCAAATGCGACAGCAGCGGCTCGCCGTAAACCTTCAGGCTGGAGAGACCCACCGCCGGATCTGCAAACAGGAAGTCAACACGTCGACAGGAAGTCAGAAAGCCCGGCGGCCAACGGGAAGCTACTGGCCCCCCACAGAGTCAGCTGTGTGCCCTGGACTGGAAGCTGACTTTTTAAATATTTATACCTCAGAGTGGTCATCTTTCTATTATTCCTATCTCGATTGATACAGTAGGGGTCCCCACACTTTTGTCAGTCGTTACAACTGTTTAATCCATCATCAATGAGTCATAACCTGTTTTTCCGAGCCGCCTTTAAACGCAACATGGCCGCTAAGATGCGGTGTCGGTTTTACACGGAGGAGACATGATGCGGCTCCTGTGCACATCAGTGTGTGCAAGAAACATGGCAGTAAAGCAGCAGAAAACTTCCCCCCCAAACCAACAGAGGGAGCTGATCAGTGCTGCTTGACACAGACAATAAATGATGACCAGCTAATGATAATATAACGCAATAAGCTTGTCGATATCTACAGGTGGGTCCAGGTACCTGAGCAACATTTTTGGGAAATAGATTCTTATAAGCAAAGTTTCACTGCTCTGTATTTTATACTTTAACTTCAGTAATATGATGAACTAATCCTGGTCTTACGCTGGTTTATTAGAAAACAAACTGTACATAGAAAACAGAACAAATTCCCATAAAAACTCAGATATTTTCTAAAAAGAAACCTTGAAAATTTATAGGAAATTTCTGAGATTCATCTAAAAATGTCAAAATTTTTCTAGCAATTTTTCAACTTTTGCTTCTTTTTTTTTTCCTAGAAAATTTCAGAGCTTTTTTAGCAGAAACATATTTATATTATATTATGCCCTAATGCAGCGTTGCACTGACTTTAGCAGATTGATTTTGCAATGATTGAAACAGACAATTTCTCTCACGTTACAGAAACGTGAGATAAAGTTTCTGCTAATCTGAACTCAGTATTTTCGACATCACTGTTGAATATTTTGTATTAATAACCAACATGGTTACTTTATTTGAAAGGTTACATAAGTTTATGTATTTATATCCAGCTGAAAGCCCGCTCAGTCCGGGGCAGGAAGCGGACTGGGCCGCGCGGCGCAAACCTTTCTGGCTGTGGTTCTCTTTGAGCTCGCTGATGTTTCTGTCCAGGAACTCGTGGGATTTCTTGTGATAATCCGCCTGCAGTTCCAGAAGCTGCAGGAGATTAAACAGAGGTGAGCGGGCAGAGAGGAGTCCATCAGGGCTGCGTGTTCGAACCACAACTCACACGGATGAAGTAGTTAGCATAGTCATCTTCTTTAGTGGCGAAGTGATACAGGTCTGCAGAGTACTGGTCCTACAGAGGTCAGAGGTCAACACCAGACAGAGAGAGAGGTGGGCGACGTGGGATTAAAGTTTTATCACAATATTTTGTGGAACTGTTATAAAAACTGGATTTGGATTAAAAAACAAATCCAAATGAAATCAGGTTCTTTGGGTCACATGATTTGTTTCATTAAAGTCCAAACAGAAACTTAATTTAATTCTAAAATCTCATTGAACAAACAATGGAGAATCCCAACAATACGGGCACTTTTTCTTTAACACATAATTATTTCAAATCTATTGATGATAAATCAAAATTATAAACTTGACAAGAAATTTATCACGATAAATGATAAACGATATGATAAATGCCCAAACCCAGACGGGGGTATGATGGTGATTTAATTAGACAAAAATGAGTCAATTTCTGCTAAAGAAATTCTGAAATTTTGAGATTAATCTCACAAATATTCATAAATTTCTGGGCTCAAAGTAAAATATTTGAGAAAAAACTCAGAAATGTTTGGATTAATGTCAGAAATTTTCTGAGCTTAGGGGCGTGCTGTGGTGGTGCAGGGGTCAGCACGCCCCACGTTTGGAGGCCTCAGTCCTCGACGCGGACGTCGCGGGTTCGACTCCCGGTCCCGGCGACCTTTGTCGCATGTCTTCGCCCTCTTTCCTGTCTGCCTACTGTAAAAAAATATGAGCCACTAGCGCCGCAAAAACTCTTCGGAGGGAAAACAAAAAAAAAAAGAAATTTTCTGAGCTTGAAAGTAAAAACATTGTGAGAAAAATTTAGAAATGAATCTAATTTCCTAGCCGTCCCATTTCTGATGCTGCCCTGGGAAAGAGCCCATATTAAAAACCCATGATATAAAGAAAATGTCTAAAAGTCAATCATTTTCACTCTTTGAAACTCGAAATTTGACTTTTCAAGCTCAGAAATGAATTAAATAAGTTGCTGGCACCTTGATGCTCTCCAGCCTCCTCCAGGCTTCTTCCACCTCCTCCCTGAGTCCGTCCTGCTTGGCCTGCGGCCCGCTGCTCGCCTGGCTCCTGTAAAAACGCAAGTAGACGCTAACATCCGGCGCCTGCCGCGTCACGTCCAGGTGTTTACACACGGCTTGCTGGGACTCACCGGACCCGCGCGTTGTTCCAGTCTGTAGTGAGCTTCGCAAACTGCTTCTTGTTCTTCAGGATTTCAGGTAAATCCTCCTGGAGAGAAAATAATATTCATCTGAAAGTAAAATCTGCTGCGGCGAGCTGTCTTAACATATTACTGCAACAAATTACTGAATCTATTTATTATATAGACGTATATTTAAACATTTACAGAGGCAGGATTATGTATTTTCCAGACACATAGCACAATCAAGTAGCTATGTTGCCTTCAGTTGTTATAAAAGTGCTTTACATATTGAATATGACCTGATTTCACGCCTTGAAATTGGGTCTCTGTCTCTTTAAGAAGCTCCAGCTCTTTCTGAAGCTCCGCCTCCAGGAAGTCGTCCCAACATGGCTCCTCTATTAACCCTTTAAAGTTTTGACCAGCGTTGCTCTGAGCAGCAGCTCCTATAATGAGCTCAGCAGCTGTTTGCTAATTGCAGCTGGCTAGTCTGAAGGAGCGGAGTGGGGGAGGAGCTGAGCTTTGGAGGCATTTTAACAGTTAGATGGTTGCCATGGAGATTAAAGGATTTGAAAGAATCAAAAGAACATTCCAGGATTAAAACATGATGGAAAGATTAAAGAAAGTGTGTTTTATATAAAATTGCTTCTTTAAATTGATAATTTGATGATGCATTTTCTAAAATAACGGTCCAAACTGCGTCTAGAACCCCGTCCAGCTGAAGCCAGCCAGCTGTGGACAGTAATGGGTCAGTGACAGGAGAAGCCGTGGAGCGGGACGCCGCTCCGGCGCCGGGACGTTCCCTCACCTCGCTCAGCTTGTTGAGCGGCTCCAGGACTTCCTTCTCCACCGTCAGCTCGAAGTCGGCCAACATGGTGGCCAGCATCTTCTCCATGAAGCAGCACATCTCCAGCACTCGCCTGCAACACGCAGCAGAGGGTTAACCTTTCACTGCAGGGTCAAATTAATCAGATTAATCTTGATTAATTGATTACTGAAATAATCGGCAACTAATTTAGTAATGGATTAATTGTTGATTTGAGCATAAAGACTCAAAAAGGCCATCTACTGAAAGAATGATTCACTCAAAGCAGAAATTAAGCCACAACTGGACAATAAATAAATCTAGATCTGCCCATAACTCTGCAGGTGCTTCACCTGATTCAATAAAAAACAATGTCTATTGATCACCTTTTCCATCCAGTTATTAATCAGTTTATCAATAATAATCTCCAGATATTGGTGTTCATCCTTTCAAATCTTAAAATCTTAAATTTAAATGTTAAATAATTACATTTTTTAAATTTTTGATGAAACCATTAAATAAAATTTAGCAGCATTGATGATCTCAGTAAATAAATGTTACATTTATGTATCTGTGTTCAAATATGATCATTTATGGCCCCTGAAGCCCTGAGGGCCCGATGGAGTCAATGACTTAAACAGAAGTGCAAATAATTGATTCATTTTAATTGTATTTTTTGATTTATTGTTCTTAAGACTAGCTGTGGGTTTGAAAAGCGTTTCACTGATGATGTTTCACTGATGATGTTTCACTGATGATGTTTCACTGTAACCTATAATTACCCAGGGATATTTTTACATTTCCTGTCAACTTAACATCTTTAATACAAAAACACGGCGGACCGCCAGGCTGAGCAGGTTTCTGGGGGAAACCATCACCTGATGGAGGACTGAGCATCAAAGTCCTTCAGGCTCTCCGCCATGCTGATGGACAGCAGCATCAGAGGAAGTTTCTTCTGCAGAAACAGAGAAAAAACGTCGTTTTGTCTCAGAAATCCATGAAAACCCGTTCAAACACGGAGTGAAAAATGGCGGCTACCATTCTCCTTTCAGCTTCCAGTCCTACAGGACTCTGCATGCAGGCCTGCAGCTTCTTATGGAGGACCTGCGCCGCCTTCTTGGCCGGCTCCACCCGCTGCTCCACCTGCATGCGACCAGAGAAACACCGCAGAGTGACCAGAGAGAAAACTACCGGCAGGACGCTGGGATGGTTAGAGGGCAGATTCATTTACTACAGATTTTAACGCAAAATTATATTTAGACATATATATAAATATAAATATATAAATGGCCTGAAATGGAACCTTTGTGTTTCTGGGTTTCTGGTACGGCCGTAAAATTTGACACACAAGCTAATTTTGCTAACACCGATGGAGGACGAAGCCTTTGGTCCCACAAGGGTTCATTTCTGCTTCTAAACGATCTGATTGGACGCTGGAAAAGTTGATTGTTGTGCTAAAAGCAGCTAGCTTATCAGTGAAGCTATGCTAGCCTAAAATAGCATCTCAATGCTAACAGCAGAACTTTGCTCCAAATCAGAAGATTGAAAACTAGAAATATCTCTGATGTTCAGATCATATCTGTATTTATTCAATAATTTAACAGCAAAAAGAGATTTTGAATTGAAAATGTTTCTAATTTATTGATTAAAATGCAATCAATTAATTACAAAACTTGCTACAAGTTTAACATTTCAGAGCCAGAAAACCTGCAAATAAGAAGAGAATGAAACTGAAATAAATCCCATCTGACCTTTCCTTTGTTTTAAAGCAGATTTGAAATTTGCTGTCTGACAACAGGCCGGCCTGCTAAAGCCACAGCTCTGCTAAAAGAGGAAGTGAGACCCAAATATGGACGATGGCCATGGAGCTGCAGCGTTTCTGTCCTCATTAACCTGATAATAGTGAGCATCTTCAGAGGAAAGTGTATTTTGGAAAAGCGTCTTGATGAATCTTTGATTTAAAGGTCGGCGCTCCAAACCCTGCGCTCCATGTAGCGCAGATAGCTCCAGCAGGAAGTTCAGATAGATCGCTCCTCTTTTATCACAAAATGTCTCCAGATCAGGTTCAGGGAATCACTTTCCCCTCCAAACAATCCACCGGGACCCATAGCAGGATAATTATCTTTCTTTGTGTCGGAGCCAAATGAAGGAGAGTTTTTTTGCTTCCTGCTGTGTTTCGGCTTGCAGATCGAGGAAGACACGTTATTTATGCTCCTATCTGTGTCACTTCCAAATGTACAACTAAATCGGATGCATTGGGAGGAAATCATGCAATGGATGACAAATTATATTAATAATATTTTTGCATTTCAAATGATCATTTTTCACCATAGTGAGCAACAAACAGATTCAGTTTCTAGATGCCTCCGCAGGGTGCTGGTTTGTTAGGTCTCCAAGCTCCTGATGCCATGAAAATCTCCACCTTATGAATCCAAATTGGTTGAATTTTCTATCTTGAGTTTAGTTTGCAGTGAATTCAGCATTAAACTGACTCAACCAGCGATAAAGTCAGAGAAAGTTTCTCTCACCTGCACCAGATCCTCATGGAGAAGATCAGTGGCATCCTGCGACCTAACAAAAGAAAACATTAATCATAAATTCATGTCTGCAGCTTTAACTTGAAGAACAGCCAATCAGATTTAGATTTTCTTCTCCAGCTCAGGGTAAAATTAGAAATCATACAGAAAAGAGTGAAAAGTAAAAACTATCTGACTTTTATCTCCGAATTCTGAGGAAGAAAAAAATCTAAACTTTGAGAAATAAATAATCCTGAGATTAAAGTTATAATTCTAATTTAAAAAATCGGAATCTTTTTTAAATATTTTCCTAATTATCTTCCGTATAATGATGATTATCAGACCTCACTGGAGATTTCCTATTGACATTTGATTTACATTTTGTCAAGACAAATAAAAGACGCATGACGCTGAAGTTTGTGTGTAATTTTCAGTTTTTAGTTGAATTTGTTGTTTAGTTTCAGCAGGAGAAAACGACCTGGCGTCGGTTCAGGCAGTTCTGGTTCCCATTAGAGATTCTCACACCTGGATCTGTTTAACATCAGCAATAAAAACGTTAACAACCAAAAAACACAAGCAAGGAACAAAGACGGATTCCAGGAGTTAGTTTCTTCTGATACGCATTTTCATGTTAATTGTCACAGTAATTCTGTGTGTGTGTGTGTGTGTGTGTGTGTGTGCGTGTGTGTGTGTGTGTGCGTGTGCGTGTGTGTGTGTGTGCGTGTGTGTGTGTGTGTGTGTGTGTGTGTGTGTGAGAGTGAAATTAGCTTTGTTTCTGCTTGTCATCATGTAGCTGTCGTAATGTGCGGTTCTGGACTCGGTGGATCCAGGCTGAAGTGACAAAACGATGAATCACACAAAATACAATCCAGGCAGAACCGGTGAGCAGAGGCAAAGACTCTCACACTGGTTACACTGGTTACACTGGTTACACTGGTTACACCGGTTACAAGGACTAAGACCGGTGACCAGACGAGACGAGGAGCCGACAAAAGAGACCCAGGTGGATTTAAATGCACAGCTGGGCCTAGTCAAAGGCCGCCGGGTTAACGAGACTCAGAGCAAACAGGAAAACGAATCAGTTCTGTTTCTGACTGAATTAAATGTTTGGCCCTGAAACTCATTAAATGCAAAGACTCATGAAATCAATTCAAAACACATGTGTCAAACTCGTGGCCCGGGGGCCATATCCAGCCCGCCACATGCTTTTTATATGGCCATCTACACTGTAAACAAAGACTTTCTTTTACATAATAAGTCAATCTGTTATTAATATTTTCTTTATTTTGCAGGAGTGTTTCGTTTTGCATTTCGTCTTCCTCCAGCTGTGCGTCTGTAAAAGCAGAACGGACGTCAGCATTTCAACCAGTTTCTGTTCTGTCTTTATTCTGTTGTAACTCTCTAGTTTTATTTACATGGTTTCATTTCTGGCAATGATCTGGACTCAGAAATAAATTCCTGCTCATCATTTTGTTTGAAATCTTTGACATGGTGAAATGTTTACTCAGTTCTACATGTTTAAATGTAACTATAGTATTAAAAAACAAATTGATCATAATTTACATTTAATAACTGATAAATATGAGTAATAATTGAGTCAGCTACTGGTAAACATTCAGTTCTTGTCGGTCACAAGCCTTTACAGAAACATTTTGGTTTGTTTGGTTTATGATTCTGTAAAAACTAACCGTCCCACTATAATCGCTTTCTGCTTTAGTAATGATTACTCATTTGGTTTTACAGTGCAGAGTCTGCATTTGAACAGTTTAGTTATCTTTTTTTTCAAAAAGTCTGTTTTTTAAAGGAACATTTTGCACATTTCTTAAGTTATCCAGCTCAGATAACTGAACTGTATTTTATTTTATCATTACTTTTATGTGATTCTCAGTGTTAAACATGTTGGATGTCATTTCATATCTGTGTGATCCTGCGGGCCTCGCTCGCCCGCTGTGTTGCTGCTACCAGTGTCTCGTTTTTCTGCGTACCTTGATGACGTCACGTTGTCAGGAAGTGATCTGGGTCACTAAGTTTAGACGCTTCAAACCGTCAGCAGCTGAAGCGCCGAGCGACTTTCAGCTCTGCAGAGACTCAAACATCTGCTGTGTTCGGTTTCTACATGGATGTTCTGGTTCTGGTAGTAAACTTGTGATAACAGTTCAGCTGCTCCTCATTAATATCTAATAATCATCTTTCTTTTAACACCATAAAAAACAGCTAAAAGCTGCTTTGTGTCATTCTGAAAATTGATTGAATGTAGAAATATAAAGACATTATTCTATATAGAAAGAGGTAAAAGTTGCTGATGTTGAGTTTCTGGTTTCTATATTTAAGTTACCAGATGTTTATTATTTTGTCGTCCACACTGAATTAAATTTGGTTTGGAGAGTTTTCTTCTTCTCACTCTGATAAGTTTTAATGTTGAAAAATTATTTTCTGAATCCTGTTTAAACATTTGTTCATTATTCTAAGCAGCAAAGATGTTTAAATTTAAAGTATAAGTGGAGGAAGGAAATAAATGTGCTAAACTTTTGAATGAATGGAACCAGAAGTGCTTTTATTTTGATGTTCTCAAAAGGAAGTCTCCTTGTAGCAGCTAGCTTACGCTAATTTTGTTCTGAAATGATGGAATGTCGCTTATCTCCAATCAACTGATTGGAGATAAATTCATATTATCATCGTTATATAGCTTCAGCTGACATAAATAAGTTTTATGAGCCATTAATGCACCTTAATAATCCACCAACGTCTCTGGCTAACAACCAAGCTAACCGTTTCACAGTAAAGCAGTCTGCAGCTCACGCTTCATTACATCAGATAAAAACTGGCACTAAGACTGGAGTCCAAGTCAGATCAACAGCCAAGCAGCCTCTCCGCAGCATGATGCTGCCGCCGCCGTGCTTTACAGAAAGGAAGATGCCCTTTAGCTTCAGCCCAACCTGCTCCCACAGGCATCACCAACATTTCCACTTTCTTCGTAACAATGTTGAGAAAATGACAGTTTTTACCCTCCAACAGGCTGACAAACCAAACCTGACTCAAGAAAGGCTGAAGAACTAAAATAGGAGAAGCTGTTGGTTATTTACTCTCATAAGCGGCGAACCAACACCAGATCTGGTGCTGAAGCCTATTAGAGGAAGCCCAGCCCAGTTCCTGAAGGGGTCAGACAGGCTTCATCACCTCCAAGGTGTTCTTGGTTTCCTCCACTGAAACATCCGAGCAGCAAAAAGAGTCTCTCTCAGCAGAGAGACTCCCAACTGCTGCACGTCTCGCATTGCACTTTTCCATCTGGCTGAACCTTAGAAGTTAGTTTCATCTTCATTCAAGTATAATAACATAATTTCACCAGGAACTGCAGTGTCACCTTGATGGGGCGACACTACAGGAAGTAAAGAGCATCCCTGGTGGTGTGAATGTGTGAAACATGTCATTCCAGATGTCTTTATTCATCACCTTATTTTTGCCTCTATGAAGGTTCATTCTGTTGGACTTACTATGTGCTGCATAACGGGTACATTATGTCATCTGAATTTTGTGGTAAGATTTTGTGTTTTTACAGTGTGGCTTTTGCAATTTAACCAATAAAGCTCAACATCAGACGAACAGGCTGTGTGAAATAACCAAATGTTCCGGTTTCGCACCGCAAAAACAAAAACTTACTAAAGTGTTTTTGCTTTAGTTTCTATTGTGAATACATAAAAACACTTGAAATAAGTCAAAAATAATTTAAAAGTAACTTTTTAACAAAATACAGGAGTTTGTTTAAAGTAAATCAATCCAAATAATGATAAAAAATTATTCACAACTTTTTATTAATATTAAGAAACTATTTACTTGAACTCATATATTTTGTTGCGTTACGTCTGAGTTAGTTTTGTTTTATGTCAAGTGTAATTATTACATATTTGCACTTGAAACTAGACAAACAATTCTTGGTAATATTTTTTTAAATATTTTTTATTTTTACCAATTTTTTATAAAATTCTTTTCTATCAAAATCAAAGCACTTCTGGTTCCATTCATTCAAAATAAAGGAACCTGCAGAAGTTCATTTATTTTGAATCTCCATCATGCAAGCTGAGTTAAAATTCACATTTGAGCAAAAGTGAAAGGGAAAATGAATGTTTAGTTGTGTCAACATCAGCAGCATCAGAGCCGACTGCCAGCAGCGCTGCTCTGCTGCAGATGCATGCAGATGCATGCAGCGCAGGTTTATTATTAAACCAGAGAGGAGGCGGCGGTGCTGCCTGCAGATACACCATCCGTCCTGCTGCAGCAGAAATAAGGTCTGTGTATCACCACCAACAGAAATAGGGAAGGTGTCAAGTTTGGTTACCCACAGAGTTTAACAAAACTGAGTCAGTCGGTGGTTCTCTGCTGTTTGGAGCCTGAATGTTGCAAGTTATTCTGCTGTCAGAGCAGAAATCTGAATATTTTATTATAGTTTTTTTTAAGGCTAAGCAATAAGCATTAAACGTAACTGGCAGCTGATTCCCTTTGTGTTCAACCAAAAAAAAAAAAATCCCTTTTCTACCACATAAAACCAAACTGAGGTTTTCCCTGATATGAAAAGGGAACCAGCAGTTACAGCTCAGCGTGTTAATAACAAGATAACAGAGCAGACAAACAGAAACAGCCATCCTGCTGGCGAAACGGCGCTGAGCTGGATGGACAGAAATACGACCTGAAGACGCAGAGCAGATCAAAACCAATCATTCATATCTGGAGATATTCTTCAGTTATCTGAAGAAGGAAAAGAGACAATTACATCCTCAAAAACTTACAGCCATTGGAAAAGTTACCAATTAAAAATAGTTTGAGTTAAAACCGGAGAATCTTTTTCCAAAGTCACATTTTCACCGTGTTATTTTATAAACGTCACAGTTTCAAGCTAATTATTGAGTTAGTTTGATAACAGAGAGGAAGCAGCAACAGTTTATTCCTCAGAGCATCAAGAATAAAACCGACTGCAGTCTGAGTTTAACATCAACTCCTATCATGTAAAATACCTTTTACCAAATACAAACACATTCCTATTTACTTTTATAAATGTTTTATTCTCACGCCATAAGCACCATTATGAAACACCACAAACAAAAGCCCCGTTCCACGGCCTCTCCCAGAACCACTAAGCGGTGCCCGGACCCCGGGGAAGTATTTGGTCCCTGCAGCTCCACACTTTACAGATCACACACAAACATTTGCTCAGGTTTTACAAACCAGCATCTCTGAATGATTCAATGATCCTGTTTCAGAGCACACAGGCTACATGCTAACCGCTAAACATGGTCAGCAAACAGTTCAAGCTTCTTGTGTGCAAATTGTTATTGATTCACAAATCTATTCTTAAAATTCAATGCTACTTAAAGTGCTTGTTTATAACTGCACTTATGTAGTTATAAGTGCAGTTGTAAACTGCACTTATTGAGCAAGATAAAACTCTTTAATGTGTATATTCATATCACACCTCACAAAAGTTTCAACACTCCTCAAACTTCTTCACTGTTTATCGTGTTACAAACGCAAACATTTAATGGGTTTCAACATGGCGACGTGCTCTGCTCAGATTAGACTAAAGTCAGAGACAATAAACACGCTGCTCTAACTGTTAAACATGGTGGTGGCAGCATCATGCTGTGGGGATTAGTGAGGCTGGTGAGAGCTGCTGGAGGACCCGGATCCAGGATCCAGGATCATCCAGGAGGAAAACCTCTTATACATGTCATGGGATTATGGATGCACCGACATCAAAATTTGATCCGATACTGATATCCGATATTAATGTTAATGTTTTGGACGATAACCAATATTTACCAATATTATAAATATTTGTCAACTTCTTTGACACCTTTATGGAAAAACCCAACCAAAAACAGACGGCAGTAGTTGTTTTCATCAGGCCGATCGGCAGATTTCGATGTTGGTGCCGATATATCGTACATCCCGATGTGGCCTGGCAGAGATCAGCTGATTCATTTTTTTAACAGTCTAGTCCAAGTCAATTCTGGTTCTGGAAAGGTCTGACTCGCATACTTATAGATTTTATGTCAAAAGAATGTAATAATTTCCCTTCCACTTTCAGGTCCGGCATCACTTTGTGTTCATCTCAGTATCATTTCTGCAGAGTCAGGCAGTTACATTTACTTCAGTAACTATTTTTGAAAAAGAAAGTCCTTGCAGGAGTATTTTTACTGCGCTGTACTTCTTACTTTTAGTCAATAATTTGATTATGAAGTTTCTCTGCTTGAGTAAAATTTCTGCTCACTGAATGAAAAACAAACATAATTAAACCAAAGATTCTCTAAACTCAAACACCTGCAGTTTCTGTTAAAGTTCCCGAAGTTTTTTTATTGGAAAAACGTATTTAGATTTTGTTTTTGTCTGATTTTATTTTTGTTATTTATATGAATTGTTGTAATTTTAGTCCTTAAAATACCTAAATTTCTACATAACTTTATTTTAGTCTGGATGAAATGATGTAATTGATCATTTGATCAGTTACTCAGTACTTGAGTAACTTTTTACTGATCAATTTCTTGGACGGATACTTTTTACTTTTACTTGAGTAAAAGTACATTTTTTAAGTTCTGCTACTCTTACCTGAGTTATTCTTTTGTCTACCGAACCATCAGATCGAAAACACCATCAGGGCCTTCTCGGGTCCACGTGAGACCCGGAAAGCGGACCGGAACCATCATGAAGGTCCAACAGTCGGTTCTGATCGAACCTTTCTTACCTGGCTGCCGATCCGAACTGCTTCAGGATGCTGAGAGACTGCCGCAGCATGCTGGCGCTGGAGTCCGACCCGCTCCGCTTCCTGATCCGAACCGGTCCAGGCGCAGGTGAGCCGGGTCTCAGGGCGCGTTTCTGCGGCTGTTCGGTTTTCGTTCTTGTTTCAGCAAATGAGGAAGTTGCTCCGATGAAGCGTCAGCAGCGAAAGGGAACCAGATGTTTTCCCCCGGTTGTTGTTGTTGTTTTATTTCGGGGTGTCACTCTGAACCCCCGCTGAGTCTGAGCAGTGGGTGGGTGTGCAGGTGAGGGCAGGTGAGTCCAGGCTGCAGCTTCTGCTCCGAACGGCTTCAGCTGCTGCAGGATGTGAACGTCTGAAAGGGGAAACTCGGAGTGATTGAGACATTTCTGTCCCAGTTTTCAAGCTTGTTCTGATTTTACTGCGGCGACTTTTCTCATGTTTTGCAGAAGCAGGAATCACATTTTCAGAGCCGGTTCGGTTTCACTGCAGCTTGAGCCTCTGGTTCATCAAAGTTTCATTTCTTGTCACCTGTCCCTTTTTTATGAGGAACTTCTCTTCGTGCATCAGAGCCACAAACTGATCCATTCATTTAAAACTTGTCGATCCAGGAAGAGATCAACCACCCACCACATTTTCCTTTATAATTTCTTACATTCTCATTAATATTATGACAAACTGTAGGAATTTAAATGAAGATGGTTTAGCCGCTGCTAAAGCCAGTGCCTGGCGGATGCTGCCGCCTAGTGGTGGGGCCGGCTAAATGCACACAAACGACTTTTCAGAAAGATTTCCCTCTCTCGAAAACAAAAGATTTCTCTCGGTTATTTTGAGATTTTTAAAAAATATTTTAACTTTGTTAATATCTATATATGGAGGAAGCTGATACAGACTTCAGACCGGATCAAGTTTAATTTTTTCAGCATTTTTTGTTAGCACCGCCATCTTGCTAACACCGGCTAACATTCGCTCGTGAACTTATTAGCGATATTTCAGAGCGAAATAGGAAGATAGAGGCTGGAGTTACTCACGCAGAGTTCGCATGAATTAAATTAGAGAAATTTAATTATCTTGTTAAGCTTATTTGTTAAGTTTACAGCGAAGCTACTGAAGGAGTTTTAGCTAACTCGTAAGAAATTGCCTTAACCGGCTGTCTGAAGCAGCCAATCAGACGTCGAGGTTATTATACAGCCAATCAGAGGTCAGTTTATATACAGAAATTACCATAATCCATTTTCTAAATGTAATAAATTGATCATGTTTGTTTTAAAAAATTCCTGAGAGATAAACAATTTCAGAAGTCATTTATTTGTTGTAATTTGGCAGTTTTCATAGAAAGTTCAAGGGTTGTGAATACTTTAATAAGGGACTCTATACTGCAAACCAACTTGTTTCTGAGTGAGAAACAAGTTGAGGTTACGCTCAACCAAACATGTCATACCTCTCAGATGCCCAAAGTTTTTATTTAGATCTGTTTTAAAATGAAGAAAATCCTCATGAAACAAAACCAGAATAATCTCGTTTTATTCAAAAAAACTTAAAGCAACATTTTATAGTAACTGTTCATGAAATAGAAACCTATCTCATGACATTTAAACCTGCAATACAACAAACCGCAGACTGTTGTTTTAACAGTTTCCTGTTGCCTCTGCATCAGCGGCTTGACTTGGAAAACAAAAGCATAAAAGTCCTCACTTTAAAACTTTAGTTAGATCAACAGGGAAATATTTGTGACTCCAAAGGAATGAAACTTTTAGCAGCTTTAGACGTAAAAACCCTGGTGAAAAATAAGGAAGAGACTGTGAAACACTCAAGAGGCTTTTCTCCAAATGTTGCATCCGTCCTCCTCCGCCGTTGCTTCACCCGTTTTTCTGTCCATGCTGTCCCAGAAGTCCCGGTCCCTCCAGTCGGAGGACAGGGACGTTCAGGAGACGCTGGCTGTCGATCCGCTTCCTCCGTTCCCCTGAGACTGAAATGTGTGACGCTCCAGGTGAGGCGCTAACGCTTAGCAGGCGCTAACGCTTAGCTTGGGCCTCTTCAGCTGCAGCAAAACAAGAAGCAGAGTTTACTGACAGGAAGCCATCACATCGATTTTAATACAAGTTTAACTTTGTGAATTTGGCTGCAAACTTAATGATTATTTTAGCAATCCATTAACTGAAACGTTCTGAAGATTTTTTATTTCAGACTTTATTTATGAAGCATATTTATTTCTCGGCTGACCAAACAGTTTCACAACTTCGAAGGTAGATAAACGACAAAACAATAATAAAAAATAATCAATTAGAAAATACCAAAAACCTATAATATTAGTAGAAATCAAGACATTTATTTTCAGCTGCAGCAAGTTACCAAAGAAAAACAACGATAATCTTGGAATCATCCATCCATTTTCCGTCACCCTTCTCCCTAACGGGTCGGGAGTTGCTGGTTCCTCTCCAGCTGCGTTCCGGGCGAGAGGCGGGGTCACCTGGACAGGTCGCCAGTCCGTCGCAGCAATAATATCCCCAATTTCTAAATTAAAACTACTTTTAACATTTCTAAAAATTTATTAATTTATTTTATTTAGCCATTTAAATGTTTTTTATTCATATTATAAAAACATTAAAGAGAATCTAATCATTTAATTATATTTTTGAAAAAGAAAATCAACATTTTCATTTTATTTCATTTTATTTTTTGGTAGTTAATAACAGGCTACCTCTCTTCCTGGCGGCCTCCTCCCTCTGCTTCTTGATGATGGCCAGCCGGGCCAGGTCGGCCCTGGCCTGCTCCGTCTTCCCCTCCAGGTGGAGCTTCCTGTAGCGCTCCGCCGATTTCTGCTTCTCGATCTCCTCTCTGAGGAGCAGAAGGAGGGAAAGCCTCAGCGGCGGCGGCGACACAGAGCGACTCCAGAAGCAGGAACGCGGCGCCTACCTCTCCCTGCGGCTCAGCTCTCTGGGCGCGCTCACGTCAACCTCTGTCACCTTTTTGCTCTTCTGAGAAACTCGGTTTGGATTCTCGATTTCTATGAGGCCCTCCACTCCGCTCCTCTTCCTCGACTAGGAGTGGAAAACAAACAGTTACAGCACAATATCGTGAAACAACTAATAAACTTTTTTATTCAAAATAAAACTTCTGAAAATCAGAAATGATTTAAGTTAAGAGAGAATAAATATATTTTTAAAGGTTAAGTTGTTGGATGAACTGAATGAAGAGCTCAAATTATGAGCTTTAAAGTGTAAAACGCTAAAAGCTCAAATGCTGTTATGAAGATATATCTGTTTATATGTACATATTTAAATATAAATGTGTAAATGGACAGAAGAAACTTTTGTCCCTTTTCTGGTTTGTAAAGCAGAATTTTGTTTTTGTTTTCTGTGTGTAAAGTTGGTAATTTACCAAAATAAAGTGAAGTGAATTGAAGTTTTCAGTAAGACCTGTGTGCTCACCTCAGACTCATCTTCACTGCTGCTCTCCTCCTCTGACTCTGAGCTCTCCTTCTCCGCTCCGCCGCTCTCCTCCTGTTAAACCATCTCATGTAAACGTCTCACCGCTGCAGATGAGCTTCACAGGAAATCTGGTTCTTTCTGCCGCAGGATCATCACTCACCTTCTCTCTCTGGAGTCTCATCTGTCGGTCGATCTCCTCCGGGTTGCTGAACTGCTTCCCTCGGCCCTTGTGGCCCTTTTTTCCTGCAGGATTTAGAGAAAGTCATCACTGTGTATGAAGTAATGCTGCACGAACAAATGCTAGCTGAGCTTCAGCGTAGAAAATCTGAAAACATTTATATTATGACCTCTGTTTACTTTCTCTTCTCTAATATATTAACTTAAATTCTGCTTCCATAAAACTATTCAGTTTTACTTATTCCAGAGGTTCACTGAGCTTGTTAAAAATATCAGCTGTTATTGTTATTACTCTTGTCATGTAAATAAATATTTCTGGATGATGCATCGTCCCAGAAGTTACTGCGATAAAGGATAATTTTCTAGTTTTGAGAATATTTTCCAATAATATAACGGTAATGGTATAATAATAATGTAAGAAAACATTGTCAAAGATCAATAAACTTCAAATTATAATGAACATTTAACACTGGAACTGGAAGACATTTTAAATCTACAAAATACAGAAACAACAAATAAAATGAATTATAAAGACTTTAAACAAAACTGACCTTCATAAAAAGGCTGGTTGAGACTTTTATCATCAAGTTTTGGTAGAAAAATGATAAATTATGAAAATTGTTATTATTGAGCTCAATTTAATTTATCTTGTGATTAATCTATTTATTGCGGCAACTCTAATAATAATAAAACATTTTATTTTAGGTGCCTTCATCTGCACTGAAGGACATCTTCAAATACACATACATTACAACAATGAGTGTCTTTAGTCAGAGTCTTCTGCAACTTCACTGTAATACTGACTGCTACAGAAGATCTTTCCTGCTAACAGCCATCATCAACCACTGAAGAGTTTAACTAGGCCTGTTGCAATAAACTGATCGCTTGATAAATTAAAACCAAAACAAATTATCAGAATTATAAAGTTTATTTATCTGAGATCAGCTCAGTTTCACACAGGGTTTATAAAACTGGAGTGTTGCTGGCTGCAGATTACTGCTAACATCTCTGCTGTAAACACAGATAATTGATCCTGAAGTCGTTTGGATTAAATACAAGTTGAGACAACTTTACATTTCATCTGTGATTCATCATGCAATCCTACCGTTCGTCCACTAGGGGTCATCAACCTAAAATGTTTACGTAAGCTAATAGCGTTAAATCTACTCCTGCTAAAAGTAATTACACACATAAAATGGACAATTTAAACAGGTTTAATATAACATCTATCTTAACTTTTTATGTCTGTTTCATCGGCGCATATTAGAAATTCTAATTTTATCTTAAATAATATCTGTGATCTGTTATTCACCTAGCATGCTAACAGCTAAACATGTGCGAGTTGAACGGATTTTATGAAACTTTTAGCAATCGGAACAGAAGAAAATACTCACCACCGCGCGGCATTGTTTCCTGGTAAACACTCCAAAGAAGAAAAAGTCAACAAACCATCCAAGGAGTCAAACAGAAGACCGTAAAACCTGTGATTTAAGGTGCTGAAATAAAAGGCTAAGGAGTAACTACTTTGTCTCTCGCGCTGTCAGCCTACTCGATGGTATCGGCGCATGCGCAAAAGTGGGGACTGACCCAATCGCTGTCCAGACTGAGCTGAGAATCCTCCAATCAGATTAAGAGCCACCTGCTCAGCAGCCCATTCACAAAATATACAGAGAAATATTGATTCAAATCAGTACTGTGGGTCATTTATGCAGAGCTATAAAGTAACAGTATTTCTTTACTGTGTTGATGTTTCAAGTATTTGTATTTCACTTAAGCATCTCTCTTTCTGACAAATTTTTATTTTAACTAAGACAAATATTTGACTTTCCACTCCTTACATTTTGCATAAAATTATCATTACTACAATGATGAAAAAAAACAATGACGTGGAGTCACATCAAATCAGGAGAAATCCTCTGCTCATACAAAAAAGTATGTTATAGTGTCAGTATTCATTTGGCTTCAACCAAAGCAAACAGAGGAAAGAAAACACACACACACACACAGAACACAACACAACACACACACACACACACACAGAACACAACACAACCTGGATGGAAACTTTAATCTGAGTAAATAACAGAGGAACACATGCAGAGACGCAGATATTCCCCATATGGATCATTATTTAAAAAATCATGTGAAATATTTCTGTAAAAATACTAACCCCACTGCTGTGACTGGGTTAAATATTAAATTATTTATGTACATATTTATATATATACACCAAAACAGAAAAGATCACAGATTATATTATATTTTATATTGAATATGCATTTTATTTTGAAATCCAAACAGCATTCTACAAAAAGGAAACATGGATATTGCAGCACAGGTAGCAGTGAGCCTTCTAGATATTTATAATAAATAACGAATGAGTTATTTTTATTATTATTAATTCATCCAACAAAATGTGTTTTTATTTAACAAAATCAAAACATTTTAATTTGTCCTTTGTTTCCAAAGATAAAAAACAACAACAAAGAAATAGCACCCAAAACAGAATAATGTTTGTCCAGCTTTTTAATTTAGAATTAATATAAAGAAAACCAACGCAGAAAATGATGAGACAGTTTGTTATATTTTGCAACGCAGTTTATAAAAATAGGCTGTATGTGCAAATACTCACAGATGAAAATAAATAGATTTTTTTAATATTTTAAAAATGGGACAAAAACATAGTGTTAAAAAATGACTCGTGGTTTTATTTTACTGCCTTTTATCTTTAAAGAAACTCTAAAAAAAAAAAAAAATTTCAAAAATCTAACTAGACTGGATCGTCATTTTTTTCTTCGGTGTTGAGTTTTCATGTCTTCGATTTCTTTCTCCATCAGGTGGAACTCCACTGTAGTTTCTGTCAGCTTGAAAGAAGAAAGTAAATTACAGAATGTAATACTTTCATCAATTTATTAACCAGAAAACATGGAAAGTAAAGTGCAAAACAGAATATAAAATGTTTTACAGAGGCAGTTTGGATAGCAACTAATAGGGGTTTGAAATTTATATAATCTTTATTATTATTTCATAGTGAGAAGGCAGAATTAGGCATCACCATGTCCATCAGAACTTCAATCTTTGATTTTAAAAGGTTATTTTCTTCCTCCAGCTGCAGATTTCGTTTCTTCAGCCGCTGCACCTCCTTAGTAGAAGAATTTCCACCAGATTCTGGTTGAAGAAAACATTAAAATCACCTGATAACGGCAACATTCAGAAGAATAAATCTGAATAAAAGCCGTCCTCACCTGTTATCCACTGTCCGTCCTCAAATTTCCAGCTCTGGCCTCCGAGGCTCATGGCAGGAGGTCCCGACTCCAGACCAAGCTCTATTTCTCTTGTCGAGCGATCCAACTGAAACGCAACCAAACAAACAATCAGCACAATTTTATATGTTTCCAGCTCAAATCAGCAAAATTACATTATTAGCACAATATTATGAAGCTGCGACAGAGGAGAGCAGAGCCCCCAAAAACATAACTAAAGTAAGAGTAGAAACACTTCAACAGAGTTTTACTCAAGTAAAATAAAAGGTAGCCATCAGAGTAAGAGTAAAAAAGTATTTGGTAAAAAGTCTACCCAACTGATCAAATTATCAATCAATTCATATTTAGAAATTACATCATTTATTTTTAAAAAATAAAAATAAGTACAAATTTTGGTATTTTAATGACTAAAATTATAATAATTCAAACAAAATAACAAAGTCAAGCAAAGCATTTTTTTTCTAAATCTTTCTTCCAATGAAAACTTCTGAAATTTTAATACAAACTGCAGGTGTGTGTTTTTCATTCAGTGGGAAGAGAATCCAGAAATGTTACTCAAATAAGAGTAGAAATACTTCATAATACAATTATTACTACAGTTAAAAGTACAGCGTGATAAAATTATGCCTAATGGTAAATAAATAAAACTTATGCAAGTAAATGTAGGTTAATTAATACAACTAGTTCCTGCCCAGCTGTAGTTTATTTGGGTTTTATGTGATAAAGCAAAACAAAAAGCAGAAAATGTGAAACTTTGAAATATTTTACAAATAAAGTACAAAACTTCCCAGAGTTAACACAACATTTCATTCACTTTGGGATAAATAAGGTTTCTGAATCTGAACTGAACTGATTAATAGGTGACGCATTTCCTGGCATATCATCCAAACTAAATACTCTTCATAATGAAAAGCTTGGAAGGTGAAACATTTCGGGTCGGTACCGTGTGAAGGCTGGACAGGGAGGCAGATTTGCGGGGCGGAGTCTTCTTCGGGCTGAATGTGTTTCCAAACAGCGGCATCAGGGATTTTCTAAAGTCCTAAGAGACAGAGGATGAGGATGATGAGGATGAGGATGAGGAGGATGAGGATGAGGAGGATGATGAGGATGATGAAGGAGTTTAACTCAGAAGTCTCGTTGCTATCGCCTGGTTCTGACGCTGCTAACGACACCAAGTTACTCCATCAGGTGAACAACAGAGACGTCCTGAGAGAAACACTAATTCCTGACAATAAACCTGAGCACTAAAATGACTAAAAGAACTTTAAATGTTACCTACAATATTTACCTCCATGGAGAAAACGTATTTAACGCGCTAACGTCAAATTTTCTTCTCTCAGGACAAGAATCCTAATGCGCAAGCGCGGAACTTACCATCACTCTAAACTCGGAGATCCTGCATTAATGTGACCCAACTTAAAATTCAGCTACTAATCGTTTTTTATGTTTCTGGAATAAATAATATTTTAGGAGCTCTACATAAAATAATAATAATGTAAAATATAGATATAAATATTTTGCATCTTAACATCCAAATAACCCCCGTGATAATGGTACCGCCCCGGAGCTTAAGAGGACCCTAAACAGCAAAACCGTTAACGTGACTAATCCAAATGCTTAAGTACGTCTTTATTATGTTAATAAATCGTATGAAAAAAAAAGGACAACATATGGACAGCAGAATTCAATTCTGCTCTGCACTGGTCCTCACAAATAGCATCACGCAGGTGGGCTTTCTTACGTAGCCCCAGTGGCCTAATGGATAAGGCACTGGCCTCCTAAGCCAGGGATTGTGGGTTCGAGTCCCATCTGGGGTGGCTGCAGTTTTTTTTATTCTTAGTTCAACATTTTGCTTTTAGACATTTAACAAACAACTTCGGAAGTATTTATCCGCCGACCATCATTATGAATTATTGTCCGCACTAATTTTCGGTGCTACTCTCCGATCAGAACCTGCGATTCTTCATATATGATGAGGAAACCGAACATCTGTTTGTGCGTCCTGCTGTGCTCTGTGGCTGCATCGCTGCATGAAGTTGGAAGTCAAGTTAGCAAGGTGCAAACTTACCGTGAGTAATGCACTTAATGTATGGTTGTATACCTAACTGTTGTGATTAATATCTACTGTGTTAGACGCAGTTATTGAATATTTTTGGATGTGAATTAACAGGAAGGTTTTTGCTACTTCCATATAGTTTTGCCATTAACATTAAAAATTGTGTTTAGAGAAGATTAGTAATCACTAGAAATATTACTTTGTATCACAAAAAATATATAAAACTATATTTTATCTGTAAATTAAATCAGAATTAATTTTTTTATTACAATGTACATGTACCCATGTCAAATCCAGCTTTCACAAGTATTAAAAGTATATATTTATATCTATAAAAAAAACAAATAAAATCAATTTATCTTTCTTTAAAATGGTGCCATGACATTATATTACATAATGTGTTATCTAACCCCAACCCTGTAACCCTGTCCATCCTGGTACAATGGTAAATCTCCCAGAGGCCACGGTGAACTGGGATGCTGCCCAGAAGAGCGTGACCCTGCAGGAGGGGGTGATGGCGCGGGATGGGGGCGCCTGCGGATTCTTCAACGACTCTCTGCTGCTCTCTGGATGGGGCGTCTTGGAGATCCAGGCTGGCTTTGGAGGAGCGCCGCAGGACGATGAAACCACATTTTACCTGGCTGGTTACCTGGAGGGCTACCTGACTGCCGGGTGAGCCACAGTATATATTTATACATTGCTATAAATATATACTGTGAAAAATAAAAATGTTGCTGGAACACAGATAAAAGCTGAGGTTTTTTCTGACATTACACCACTTTCCCCAACATTTTTTCTAATGTTGACTAAATAACAGAACTCTCTTTTTTCTATTTAAATTCTGAAGTTTTCATCCATCTGAGCATCTGAATTGTATTATTTGTCCAGATCTGTCACAACAAACCCTATGGATGATAAATCATCCCAGAAGTTATTGCAATAAATGATATTATTGTTGTTTTGACACCATTTTTCATTAATATAATAATAATAATGCCAGAACACATTCTGAAAGATCAATAAGCTTAAAATGCTAATGAAGATTTAACCCTGGAACTGGAATGTTTTTAAATGTTTTTAATAAAACAACAAATAAAATCACTTATGAACTCAGTTTGTAAAGAGTTAATGTTTCCTCTTTCTGCAGACAGATGTTCAGCCATTACACCAACATGTTTCCTCAGCTGGTAAAGGATGAGCGAGTTTTAATCCCCTTAAAACACTTCATGAGGTATGATGACTTTCAATCATTGATCAATAATTTAGGATATCTTGAGATAAGGTCATTTTATTTATATAGCAGATTTTCAGCAACAAGGCAATTCAAAGTGTTTTACATTTTGTAGGTAGAAAATAAGAAAATGAGGAGAACTGAAATTCTGGCTTTGAAAAGTCAAATATGTCATAAATGAAAAAAATTTAAAATTTGATATTAATCTCAAGTTGAAAACTTTGAAAAGTGGAAAATGTTTAACCTTTCAAAATCAAAAACTTCCAATTTTTCCTGGAAAATTTTCAATGTTAATTTAAAAAATATTTTCCTAACAAATTTTTAATTTTCTGTCTCAAAAATGTTTTAAATTAACCTCAGAAATTCACTAGAAGAAACCTGGATATTTCTGAGGTTTAAAAGTTGAACATTTGCTCAAAAAAACAAGGACATTTTGAGATTAAATTGGAATATTTTCTAGAAAAAATCAGAAATTTCTGAGTTGAAATTTTGTTTCAAAAATGGGCTGCCTAAAATTTAGAAATTAATGTTAAAATTAAATTAAAATTAAAATTAAAATTAATTAATTTTCAAAGAAAAAAACCCTAGAAATTTATATGTTTGAAAAATTGAAAATTTGCTGGAAAAAATCAGAAATTTTGAGATGAATCTCAAGTTGAAAAGTACAAAAAGTTTCACTTTTTAAACTCAGAAATTCCTGTTTTTTCTAGAAACGTTTTGTAGTTGTTGTTAATTTGCTCCTCCTTTTCTTTCAATCTATAATGTCCCTAACAGGCCTTCGTAGTGAATTATAACGCATTTATTTCTGCTGGATCCGCAGCGAACAGGACAGCTGGGCCCGAGAGCAGGCGGCTCAGAGGAGGAACAGCGACCCCCTGTGGAAGCATGTGGGACTGATCCTGGCCCAGCTGGACGGGCTGCACGCTGGAGCTGCAGAGTGGGCCAAAAGCAGACACAGGGAGGTGTGTGTGTGTGTGTGTGTGTGTGTGTGTGTGTGTGTGTGTGTGTGTGCGTGTGTGTGTGCGTGCGTGTGTGTGTGTGTGTGTGTGGTGGTGTGTGTGTGTGTGTGTGTGTGTGTGTGTGTGTGTGTGTGCGTGTGTGTGTGTTTGCTGGCGGCCTGTCAGACTATCACTTCATTAATCTGTGCCTCTTGCCCAGGCCCTGCCGCTGTTCGCGCTCCAGTTCCTGAATGGTGTGGGTGACCTCCTGGACCTGATCCCAGCTCTGACGCCTCGCTCCAACTCCTCGGTGGACTCGGCCGCCTTCAGGAGGCCCGGGATGGGCCTCTGCACGGCCCTCATCAAGGTCAGGCCGAGCCACTTCGGACCGTCCAGCAGCTCTGGCTGCTTTTATGGACAAAATGTCAGAGAGAAAACCGGGTCAGCGGAGCGTTGGTCTGAGCTTCTCTCTTTACTTTCCTCCTTCTAAAGAACTTGTGTTAAACATAAGGCTCGGGGGCCAAATCCAGCCCACCACTGTTTTTTTTGTGGCCCTCTAAACTCCACTTGGACACACAAGTATAACAAATATAAGCACAAGTTAACAGTTGTGTGTTTAAATGCTTTTTAATCAAATCAAAGCCATTTCTATTTATATGCTGACAAGTTGCAAGTATAGGAGCATCCAAAGTGTGGCCCGGGGGCCATTTATGGCCCTTAAAATGATTTTAGAAGGCCCTTGATCAGAATTCAATATGTGCTTATTAACTTTATGTTGGCAGTGGATTCAGATTTAAAAACAATGTTTCAGGATCAGCCTTTCAAAAAACGGTAGACAATTTAAAATCTTAAAATGGGAAAGTTTTTTATGAAATATGATTTATTAGTAAAATCAGTCATTAACATTCAGTAACCTCTGATAAAATGCAGACTTTGGCGTTCGATTTTAATAAACTTTTTAAAAAAACATACAGAAAATGTAGAAAAATATGATCAACTGAAGCATTTATGTTTGTTTTTTAATCTGGCAAAACTTCAAAACATTTTAATATTGTTAATCTGCAATCATTTATAGATTGGTGAGAGAACTGTGAGAGCTATCATGTTTGGTTTACGGTTGATCAGGGAAAACGGAAAACAAAACAATAGTTTTTATAATTAATTAATTTAAAAGTTTGGCTGTTTTAGAAGCAGGAAAAGCCCAAAGTATAAAACCATAAAAAATGAGTAAAATCAAACCAAGCTGATCAAACTGGCTGTGTTTCTATCCGGGGTTTGAAAACCTGCTGCTCTCTGTCGGTTGCTCAGGTTCTGCCCGGCTATGAAAACCTGCTGCTGGGCCACTCCAGCTGGTACAGCTACGCCGCCACCATGCGGATCTACAAACACTGGGACTTCAGGGTTTCCGACTCGCGCGTCCACACCGGCCAGATGTCCTTCAGCAGCTACCCGGGTACCAAAGCCCAGGCTCAGCTCATCCAGTACAAACACCTGCAGGTTTTTCTGCTGCAGCGCCGGCGCTGCGCTGAGTCAGTGGACAGGAGCTGAAACGCTGCTGGTGCCGTCAGACGAGACTCAGGTGTTCAGGCCAAAGATTTGTCAAGTAAAAAATCCTCTTATGGGCTCCAGTCCATCAGAACCAATGTGGTTTTAAGGAGCTATTTATAGAGCGGAGCAGCCGAGGTTTTCACTTTACTTTATTAAACTGAAGCAGTGAAACGGCCTGGAATCCAGCAGGATCCGCCATCTTCTTACTCCGTTATTGGCTGTTTGTAGTAACTTTAAGGTCGTGGCTGTTTATTTTTTTATGTGGCACGGTGTTTGTTTCCTGATATTTCTGGATTGATTATTGTCAGTAATGTTTTGCCTTATTCTGTGTTGTTTATTATTGTTAAGGTCTTGCCGTCTCGTTTTATTCCTGTTTTTAGTCTGTTAGATCAGTTTCAGTCTTTTTCCACATTTGGTTTGTAGATTTTGTTGTGGTTTAAGCCAGCGGTGTCCAAAGTGCGGTCCGAGGGCCAGTTGTGGCCCTTTGACTGAATTTGTGCGGCCCCCAAACTGCAAATCAAAAATATAATGAGGATGAAATTATTTCTGACATAATTTTCATAAAATATAAAATATTAACACAAAGTATTTTAAGTCTTTTTATAACCACACAGAATCAAGTTTATCCAGAGATTTTTACTGAAAAGTTGAATTTACTGAACCAGTTTTTATTTATTAAACTTTCCAAATATTAGCAAACATTGAGAAAGAAAGTGACCCAAATGCTTTTCTTATAACACATTTATTTGTATTTTTAATTTATCCAATTAATTGATCGTCAGAATAATAAATTACTAAGGTAATCATTAGTAATTTATTTGTAAACCCTGCTTATTTCTCTCTTGTTTGAAAATGTTGCAGTAAATGTCAGACTGACTCCTCCTCCTCCTGCAGGGTTCCTCATGTCTCTGGATGATTTCTACCTGCTGGGCAGCCGCCTGCTGATGACGCAGACCTCCATCGGCGTCTTCAACGCCTCGCTGTTCAGGCGGCTCAGCCCACAGCGGCTGCTGGCCTGGCAGCGGGTCCGGCTGGCCAACGGCCTGGCCCGCAGCGGAGAGCAGTGGGCCCAGCTCTTCTCCAGATATAACTCAGGTGGGATCTGAGCCACAACCAGACAAACTTTTGCTTCATCTGAATGAATAAACCATGTTTAAAATCTCAGCCTGCAGCGTTTCCACCCTGCAGGCTGTGAGTGTTGATCAGACTCGGCCTGCAGCTTCTCCTCTTTACAGTGAAAATATGAAACTTTACAGCACAATTAATAGAAATGTAAATTATACACATTTAAATTTGAGTTATAGAAACTTTCTTTTAAAAAAAAAAGGAACATTTCTGAGTTTGAAGAATCAAAACTTTCCAGGAAAAAAGTTCAGAAAGTTTCTTGAAAATTTTGTTTTTTTACTTTTCAAATTTCAATATTTTTCTAGAAAATAAATTAACCTAAAACTTTTTGTTTTTTTTCTGCAAATTTATGATTTTTCAAACACAAAAATATTTTTTCCACAAAATGTTCATCTAAAATGTTCTTGTTTTTTCGAGAAAATTCCTAAATATTTAGGATTTTTTTTCTATCTACAATGTAGCAGAAACAGCCAAAGACTAAAGAGAAACTCTGACGCCTCCATCTTGTTTCATCTGGTGAAACAGGAAGTTGCTCTCAGCGTCTTCAGAGGTTTTAATGTCGTTTCCTGAAGTGGTTCTTGGTGCAGCGCCCCCACAGGCCAGGAGGGGAACAGGCTGGTTTGGGTCGGAACCACAGCAGCTGGAGGTTCTGTTCCAGATGTTCTGGTTCCAGTAGAACCGAGTCGACTGGACCATCAGGAGCAAACAGATGGAGTGTTTAGGAGTCTTCTCGTCTCCACCGTTTCCCTCGCTGAACATGATGGGGCTTGTTGCTCTGCTGGGAAAGTCTGATGCAAGAATCAACCAGACATTAGTTTCACGATTTCTTCAGGTGAATCAGAAAATTCACAGATTTTCAGTTAGGAGTCCAGTAGCAGGTTGGGGCCCAGTAGCAGGTTGGGGGCCCAGTAGCAGGTTGGGGGCCCAGTAGCAGGTTGGGGGCCCAGTAGCAGGTTGGGGCCAGTAGCAGGTTGGGGGCCAGTAGCAGGTTGGGGGCCCAGTAGCAGGTTGGGGCCCAGTAGCAGGTTGGGGCCAGTAGCAGGTTGGGGGCCAGTAGCAGGTTGGGGGCCCAGTAGTGGGTTCATGGATCCTGTGGATCCTCCACCTTGAGGCTCCAGCTGCTTTATTAACTGTTTGCTGCTTTAAGGGTTTTTTTAGCAGCTGCTTTCTTGATCCCATGAATCGAACAGAAACTTTCCTCTTTAGTCTTTATCTGTAAACCATCTTTGTTCTCAATCAGCCACAAATCTCCTCACAGTACGATGATAACTTCAGTTTCCGTTAAATATCTCATGTTTTCATATCTTGTCTCTGATGATCTTCATCAGCAGAGATTCTTTCTCTTCTCATGTTGCTGGAATCCTGCGGCCTGCTGAATAATGTGGAACATCCTTCTGAAGTAGATTTACTTTGAGCTAAACTGATCAACCAGCTCTCTGAAAGTAATTATAGTGATTCAAAGATCCCTGACACACACCATCAATACCATCTATAAGTTTAATAGTACAACAAAAATTTTTATCTTTATGACACTTTAATCCATTTTGCATAATAATTTGGAACATGGTGTAGATTCGTACAAATATATTCTAGTATTAGTAAAATACTGTTAGTATTGATGGACCTTGAATTTTGCTTGAATTCTGAGTTTGTTTCATTGTGATTTTATGTGAAAGACCAAAACGATGAGTAGTTTTAAACAATTTAAATAAATTAATGGTCTGAGTTATGTTCATAGAAAATATCTTCACCATATTTTACCATCTTGACATTTTGGTTGATTGTTTGGAGTATCTTTTGTTGTATTTTCCATAGAGGCCAACATGCAGCAGGTTCATGTTTTCATGTTAGAGGAACTTTAACCCACAGCAGAACCACTGCAGTGGGTCAAACCATCGTGGGTCTGATTTGATTCTATTCAGGGTTGATCCACTTTGACCCAGAACATTTTATTTTTATAACTCGTAACTTTCTAACCAGTTTGTGTTGGTTTGTTGGTTGGTTGGTATTTTCTGTTTGTGTCAACAGGAAGAAACGACAGAGGATGGATGGATGGATGGATGGATGGATGGATGGATGGATGGATGGATGGATGGATGGATGGATGGATGGATGGATGGATGGATGGATGGATGGATGGATGGATGGATGGATGGATGGATGGATGGATGGATGGATGGATGGATGGATGGATGCTTATGGTAACATTTTCTTTCCTTTGACACTTTTGTAAATTTTATAAAGGTTAGTAGGATCTTAAATAGAAAAGCCCGCCACACTTTTCAGATTAGTACTGGTATTCCATTGTAAACCTTTTGGAATCCATTTCCTTGCTGTGCTGCGGCGCTCTGGGTTTCAGGAACCTACAACAGCCAGTACCTGGTTCTGGACCTGAGCAGGGTTCTGCTGCGGCGCAGCATCCGGGCCGGAGCGCTGACGGTGGTGGAGCAGATTCCCGGGAACGTCGTCCACTCCGACCAGACTCCGGCTTTACGCAGAGGTGGGCGGCCGTCTCCTTCTCTGATTCTCTGCTCGCTTGGTCTGGGGGATTCACCTGCCCTCCCGCGTTCGGCAGGTTACTGGCCGTCCTACAACGTCCCGTTCCACGCCGAGATCTACGCGCAGAGCGGGTACGCCACCATGTGGGGGCGCTACGGAGAAGACTTCTCCTACGACCTTTGCCCCCGAGCCAAAATCCTCCGCAGGGACCAGGCCAGGGTGTCCGACCTCAGCTCCCTCAAATACATCATGAGATACAACAGTAGGTCTAACAAAGACGTATTGTTTTATTGACCATGCAAACGTTCAGAACTGTAAACTGGACAACTAAAACCCAATCTGGTTCTGGTCCAGACTATAAGAGAGACCCCTACTCCAAGGGACATCCATGTAAAACCATCTGTTGCCGTAACGACCTGAGACCAAGGAGGCCACGCCCAGGAGGTTGCTATGACACCAAGGTCAGAGCATTTGTTTCAATTATGGCCGCAATACCTTATTTAGTTATTTTAAATGTACATATCTTGTTTTCCCTACTGATAGTCCAGTAGATTCTCTTCTATTGGGACCAAAACTGCTACATTTATTGCAAAACAGCCAAAACAGCCAAAACAAAGCGCCAGCCTAGTGTAATAAATTGAGACCGTTTCGCTCCTCATCTGCAGTGGGACTCCGATTAAAGAGGTGACATGGAAACAGAGCTCTTATTTTAGCAAAGCTCAATGAGGTTCGTACTTTCCATCCAAATTACAGAACTTGTATCAGAACACCTAGCGTTAGCTGGAGACATAGCTTGTAATATTTTACCAAAGACTAAAGAGAAATCCTCCAGCACTAAACTCTGACGCCTCCATCTTGTTTCATCTGGTGAAACAGGAAGTTGCTCTCAGCGTCTTCAGAGGTTTTTGTGTCGTTTCCTTCAGTGGTTGTTGGTGCAGCGCCCCCACAGGCCAGGAGGGGAACAGGTTGGTTTGGGTCAGAACCACAGCAGCTGGAGGTGGAGCAGATGTTCTGAATCTACAGTTTAAGGTGTTAAACATCCATAGGGAGTCGTGGTGAAGTGATGTTTTGCTGACGCTGCATCACAGTAAATCAGCATTGGCAGAGTAAGAGTATTTACAGTAAATCAAGTCAGAGGACCAGAGATGTCACAACAGATTCTGGTTACAGGTCGTCTGCAGACTTTATGATTTATATGAAGCTTTCTGTAGCAGATGACCTCACAGCTGGGCATCTGAAACTTCCACTGAGGAGAGTTACTTTCTGTCCAGGTGACAGACTACCAGATGGCCCTGCAGCTGACCGCCGAGGCCGTAAATGGGCCCACCACCCAGGGAGGACTGCCCCCGTTCTCCTGGAAGTCCTTCAACCTCACGGCTCATCAGGGTCTCCCAGAAACCTACACGTTTCCCTTCGTCACCATGAGGCCCACGCTGCGCCGGCCCTGAGATGTTAACTGGCTACATCTCAGCCAGCTAACTGGCTGTAGCGGAGATGTTAGCTAGCTACAGCCAGCTAACATCTCCGCCTGTTAGCTAGCTACAGCCAGCTAACATCTCCGCCTGTTAGCTAGCTACAGCCAGCTAACATCTCCATCTGTTAGCTAGCTATAACTAGGTTTCTGATGTTAATCTTTTTTCATCAAACTGGTAAAACGTAGTCCTCGTTATTCTTCAACCATAAGAAATTTCTATCTGTTTCTTTTCATGAAGTTACTTCTGTATAAAAATTATTTTAAAGTTTTCAACTACATTGAAAATCATTTTTACTGATCACAGCGACCAAGTGACTTAACAGTGATGACTCTGTTTTAATGAACGCTAAAGGTTTTGTTTCCTTCCTGAGCTACTAATCCTCTTGAGTTTCTGACCCAGAAAATTTATTAAATAAGAGTAAAAAGTATTTGGTAAAAATGAGGCTCAAGTATAGAGTAACTTGACCAAAATGAATAATATATATACAGTTTATTTAATTTCTTGTTTAGTTACTCTATAAAGCTTATTAAAAAAATATAAAGTCAAAGAATTTAATAATTGAGAGCTTTTCCCTATTCAACAAGCCCCACATTTAGTTTTTCTTTATCACCCTTTAAACAATAAGATACAGTCAAGTTTGCAGGTTTTTAAATTCCTTTGCTATGATTTTGCAACGTGATTGCAGAACCTGCAGGTGATACATGACTGAGCTTGTTAGCTTCTCTGTGGTCGTTCAGGGAGGAAGAAGAAAAAGTTAATGTGCATGTTTACTATGCACATCTTACCATCGTAGAGCAAAAACATAAAATTGTAACCATATAGAATGTAAAATAAATGTTACTCAGTTACATTTACTTGAGTAATTTTTTTAAAATGTACTTTTAGGAGTATTTTTACCATGCTGTACTTTTTACTTATTTTCTTTGCTTAATTGTTGTTTTTGTTATTTATATGACTTATTGTCATTTTCATCTTTAATATGCCACAATTCTGGACTGTCTATGTAATTTTTAAATGTTAAATGAGTGATAAGTTAATCAGTAACTCAGTATTGAGTAGATTTTTTTTTTTACCAAATACTTTTCTACTTGTGTGAAAATATGTTATTTGCCACTGCTACTTTTATCCTGTATTAAAATGTAAACATCGAATCTTGAACATCGTGTTTTCATTGGCTGGAAGCAGAACGTCATCACAGTGAAACGTGTCGTTTGGTTATGATCTAAAACCGGAAATGAGGCTCTTATTGTGAAAGAGCATTTCGGAAGTAGAATGTGTGCCTAGCATGGCTGAGAGCGGCGTGGGGGCGGGGCTTGCGCTGCCGCTGGCGGACCGAAGCAGCGGAGCCAGCATTCGGGTTCGTCCGCCTGAGCGTCGCGAGTCTCCGGGTTTCCAACAAATGGCAACGACCGCAGAAGACGTGCGGGAACCGGCGGACGCCGCCGCGCCGTCCACGCACCTCGGCGGGACCCAGCAGCACAACAGCAACAACAACAACAACAACAACAACAAAGACAAAGAGGCGGGGGACAGCGCGACCTCCGCCGCCTCCGAACCCGGCGGGACGGCGGCGCAGAGCCTCGGCAACGGCTCGGTCATCAACCCCAACGGGGGCGACAACGGCAAGTGGGTCCGGCTGAACGTGGGCGGAACGGTGTTCCTCACGACGCGGCAGACCTTGCTCAAGGAGCAAACTTCGTTCCTGTACCGGCTGTGCCAGCAGCAGGACCTGCACTCCGACACGGTGAGTCCGGAACCGAGCCTGAGGCGCGATACTTACACCGAACAACAACAAGGAGTTCTGGAGAGAGAAAGCATGGAGAGTTCAATGACCTCCCACAGGAGGCAGAGGTGGTGTGTTCAGGTCCTGTGGGACATTTACATGCTACATCCATCAATATGTGGCTTTGAGTGCAGTTTTATCACCACATCTATCAGCTGTTGTTTTCATTCTCTGAGTAAAACAGTTATTTGTTATGAACCAGCTGTGTTGTGACCTCACAGCTGGTTCACCTGCAGCTGAGAAGCACCAACAGAAGACTAGAGGTTAAAAGGTTAAAGATGCCGTCCGGCAGCGCATTTCGTTTTCACTGACTGATGTAGAGCTACAGCAGAAACACAGCTGGAAAACTGGCTTTTACAAAACAAAGTTTTTAAAATGTGACGTTAAAGAATAGAGCCCCCAGCTAATGTGGTGGTGCCTGTGTGAGTGGATGACATCACAAAAGGCTCAGGAATGGAGCTGATCAGCTGGTTTTATTAAACTTTGGACAAAATGTTTTTGTATGCGACCTGAACTCTCGGTCACCGTACGAATCACAGGAGAAACACTGACTTTCCCCAAACTTTGCTCGATCTCACGCCAGACTGTGCAGACGCTTAACTCACATCGGCATGTTTGATAGTTAAAAGGGAAACTGGGAGGTTGACCTACCTTTGTCTGATTATTTATTGCTCACAATAAGCAATAAATACATCAATAAATTGCATGATAAATTTAAATAAGCTCCATTTTCAATTGCATAATTGATCAATTGAGACCAAAAACTGGTGTTTTGGTCTCAACTCGCCCTTATTTTGAAGGACAATTTTGTTTACAGAGACTTTATCATTCATATTGTCTGTTGTTTTGTTTATTCTGGATATTTAAAGTGTTTTCCAAATGTTCATTAGAATTTAAAATTTCTTGATCTTCGAGAATGTGAGAATATCCACAAAATAATAACATGGCTTATCGCAATAACTTCTGGGAGAACTTATCGTCCAGAAACATTTGCTCAGTTCTTCTTCTTCTGCTTCATTTTCTCACATTTAGGGCTGTTTATCAAATTAACAAGTTTTGCCAATAGTTATGGTGATAAATGGCAATAATGTTGTTTTGAGACCATTTTCATGTAATCGAATGGTAACAAGAACTCGTTCTCAAAAATCAACAACCTTTAAATTCTAATGAACATTTGACACTGGAACTGGAAGACATTTTAAATATTCAAAATAAACAAACAAAAATAACAAATAACATTATTTCTGGTCTCTGTAAACACAAATGTCCTTCAGAATACCTTGAAGACTTTAGTCGTTCGGCTCTTGGTAGAAAAAGAGAACCAGAATAAATCATGCAAATGGAAATTGATCTGGTTTTAATTGTTAAATGCTTTTCGGTGTGCAGCATCCAGCAGCTTTGCTCGTCCTGCTGGTTGACTGGGACGATGGGAAGCTACTGGCTGAGCTCCAGTTTCACGCCTGGCGGCACTAACTGGTGGAATTGGTGGAGATTTCCCGTTTTCTGCAGAAATGCCCGGCTGGTGTTGTGTTGGCTGAATGTGAGCTAATATTGTGTGTGTGCAGTCTGTTTCTCTCTCCTCTCTCTCTCTCTCTCTCTCTCTCTGTGTGTGTGTGTGTGTGTGTGTGTGTGTGAGTAGCTGGGCTCAGATGGATGAACACGTGCTGCAGGGAGCTGCACAGTCGGTATCCGTGCAGCTGGCATCTTATGGGGACATTGAGGGAAACCTATTATGCGTCTGCCAGTCACATGGAAGCTGAACGCGCTGAAAGGGCTGCAGCATCTCATTAATGCTGCACGTTTCCTTTATGCTGCAGCCTTTGATGTGGATGAGGCTCACAGAGCGTGGTGCGTCTCTGCTGACGGTGAAAACCTTCGCAGTCTCGGCTGGAGACGTTGTAGATGAACAACCTGATGACCTGAAGCTCACAGAGCGCAGCAGCAGCAGGAAATATGATAATTAGTGACATTTAGTGAAGATCTATTAACAAACTCAAACATCTTAAACTCATGAATCATTAAGGAGCTTCACAAGCCGGCAGGTTACTGGTCCAGTCTGCTGCGTCAGAACCACAGGGAGACGGTTGGTTTGTCGCGACCTTCCTGGTTTCTGAATGATGATGATGATGATGACGATGACGATGGAAACAGAATCTGCAGTTAAACTTTCCGTTCTGCTTTGGTTAAAACTCACGATGTTGTTTCCTGATCATCTTTAAACATTTTCTACCTCCAGCTTGTCAAACAAAAACTGCAGCAGGCCTGATTTCACTGAAGCACGGATTAATATTTAAAACTTAGGAAATGAGAACAAGACACTTTAAAGTTTATTTTTTGTTCTGCTTTGGAGCAACGGATCAGAACGGAAATCATAAATCGAATCGTTATTTAGTGAAATATTCCCAGCCCTAGTTTTCATCCTGACAACATTTCTAATGGCTGCAGGAACTTGTTCTTGTTTGGCTGCATTTTCAGCCTGATGATGAAAATCAACAATTAAAAGAGAAATAAAAACTGGAAAGTTTCATTTTTCAAAAATTCCTGCATTAAGAAATTCCCTCTTATCGACATTTACACAGATTTGCTCCAATGTTTTAATTTAATGATAAATGTGGTTATGTGGAGCCAGATGTAAGAACCGGGAGCAGAACCGGGAGCAGAACCGGGAGCAGAACCAGGCCTGGTGCTGCTCAGTGGAAACAGAAATGGCGGGCCGCTCCGCCCTCAGCTCCCTCTGCTCAACCTGCAGCAAAACGCCAAACTCACAAACAGCAACGTGTCACAGAAACAGCAGCTGCTCCTGTCAGAAGCTGCTCCTGTCAGAAGCTGCTCCTGTCAGAAGCTGCTCCTGTCAGAAGCTGCTCCTGTCAGAAGCTGCTCCTGTCAGAAGCTGCTCCTGTCAGAAGCTGCTCTGCTAAAAACAAAGCCAGCGTCTCGTTCACATCCAGGACGTTCTTCTCAGTTTCAAACATCCAGACACATTTTGTGCGTTAAACTGATGCAAGTTAACGATTGAGTTCATCTGAAGTTGACTTTTCTCTTGTCTCAAGAATCTTTTTTTTAACAGAACGGTCTGGTTTTAATATGCTAGATTTAAAATGAAAAAATCCCATATTTCTTGTTTTGTTTGGTCATTTTAATTTGTGTAAAAAGTAAAACAATAAAACTTATTTCTATGTCGTTCTATGTGGCCCCACCAGGATTTTGCAATGTTTTTTTTAAATCATTTTTGTGATTGAAATCAAAGATTTTCTGGTGCTTTAAAAATATTCTTTAGCAGTATTTGCAAGAATTATTATTATTTATCATATTGTTTTTCTGAATTCCTGATTTCTAGCCAAAGTTTTTCCGCGTGTCTCAGAGAAACGCCATGTTAAGCTTGAGGCTGCAACGCTCCTCTCTGCAGGATTTAGTGTTTTTTTGTGTAGTTTTGCTAAATGTGGCAGAAGTCCAGATGGTTTAACGCTCGTATTTCCCTGGTTGATGTTTCTGGAGACTTTTCCTCCTGCTGGGACGGAAACTGAGCTCCAAACCCAAATCGGGTTTAGTTTGATATGAGCTCTGCTTTGACTTAAATCTGTTTCATCCTGAGCATTAACCTCTGAATGAACCGTGAACACTGTGGATGCGTGAGTCAGCAGGACTAGAGGAGCGTTTCCATTTAGCAAAGCTGATGCATTCAGCTGCAGTTTCTGCCACTCAGCAACCAGGAAGCCTGAGACGTTAACCTCAGTCACCAGGAAGGTCCGATTTCCAGGCCGCCAGCTGAAGACCAGAGCATCACCTGAACTCAGAGGTTCTGCTCAAACATTTCCAGATGAGATGAAAACGCTGCTAAATATTTGCTCTGCAGGCTGCAGTCGGTTATTGAACAGTTTAAAAATCATTGTGTTGTGAGTCTGAAGGTTTTTGTCCTAAAACAGACTGGAAAGGACTAAAAGCACAGATTTCTCCTGAATGCATCATCAGCTGTGCTGACCAGACGCCTTCAGCTGTTTCCTTTTTTCTCTCACTTTAATGTTTTCATGTTTTACCTTCTGCCATCCAGAAACTTCACATTTTCTCAATATTTTATCATGGACCACAATTTTCATGTCTTCGTTGCTGGTTGCTTCGTTGCTGGTTGCTCCCAGCGATGCGTTCAGGGTGAAGCACCACGGTTGGATTTCAGCTGCGTTGAGACGAGTCCTGATGTCGGTGTGAATTCCTGCACACGTCTGAACCGGCGGTCCTGTCGTGTCTCAACACGCGGCGCCGGCCAGGAAGTGATGGCGGCTTGTTTCCACTGCAGGACCGTGATCACTCAACCACATCAGTTTATCCTCAGTAACCAGCAGTTTAGTGAATTAGCAACAGCTAACTTAACCCGACTTAGAGACGCAGGAGGCGTTTCTGTTCAACCAGTCAAGGAGCTTCATTAAAACTTTCATATTTCCTTTATTGTGGGATTTCTGATCCTTGCAAACTGCATGTGTGTTTCCAGTGTATCCATCATTTTGAGGAGATGAGTTGGTTCATCCATTCAGTGTGCAGAAAGACGCATCATATCATTAAAATAAATGAAATTATTTATTTGATCTCATTTTGTTTCTTTGCTTAATTCTCTAAATGTTTTTCACTCTGCTGCTGCGTTTGACCCTGAAACAGTTTTAGTTTTCAGTTTATGTTGACCAGTATGGAAAACTTTTCTGAATAAACATGAAAGAAAGCAAATTCTTAGAAAAATGTGAAAGACAAACGTCAACATTTCTGATAACTCCCCAAACCAGACGGTCTAGTTCAAACATTGGTCATCGTGGTGCTTGTGCAGCTTTTCAGGAATGATTTTCTGTCACATCGTGTTTGCAGGAAATAACTGAACGATTCGTCTTTATCAGTCGCATTCTGCCGTGTGTTCAGATATTTCACCAATACACATCATAACAGACGAGTGATCAATAGATGATTCAGCTGGCAGAGTGATCAATAGATGATTCAGCTGGCAGAGTGATCAATAGATGATTCAGCTGGCAGGATATTCTGTACGTCCACAACTGCAGGCATTCTGGGAGATGTAGGCAGAGGAAAACCGTTAGCAGCCTCTCATAGCTAGCTAAACTAGCTGCTAGCATCAGCTAACCCACTCCTTCTTTGGTTGCCTAGCAACAACTTGCTAAAAGATAAAAAAACATGGAGGGAAACTGGAAATAAACGGAAAGTATCAGATAAAAAACTAATCAATAATTATCAGCATGATCCATTGTTCAGCCCGGTTGTCCTCGTTCAGGGTGATCTGGTCCATTCGGGACGTTGGGACGGGTCCGATCTAAAATCTGGAGTCTGACGGATCAGAACCAGAGAGGGGAACCCAAACAGCCGCCATGACGCCCATGGCGCTTCTATTTGTTTTTGTTGTTTTTACCCAGAATGCCCTGCAGTCTAGTCTACTTCCTGCTTCCGCTTGGCGTTCAGTTTCTAACCGAACCCAGACCTCTGATCAGAGCGAACCGGAACCAGAACCAGAACCAGACCTCGTTATATTAAAGATACTCCGCAACCTCTGACCTCTGACCCCTCCCATCAGAACAGCTGGGGGTAACCGGGCCGACCAGAACCACAGACTGATTGATTCTGAGAAATTCTCTGGACGTTTTCATGCTGACGGAGCGACGGCCCGATCACTGCAGCTCTGCTTATTGAGGAGGCGTGTGTGTGTGTGTGTGTGTGTGTGTGTGTGTGTGTGTGTGTGTGTGTGTGTGTGTGTGTGTGTGTGTGTGATTTCTCTCATTTCTACGCTTTGCATGGTTTGTCATTAATTAATCACATTTTAATCAACAGAATCGGCAACATTTTCATTTCCAAGTCGTTTTTCCAGCTTTAGTTTCAGGAGAACAGAGAGAACTCCTCAAATCCATGTCATTCATTAAAATGTACTTGTTAAAGTTCTGGGTTTAGTTTTGTGTGTCTGGGGTTTTATTTTATCATCTGAAATATGTTGCAGTCCTGCTGTTAAAATGCTTTTTTTACTTTCTGCATCTAAAGTTTAAATAATCATCTCTGAATCCCAGGTTAACAGAAACCCGTCCGTCCGTCTGTTGGTCCTTCCAGGTTATGCAACTCGCTGCAAACGCGCCTGTTGAGCTGAAGCTCTGAATAAAAGCAGCTTGAGGCCAAAGTTTTATCTGCCTGCTGAAGATTCAGTCACATGAAGAGAGAACGACTCACTGCTGCTGCTCCAAATATAGAGCAGAAAATATGAAGCACTTCAGCCTCTCATCCTGCAGAGCCACAATCAGAACATGTGAAGGTTCCGGACGCGGCAGGTCAGGTCCGGTTCTGAGTGTTGATGTGTGTGAGCTCAGCTAACCTGCTTCATTTCGGCCAACGTGCCGGATTCAGTAGATCCCAGTAGAACCCAGTGCCAGAACCAGCAGAACCAGTGATGATCCTGCAGCCCAGCTGGTTGATCCCAGAAGGAAATGATGTCAGCAGGAAGTTCTGCTGCAGCTGCTGGGATAAAAATAGAGGCTGGAAGAAACAGAAACGGATTAAAATATACTGAGGAGCATCCAACCGTTCATCCATCCAACCGTTCATCCATCCAACCGTTCATCCATCCAACCGTTCATCCATCCAACCGTTCATCCATCCAACCGTTCATCCATCCAACCGTTTATCCATCCAACCGTTCATCCATCCAACCGTTCATCCATCCAACCGTTTATCCATCCAACCGTTCATCCATCCAACCGTTTATCCATTGATCTGGGTTGGGCGTTATTGATTAATAATTTAAGCTTGTGTTGAATTATATCCTGATTAACGATTAATTGATAAACTGCCATTTCCTTAAAACTGATCATTTATCTTAAATCTTGACATTTATTATAAAGTGTTTTACATTCTGACAGAATAAACTGAAATTCTGACATTATTAAACCCGAACATGAAACGTGATCCTCCAATGTTTCCGAATAGAATTGAATGAAAAGCTTCATGTTGCTGTGAACACAGAAACATGTTGCTATTAAATGAATGTTGAAATTGAAACTTTTTACCCATGAATCGATTCAACTGTCCTCAGAATCAGTTTTGATCATGTTTTTACACCGTATTGCATTTTCCTGACTTTTCTTCTGCATCAGTAACTTTTGGATCATTAGTTCATGTTTCTCCATCAGAAACGAAGCACCAAAAGGTGAAAGTTCAGGAATTTATCCAGTGTTTATATCTCAAAACAGAACCACCTCCCAAACTGGACTGTTTGGACCGTTTCTCCTTCCGTCCATCTCCTGGATGGCGGCTGAACTGCAACATTTAAGGAAAACGAATCGATTGGAACCAAATTTAATCTCATGAACCATTAATATGGTTCATGAGACGGATGGCAACCTGCCATCCGTCTGTCCGTCCGTCATCCATCCATCTGTCATCCATCCGTCATCCATCTGTCCACGTCCTGTAATACTTTGTTTCCTGTCTGTTTCAGGATGAGACCGGCGCCTACGTCATCGACAGAGACCCCACCTACTTTGGTCCCATCCTCAACTACTTGCGTCATGGAAAGCTGGTTTACAACAAGGAGCTGGCAGAGGAAGGTCTGCATGTTCTCCTGAACATTAATATGGAGGAGCATGCTAATGCTAATATCACACACTAATACCATACCACTAGCTAGAGCATGAAATATATATTCACATTGTTCAACATGTTACAATTTAAAGAATATATTTATTAATCTGTTTCTAATCAGATATTAAAGATCTGCAGGATTTACAATCTAAAGTAAAAGAGGTGAAAATGTTGATGACCTTCTGAAAAAAAGATCCGTTTTATTTTCAGGTTTTAAAATTAAAGAAAACATTTTAAAAAATGTTAGCAAAAAGTGGATGGACACATTTTCTTTTGTGAAATGTTTATTTATGGATATTATGTAAAAAAAAAAAAAAGTTTCCAACTCAAAGTCAAGAAAATATATTGATGTGATTATTGGTATTATAGTGATTCCATAGAGAAAATTCAGTGCAACTATTATAAGAAAAAGCCTGAAACAGACCTGAACATTAGTTTTGTTCACATCATCATAATCATTGGAAACCAAAGTTTTTATGAGCCTCAGGTTGCAGAACTGAGCGAGACGCAGACGCAGCGTCTAATGCAACTGTTGCAGCGTTGCTCATGTTGCAGCGTTGCTCATGTTGCAGCGTTGCTTATGTTGCTCCTGTTGCTCATGTTGCTGTTGTTGCTATGTTGCTCTTGTTGCTCATGTTGCTGTTGTTGCTCTGTTGCTATGTTGCTGTTGTTGCTCATGTTGCTGTTGTTGCTGTTGTTGCTCATGTTGCTCATGTTGCTCATGTTGCTGTTTTCCGGCTGCAAGGCGTTTTGGAGGAGGCGGAGTTTTACAACATCACGCCGCTGATCAAACTGATCAAGGATCGGATCGTAGAGAGAGACTCTAAAGCCACGCAGGTAAATTTATATCTTCAAGTTTCTGAAAACTTTCACCAATATTGAGGAATTATTAACTAAAAACAAGCTCAGATATTATGCTGGAAGATTGTCTGTAAGTTACTTTTGACTTATTTCAAATGTTTTAATATATTTGACATAATTGGTGAGATTTTGTTTTTGCATATAAAGTCAGTTTGGAGCAATAAAACGCAAATGGTGCAAAAATGTGGTTATTTAATTGAATACTTGGTATTTTAATAAGATTTCAGTTTGTCTGTAATTTTTCTGACCCAGTTTAAAATAAAAACTTTAATCTGCGTCAACCAAAATCAGGCCGGGCCCAAAAATGGCCCCCGGACCACATTTTGGACCCCCTAATGCTGAGTTTAGTAATGAGCACATAAATAATAAAATGCTGCTAAATACTGAGCCGTTATTTTTCACTGGATGTTCAGTTTCTCTTTTCTTACGTAGCGCCTCAGACAAACGGCCACTTCCTGTGAGGCGACGCATCAAAACATCACCAAACATGTTAGCACCTGTTAGCATTTTAGCTTCTGGTCACTTTGTTACCTGCTGGCTTCCCGTTTCACTGGGCTTCACAATAAAAGCCTTTTTTAATGGAGAATAAAAACTGACAGAAACATTTTCAATCTTCTTGAGTTGCAGCACCAGGTTTTCATTATAGTCATAATATTAGCAGCAGAAAGGTGCAATTTTACTAGAACATCTTAAAATGTTGAAAAAAAAGTTTTTATTTAGAAAGTTTGTATAATTTTTGTTCTTTTTTCATCCTGATAAAAACTCTTTCATTCCCCTGAGTTTATGATTCTGTTCTGGTAAAATTAAAACGTTATTCTCACATTATTCCAACCTTATATTTGTTCTCATGTAACTTTTATTTAGTAAATAACTGCAGCTTTCAGCTTCTATGCAACACAATCTGGAACAAACGTCCCAAAACCTGCAAACAGCCGAAACCCTGACTTCCTCTGAACGAACTCGGCTGCCAGCTGCTTTTAAATCCCAACAAATTCAACATTGATTAACATCTTAGATGAGGAATGATGAATGATGATTTTGATGATGAAACTCATCTAGTTATGTTTGTCTCTATTATTTATTTTTGTGTTTCTATGACATAAAGCTCAGTTTATTAATTGATAACTTGCATTCTCCTGATCAAAAATGATTATATTGTGTAGTAGAATTGACCTGAACTCAAAGTCCAAATGAACATCCATCCATCCATCCATCCATCCATCCATCCATCCATCCATCCATTTTCCGTCATCCTTCTCCCTAACGGGTCGGGAGTTGCTGGTTCCTCTCCCGCTGCGTTCCGGGCGAGAGGCGGGGTCACCTGGACAGGTCGCCAGTCTGTCGCAGGGCATCCAAATGAACAGAAGCTGTAAAACATGTTTGTGAAACAAGATGGCCGCCGTGAGCCCGATCAGGTATCAGGCATGAGTTGGGTTTTGTCTCACCTGTCCCCCCCCCCAGCAGGTACCACCCAAACACGTGTACCGGGTTCTGCAGTGCCAGGAGGAGGAGCTGACCCAGATGGTCTCCACCATGTCGGACGGCTGGAAGTTTGAGCAGGTCAGCGTGCGCGCCTGCAGAAAGCCCCGCACCGGACTGCTCTGGACTGTGGGTTGGACTCACGCTGCTGCTGACCCCTCAGTTTGACCCCTGACCTCTGCCCTGCTCTCTGCACTCCTCAAACTAAAGCTGGAAAACAAACAGATGAGTCAGAAACTGTGAGGTTTAACTGCAGGTCGTTTCTGTTCTGCTGTTTGAACAGTAGGTGGCGCTGGTTGGGTAGGAACTGGTTGCATTTGCTTGAATAACTGCTTTGAAAAAATGTAGAAGGATTTTTACTTTAACTTGAATAATTTTATTAAGTTTTTCTTGAGTAAAATTTCTGGATTTTCTTCCCACTGAATGAAAAACAAAAACATGTTTTCACTAAAATCCACCAGAAACTGAAGTTTCTGCAAAAGTTTCAGAAGTTTTTCAATGAAAGAAATTTTCTTTCCAAAATTTCCACTTTATATTTTGGTCTGTCTGATGATGTAATATTTAAATATTAAATAATTGATCATTTGATCAATTACTCAGTACTTGAGTACATTTTTCACCAAATACTTTTTTTACTCTTGAGTATTTTTTTCTACTCTGCCCAGTTTTTACCTCTGGTTACATTTACAAAGTTATTCATTCTAAAGATCTGGTATAAATGATGCAGGACATTGAATAGATACACAAACTGCTTGCCATAGGTTCACATTTATATGACGACTGGGGTTTCCTGAAACAGACTGATGACTGGAACCCGTCAGGTTGTCGTTTCGCTTCTCGTCGTTATTAGCAGCCAATCCTGCATTGATTTGGTGTGGATTGCTTTACTTTGTTCTGTAAGGAACAGCAGAAACCAACTGGTGTAAGTTTCAGTAGGTTGAGACACTAGGAGTGGGAATTTAGCGTGAAATTGTTCTTATCAAATTTTTGACTTGCAACAAAAAAAAAATGATTTGACCTCTTTCCTCTATTAGTTTTATGAAAGTCAATAAATGTCACCATGTTAGAAAATGTGACTAAATGCAGTTCAGTGATGAGAATCAAATCTTGTTAAAGTGAGTGATTTTTTTCAGAAGCAGTTTTTTCCGGTACTTTCTGCATCGATTCATCCTAAAGAAAATGTGATTTATGTTCCACTTGTATAAATCGGTCAGTTAGGTTTCAAAGCATCTGCAGTTTGGCTGCAAGACGGCAGCAGCTTTTATTACTGCCGAAAACTGATTGATTAATCACAATTAATCAATTACTGAAATGACAGTCCACTAGTTTAGTAATTGATTAATCGCAGACAGTTTTCAGCTGAATAAACCAGCTGCAGGTTCTTTTCTGTGCTGTCGCTTTGCTTCGCCTCCCTGCCCCACAGCATGATGCTGCCGCTACCAGAACCTCCACAGACCCCCTTTCCTCCCTAAACTCCACCCTGCATGAGCTCCAACACTTTTCTGCTTTTAAAGTTTTAGTCCAATCGGCCCAGTTCCTGACTGTCTGTCTGTCTGTCCATCTGTCTGTCTGTCCATCTGTCTGTCCTCCCCTCGCTCCTCCTGCAGATGGTGAACATCGGGTCGTCCTACAGCTACGGGACGGAGGACCAGGCCGAGTTCCTCTGCGTTGTGTCCAAGGAGCTGCACACGGCCGGATCGGGCCTGGGAACCGAGCAGAGCCACAAAACCAAGGTGACCGACCAGAACCCGGCGACTGCTTGAGTTCCAACCAGAGATGCAAATGATCGATTAATGCGATCGATTAATCATTGATTAATAAGCAGCCATTTCAACGTAGCCCTGAACATAAACATTTTTATAACAAATCAGGAAGCGCGTCTTAATATTTAACACCAAGCTAAGAATGAAATAATAAAGAATATATTCAGAATATTAACGTTATTTCTCTTAATATTAGGACTTTATTCTCTTTATTTTTCTTAGTTTGGCCCAAATACCAGGTCGAACTAAATAAACATTTTGTTTTCTAATATTATTACACTGATAATTTATGGAGATCGTCACATTTTCCATCCCTCACTGGACTTTGTTTAGGCCGTTTTGGGTCCCTCCGCCATTTTGTATGAACTATCTCCTGTTCAGGATGACCAGCGGCGCCCTCTGCTGGATGGCGGCCAAACTACAGCACCAACTAGATCTAATGAGTTGGAGCTAATTTTATTCCAAAACTCGGGTGATAAATAGTCGGTGGATTGATTGTCTGCATCTGTGGTTGTAGAGCTGGATGACAGAGAAGGAGTCGTTCTCCTCCAGCTTGGAGTGCGCTTTGATCCTGCGCCATGCGGCAAATGCTGCAAATGTCACTCGCCTCAAAATGTCACTCAGACTCATCCTCACTGCTCTGCTTCTCCTCCCATCCATCATCAGCTCCGTTTCCCTCCAACCTCAATATATTGATGTGTATCTTTCTGTATTTATCTCCCAGCATCCCACTCGACCCTTTCTGACGCTCATCAACATTTACATTTTATTATTTTTGTCTCGCTTTTTTCCCCTCCTTTTTTTCCTCTTCCTTCCCTCTTGCCTGAATCAAGCCGCTGGAGACGCAGGAGGAGGAAGCAGCCAAGGAGGAAGAGGAGGAAGAGGAGGGAGGGAGAGAAACCACGGCGAATGAGTGGCTGAGAGAATGAGCGAGTCATGTTTGTTCCGAAGGGAGGCGGGAATGGGTGAGAAACCGAGCAGGACGTGTTGGCGCCCAGATCTGCTCGATTAATGTGTTTGTGCGTCTGCAGAGACGCAGGAGCCTCTTGACACCAAGAAATAACAAACCAGAACCATCAGCTAATGGCTCATTGTTCCAACTCGTTAACTGGATCTCATTTGTCTACCACCGGACCTCGTTTCAATGTTTCAGCCAAATACACAAAGCAAGTCAAACAAATCAATGGCTCAGAAATTAGAAACGATTCCAATCGATTTACAAAATGATTCTTCATGAATCGTGTGTTTCCTCCTGACGGTCCGGTCGACCCGGTTCTACTGGAACCAGAACATCTGCTCCACGTCCAGCTGCTGTTCCCCTCCTGGCCTGTGGGGGCGCTGCACCAAAACCACTGCAGGAAACGACACTGAAACCTCTGAAGACACTGAGAGCAACTTCCTGCTTCACCAGATGAAACAAGATGGAGGACGGTCCAATTCCAATCTTTCAACCCGGAAATAATCGGATCTGATCAGATGAATCGGTTCTGATGTCACATCGCATTTTATCCGACTTTTCCGTCACTGACGCAGTTTTACGGTAGATCAATAAAAATATATATTGCTATAGACATGTGATTAATATCAGTAGATGACTGATAGAATATTCAATACGTAGACTATCCTATGATATTTAAAACAAAACTAATTATTGATAGACAATTATTGATTAGTGTTTTGATAATATATCTGAAATTCTGCCAGCCCGACTGGCTGTTTGCTCCCTCAGATTAAACTGATTGATTGATTGGTTCTTTCTGGTGACATGAAGCCTTCCTGATGTTTCTCTGCAGCAACACAAATCTTCACACCATCATCATCAGTTCAGCCATTGCAGCTCAGACCTAACCGAGCCATTCTGTCCCGTCGCCGTGGTAACCACCTTACTGTAACAGAACCTGCTGTTCATCTTGTTTTGCAGCTTTTCCAGATCCACGGGTCCCGCATGTAGGAGCCCCCCTGACCTCACCGCAAACCTAAGCCCCGCCCCCTCCGACTGTCATCAGTGGACCGCCGTCACAACCGGATCTCATGTCATCGAGACGCAGAACAATCCTGCTCTGCTGTAGCAACGAATCGTCACCCGGTCATTTCACTCAGAAACAACAGAGCTTAGTAAGTCACAACCAAAGATCCGCAACCGGCCGGAGGTCAGAGGTCAGCTCTGACCCGCGGTTCTGACCCGCTGTGCAGCTGCTGACAGGCGGCGTCTGGACCCTGACACGTCCCACTGTGGCGTCTGTCAGTTCTCCATCCTCGTTGCCCCCGGTGATGAGGCAGCACTTCCTGTTTTTATTCAGACGGCAGATAGAAAAGTAAACAAACCCGTTCAGGACGATCGCTTCGTTTCAGCTGGAATAAAAAACAATCTGAGAAGGAGACGCGTCTCATCAGCTGCGTTTCCATTGGCAACAAAAATACACACATTTAAAAAGAAACTTTAGGACAAGGTTGTTTTTCATAAGTGTAATGGAAACACTTTTCAGCAACCAGATGTTACTACTGCCGGAAACGACAAAGAAGACAACAGGAAGTGGTTGGAGGATGACGGCGCTGCAGATTTTAATTGTATTATTTGGAATACAATGGAATGGAAACACAGTAATTGATTTTATGACACTAGTGAAGTACCAACTGTGTTTGCATTAACCATAAACTGACACAAATTGAAAATTTGGAAATAAATTTGCTTTATGGACCCTTGAATATTTTGAAGAAAAAAAATTGTTTTTTTAATTAAAAGTTTTTGCTCGATGATTAGGTTTTTAAACGATCAAAATTTCTGTATTTCATTAAAATGTACTGGAAACATTTGTTCGCATGATCAACAACAGGATGTTACTACTGCTGGAAACCACAAACAGGAAATATTTCTAGGATGGTGCAGAAGGATTTTAACAAGTTATGACATGAACAAAACTATTCATGTGATTTAAATTAAATTTCTTATTTAATAGAAACAGCTCAATTACAAAATAGTTTTTTCTTTTGCATTAGTAGAACATCAACAAAATTTTACGCACATTTGTAATGGAAATGAGTAAAGTCATTAGAACGATGCCACACCATCTTCCTGTTTTGTCGTTTTCAGCAGTAGTAACATCAGGTTGTTGATCATGTGACTCGTGTGACGTGAAAAAAAGTGTTTCCTTACATTTTTGCAAAATGAACCAATTTAAATGCAGCCAAAAACTTACAGAAAACTTTTTAAAAAATTTAATTGGAGTGTTTCCATAAAGCAAATTTATTTTCAATGTTAAATTGCACGATTATATGGTGAATGGAAATGTCAGAAGTCGGCAGAGCCTCCTCTGATTGGCTGATAGATGATAATATACAGCAATTGCAAATTGTGTTTTTCAACATAAACGGATCAAAACTCACATTTGTTATGGAAACGGAAACACAGGCTTCCATTCTGCCTCCATGTTTAGCTTCTTATTAGATGAATAAGAAAATATTTGAACAGTTTTTATTACTTGAAGTTGCATTAAAGTCCAAATCATAACGGCATGAGGCCAAATGAGCAGCGATCAGCTGGTCTTCCTCAATTCACACAGGAACTGTGTGCAGGTGTGTCTGGACAGGTGGATACGCAGCATATTGGAGCCATTATTGGTAAAAAACAAAAAAAAGGAAGAGTAAATTTCGGCTTAAAAAAAAAGCTTAGATTAATCTCAGAAATAACTTCAAAATTTCTGAGATTTTTCTAGCAAATTGAGTATTTTAATCTCAGAAATTCCTGGGTTTTGTCTCAAAAAATTCTGAGGTTTGAAATTTTTTAGCATTTTTAAGGAAATTACCTTGTTTTTTTATTGAAAATTGCTGATATTCTTTTTGCAAAGTTAACTTGTCTTTTTTCTGTTTACAGTGGTGATAATATGCTGTTGTATGTTTACAACCACAACAAAAACTACAACAAAAAGCTCACTTTGTAAATACAACCAATGATTAAAAAGATGCTTTTAAAATAGTTTTTAATCCACAAGAAGTTCTGTCCTGTTGGAATCAAGATGGCGGACGCTGCGAAATGTCCGGAGACAGATTACATGAAAATGTGTCGTTGGCGACAATCCAGATTTAAAACCGTCTTTGTGTTGGTAGATCAATTCAGAGCTGCAGTAAACCAATAAATGTTAGAATAGTTCAACTTTAAGGAGTAAATAAAAATCGTCATTTTTTATCGTATCGGTCCGATGAGTGAAACTGGGCCGATATTTATCGGGTCATGTGACACTGATGCAGCAGAGGATTATCTCTTGGCAAATATCAGTCATATTTATATCAGATATCGGCCCACGTTTTCCAGTCGGTGCGTCCGTGGTCGTTTGTCAACAGAGCGGCGGCCATCTTGGTTTCTCCCGGCCTTTTTAACTCGGATCATCCAGTGCCTTGAGTTAAAGCAGGAAACCCGACCCGACATGTCTGACAGGCAGGGTTTGTTGCTTCTCTACATTATTCTGATGAAATGTGGACAGGACACTTGTTTGGTTTGTTTTGAATGTTTGGTTTTTGTTTTGTGTGTGGTTGAGGTTTTTATAAGTTGTGATTATTTTCTATTTGAAACGACGACCATCAGGTTTTCTGATTAGTTTACATGAATGTTCTTCCTTCTGGTTTAAGCCGGTGCATCTCAATAAACCAATAATCTACTGAAGCCGTAACGTTCAGAAAGTCAAACTAACATGGATTTGTTGCAGTTACATGGTTCAAGTGTTAATTCATTTCATTGGAATATTACCGTAATTTCCAGACTACAATTTTTTTTTTCACATGCTGAAGCAGCTAAGATGTTTTAAAAACTTAATTTCTGATATTTTATGGCAAACATGATTTAAATGTTTAAATCAAATTGTTTAAATATTTTCAGTCACATTTAATGGACAGAAAATCACCTGTTGCTAAATAAAGTAAATAAGTTTTTGTTTAGGATGTATGTGCAGATTTACTACAGGACGTTTACATACAAGGACTATTTTTAGATCTTGTATTCCACAATTTTATTAGTGATAAAGAACAAAAAGTGAAAAAATATAAAAAAATCTTAACTCAAAGGAAAACCTCAAGTTAAGCACAATACTAATATTCAAGAGTGGACTATTTATGAGATTTTTTATTTTTATTTCCTTTTCAAACTTGGGCGTGTTCAATAGTCGGGAAATTACGGAGCAACAAACCAGCTAAAAATATAACAGGAATGTTCTGTTCGTCCAGCAGGCTGTTCAAAATCATGGAAAGTTGAGTGGAAGAAAAATGTTTTGGCAGAAATCTAAACCACTTTTATTAAAAAATATTCCGATTTGAGCCAGAATCAATAAGCTTTTTGTAACAAATCCAAATAAGTTTGTATTTTTGAATGAAGCTGTGAATCGTTTGCTGCGATGCTCCTGCTGCTGTTGATGCCCTTCATGGTCGGCATCATTCCTGTTGCTGTGTTTCACCGTTTTTGTGCAGCTTCTGATGCAAAAAAGCGCCACCTAGTGTTGCACTTTGAATATTCTGGTGAAAATCCAGAACATGAGGCTGAGACGGCTGAAACGTTTGGACTTTGTTTCATCAGAGCAGTGAAATATTTTTAAAACAATATGACACATGAAATGTACCGATGAATCTGTACAGGCGGTTTTAACTTCACCTGAACAACTCTTCATCATCCAACAGGAAGTTACTTCTATTTTTATTATTATTTACTGTTGACGGTCACTGTTGTATACAAAAATAAAACATTTCTTTGGATTCAGATGCTTTTGTTTTGAATCGAAGGCTGTTATGATGTGATCATGTACAGGAGAGATTGAGTTTGGCCTCAGCAGGAGGAAAATATTCAACATTTTATCGTAAAACAACGTCTGAGGAGAAATAACCTTTAAGGGTTAAAGGATTTTACAAAGTTCGTCCGCCATCTTTGTTCCTCCGTCTGCGCGGAGGAGACGCGGTTCGTCTACAGGAAGGTGCTGAGCGTGTTTTCCACGGTGGCCAGCTGCAGATACTCAAGATGGCCGCCTTCAGACTCCACCTCCGACTCTTCGTTCTCCTCCTCTTCCTCACCGGTACGCACCTTCCTCCTCCGCACTGACCCTCGTCTTCGGCGCTCCAGACACGTCAGGATCATGTTGGCGAGATCCTGCTGCAGACGCTGGACGTTCTCTCTGCCAAGGCATGCAGCCAAGAGTTTGACCTTTGACCCGCAGTACCAACTCTTCTAAATCGTTTTTTTATTTCTGTCTGTTCTGCCATGAGTGATCAAAAATTGATATTTTCAGAGGTGATTTAGAGCCAAAATGATTGTGAACTGGCTTTTCAATCTTTCTTTAGCATTGTTCAATAGCGATTAGCATCCTCTAATTAGTTTGATCGGCAGTACCAATTTTTCTGTGTGAAACAGGAAGAGGCTAACAGCTAGCATGCCAGTAGGTTTGCTCACGTTGTTGGCGGAGTTGGAAGGTCGTAATCCTCCCCGGTTTCTCCCGTCAGCCAGTAAGTCGTTTCCATTCCTTTACCCTGAACAAACCCAACAGAACAGAAACTTTAGGAAAAACACCAGAAACAGAAAAACCTCCCAGTTTTTCTGCATGTTTGCCGGCGGCCATGTTGACCTTCAGGTACGTTTCTCCTCGGATCTCATACTGGAACTTGCAGTCAGTGCGCTGCAGGATGTGGATGGTGGGTTCGCTGACATGAATCCGCAGCGCTGCGGGGCGACAGCACACGTATCGGGTGAATGAAGCTAACTGACAGGAAGTGTCAATCTGAACTTCCTGTGAGTGTTCACTGCTCACGTTGTCCAGAAGACTCCATCCGCGACGCCGTGTTGACCGTGTCGCCAAACAGACAATACCTGGGCATTTTCATCCCCACAACGCCTGCAGCACACGGACCTGCACACACACACACACACACACACAAACACGCACACACGCGCGCGCACACACACACACACACACAAACACGCACACACAAACACGCACACACACACAGATCTGGGTTCAACGACAGCAGGATGACAACATTGTTAAAAAATTAAAAAAAAAAAAGTCAAACCTATTTTTACATCCTAGTTGTTTTTTTTACTTTAAAAATTATGTTTCCATTTTAAAAAAATTTCAGTTTTCAAATTTCAAATTGTTTTTAGTTTCATTTCTTTGGTCTATTCATTCTTTTTCAATTGAAAATCTGTTTTTCAGTTTATATTTTTTTCCAGCCTAAAAAGAATTTTTTGCTTCAGGTGTTTTTTCTACTTTAAAAATTATTCTAAAAATGTAATTTAGTTTCAGAATAATTGTCCAGTTTGAAATAGTTTTTGAACAAACTTTATGGCACCAGTGTAGCTCCGTAGCCTTCGATGCGTTCCTACTCCAGCATGGCTGAATAAAACAGGCTGATCGGGTGGATCAACCGTTCGGCAGTATGTTTCAGGTGAGTTTGGTGTAAAAGTTGGCGGCCATTGAGGAGCGCGGCGGCGTCTACCTGAGTGAACGCCGATGCGTATCCACACCGGGATGCCGGGCAGATGGCGCAGCTGGAAGGTGCCCATGAAGGACAGGATGTCCAGCGCCATGCGGCAGATGTCCACCGCATGTCGGTTCCCGTTCCTGCGCGGCAGGCCGGAGGCGACCATGTAGGCGTCGCCGATCGTCTCCACCTGAACAGAAAATAAAGAGGAACTGAAACATTTATCAGATAAAGTTTCTACTTTGGTCCTCAATGGTTCTATCTTTATGTTTCTGTACAAATTTAATGTAGATCTGATCAATTCCGCAATCTGAACCTGAGTCAGTGCTGCCCCCTTTGGGTTAAACGGTGGTACTGCAGGGGAATTTTCCTATTGGTTGTTTAGCGTTTTGGTCCCCTGGTACCTTGTAGACGTCGTGATGGTCCAGGATGCTGTCAAAGCCCTTGTAGATGTCGTTGAGCATGTCCACCACCTCCATGGGCGTGCTGTACTGGCACAGCGTGGTGAAGCCCACGATGTCACTGAAGTAGATGGTGACCTCATCGTACAGCTCCGGCTCCACCACGCCGCTCTCCTTCAGGCTCTTCACCACCGGCCTGCAGGGGAGCAACAGCAGCAGGTTAGCAGCAGGTTAGCAGCAGGTTAGCAGCAGGCTAGCAGCAGGTTAGCAGCAGGTTAGCAGCAGGCTAGCAGCAGGTTAGCAGCAGGTTAGCAGCAGGTTAGCAGCAGGCTAGCAGCAGGCTAGCAGCAGTTAGCAACGCCACTTCTGCTTCTATGGGCTGAAGGGATGACGTATGGCAAGCCGTTTTAACATTAAATCAGGTTTGTTTGACTATCTGCAATTTAACATTGACTCTTGTTATTCAACTGTAATTTTTTTCTTGAGTTTCAAATATTTAAAATTTGTTTTTCAGCTGAAAAATGTTAAATTTTTTCAGTTTAAAAATTATTTTTCAGTTTTTATTTTATTTTCTCAATTATTTTTGTTTCACATACATCTTTTTAAATTCAGTTTCAAATCTGTTTTCCTGTTTCAAAATTACTCTTTGATGTCATTTTCTTCTTGGTTCTTTTTCCTTTCAGAATTATTTTTCAGTTGAAAAGAACAAGAGGTCAAACTTTACGGCCCCACTGTAGCTCCGTACAGGAGCGACCGACCCAGGAAGCAGCATGAAGTTGAGGAAGTCGGCCCGGTCCCGCTCGGCTTTGTACAGCGACGTTCTCTCCTCCACCAGGTGCTCCAGGTTCCTGGAGTAGTTCTGCAGCCGCCGGATCATGTTGTCCATGTAGCTCTCGTTGTCCTGGTTGTGGATTTTACTGACGGAGGAAACGAGTTTTAAAGAGCAGGAAGAGCCGTCTGCCCGACAGGAAGTGCACAGGTAACCATGGTTACCTGATGTTCTTCCCCAGGCAGTTCTCCACTTTCTTAAAGTCGGGTCTTTTCTCCGGATCTTCATCCCAGCAGCTTTTTATCATCATGTAAACCTGAAGGACGGAGGAAAAAAATATCAATCAGAGAGAAAGAAAAATCAAAATAATTTGCCAAAAATTAACAGAAATAAAAATGGGGATTTATCTTTCAGTCATATTTTACCATGTTATTTATTAATTTATAAATGTCAGATAAAACTAACTTATTAGCAAGCTAAATATTTATCTCCAACCGAAACTCTTAGCTATTTAGTTAATGCACATATTGACTTGGCAATAAGCGGAAATGGACTACCAAAATAAAAGCCGGATGTTCCTTTAATGCCGACAGAGTTGCTGGTGAACGTCTGTGTTGCCTTAAAATGCTGGAGGAGAAAAGAGGAAAATAAATGATGAAGCGATTCAAGAGCAGCTAATGAATTAGCAGATTAGCTCCATATTCAGTGTCAAGATAGAGATTTGGTCAGTCTCTAAATATTTACTGTGACGTTAATCTGTAGTTTGCTAACTAAATAATTACTTTAAATTTATTTAGCACTAGACTAAATATTTAATTGTTGGTATTTGGCTCGCCAACTTAATTTGTTGACATTTGCTGAATAACAGGAAAATATGACTTTAAAAGTTAAACCCCATTTTAAAGTTTGTCTCTTATTTGGGCTGAATGAGCAGATTTTAATTTCAGACTATCTTTACGAACGGCGCTGACCTCTCGTTCTTTCTCTGAAGCCATCTCTACGTCCAGGTCCGGTCTGAAGTAGGACGTCATCACCCTGGACAGCTTCTCTGTGAGAAACGCTTCGGTTCAGCTCAAACAGGGACAACATCAGCTCAGATTCTCGAGGAAAGGCCAGGAAACTTTCACACCTGAGCGGTCGGAGCAGGACCTGGAGTAGAAGGTGCTGCGCCTCAGAACGATCTCCTGGGAGATGATGGCGAAGCTGTAAACGTCTCCTTTCTGCGACGTTCCCTGGCTCCTCAGGTGCTCCGGAGCCGTCCACAGGTCTGCCAAACCACAGCGGCACAAACTAAAATTATTGCTGCACAAAATTTAACATTAAATGTGGGAGAGGCTGGGTGACCTTTTGACCTTTAATTAATATCTGCAAAGCAAAAGCAGCACAAACAAAAACTATTGCTGCGCAATCATATGACACCGATTTAGTTACATTTGAAGGTGGAGAGGCCTGTGGGGGCGCTGTGGTTACATTTGTGGCCTGTGGGGGCGCTGTGGTTACATTTGTGGCCTGTGGGGGCGCTGTGGTTCATTTGTGGCCTGTGGGGGCGCTGTGGTTCATTTGTGGCCTGTGGGGGCGCTGTGGCTACCTTTGCTGCTGCTGAGGAAGGCGTTGCAGCCGAAGTCGGTGATCTTCACCACCATGCGGTTGTCCACCACACAGTTGGTGGACTTGAGGCGGCCGTGGACCTGGATGTTGCTGGAGTGGAGGTAAGACATGCCCTGCAGGGATGCAGCAAGCAACACTCAGATGTTAATAAATACAGGCTGTATGGAGCTACATTGGAGCCATAAGTTTGTTGAAAACATTTTAAAAACTAACAACATAAAAGTGACAATAAAAAAAATGTTTTTTCAGACTGGAGGATGTTTTTTGGATCGTCTTTCTTCCACCTTTTTTTGTTCAGTTGAAACAAAATTTTTTTTATTCTTATTGCTTTTTCAAAGATCTGTTTAGTTTTTTAAATATATTTTCCAGTTTCAAATCTTTTTCAGCTAAAAACCATTTTTTCTGTTTTAAATGTTTTTCAAACTTCCTTTTTTGAACAAACTTTATGATCGTAATTTAGCTCCATACAGCCAGATGGAACTGCAGTTTCCTTATAAATCAATTCAATAATCTACCCTCACATAATTTAAATTATGTAATTAAAAAATTATATCTAAACTACTATCAAAGAAGTTATTGATGATTTTATGACAAATTTGAATTTTACATATTAGGTTTAACAGCTGTGTGGACTTTTACTTTGAAAAGTACTCTAAAACAGGTACTTTTAGGGTTTGTTCCATAGAAATCCCAGTAATATTCGAGATGTTAGCGGTTTTATAATCCCATAGTACTAAAAAGTCTACGTGTTGTGAATACTTCACAACCTGGCCATTAGTCCTGCTGCTGTTATTGATTAAACCTTTTGTTTACGAGCTTCATGCTCTGCGTCATGTCAAACCGTTGCCGTCCCGCCAGTTGAACAATCTGTGAAGTTTCACCTTGGCGATGTCGTACATGACGGAGATCTTGAACTCCCAGTCCATGAATGTGTCCTCTGGGTACGACACTTTGTCGTTCAGCACATACTGTTGGAGAAATTGCAGTCATTTCTGCCACTCTTCCTGTTTTCGGTGGAATCGTGAGCGGGTTGCGGGGTACGTACCCGGAGTGACCCCCGCTCTCCGTACTCAAAGACGCCGAACACGCCCTCGTCAAACTGCGACGTGCCATAAAACTTTGTGAGGTTGTAATAGTCGATGTGCAGAAGCTGCCAGGAAAAAGGAAAGAACCACAGCGCTGATGAAATATTAACAGAAGCCATAAAAATCTGAGACAAGGGGCAAATAAAAGATGACGGACTAGGAGCTATGGAGCTACATTGGTGCCATAAAGTTAGTTACAAAACAAAAAATTTTACCGAAAAAATATTTTGAAACAAGAAGAATTAGACATTTTAGATTCAACTTTCTTTTTTTACTTTTTACATTTTTTTTTATTATTTTTGTTTCAATTTAATTTTTCAATTTTTTTTGCTGCTTCAAAAATCATTTTGTTTCAAATATTTTATTTCTGTTTCAAATACTTAAAGTTTAACAATGCCGAGTTTCATTTTTTTTTCCCAGTTGAAAAATAATTTTTCAGATTAAAATGTTTCTTAGTTTAAATTGTTTTTTGCAGTTATACAAAAAATATTTTGTATAACATCTTTTCTCCCATTTAAAATTTTTGGTTTCATTTATCTAGTTTCAGAATTACTTTTTCCAGTTTCAAGAAAAAAACATTTTGGAACAAAATTTATGGTCTCAGTTTAGCTCCGTACGTGTCCAGCTTGTTCTTCCTCTCACCGCATTCAGATCTATTGTCTGCTCTTTGTTGAAGTTCCCATCACAATTCTTCAGCTCCTTCAGAATCACAATCTGAGCAGAACCAGAACAGAACCGTTATTTATCAGATGTTTGTGTTCAGAGGAAAAGATTTGGACATTCAAATCAGCTGCAGGTTTTCCATCCAACTACCTTTCTGTCATAAAGCGCTCGGCGAATCTTGAATTTCTTCTTCCTCTCTTCTTCTATCTAAAGAAATGACAAGAACATTTTGAAAACTGTAAAAACATTTAGGATTTATCTGCAGCCCTCCAAGCTTACTGCCCCGTCTGGTGAATCAGTGGAACTGCAAAAATGTTTAGATCCAACATTTAGTTGGAGAAAATTCATCCAGACAGGAACACGTTCAGCTAAAAAATATACACTTTGTAGCAATTTGTACAGAATATCTTAAAACAAACTGTTTTATTCGTTGTGTTTTTCCTGTTGATCAGCGTGAGCTCGGGTTCAAAGCAACGTACAAAAGTTCTTCCATAAACTAAATAGATGTGGCTCTGAAGTTTTTAGTTGCTTTTCGATACATTTTTTACCAAAATACTAATAAAGGTTGTTAAAACAAACAAGATAAAAAATGTTTTCTTTATCCAGAACTCAAAGTAAACAACATTTTTAAAGTGGCAGCAGCTGGATGTGATTCTGATGTTCGTTCACCTGCAGGGAGATGATGTTGTGTTCGCTGTCCTCCAGCAGAGAGATGAGGTTGGAGTTAATGTGGGACCAGCGTTTCCTGAGCAGCCGGTCTTTCCTGTTCTGTCTGAAGCAACATCATCATCATCATCATCATCATCATCATCATCAAGACCGTAAGGAGAAAACCTGCCATCCTGTTCTGGCTTTTAAATCACATTTTATCATCACAGTAAAAGGACAAACAGCCTCTGCTTCATGTGATCCTCTGTGTCTCAGCACAATGACTCACCTGTAGAAGATAAATGCGATGGTTGCCACGACGACCACAGTGACAGCCAGGACGCCCACAATGATGTCTTGGATGGGAGGGCCATTCAACAAGTCTAGTAAAGTTTATTCATCCAGGCAGTTAAAGTGATGAAATCATAAATAAAACATCACATTTTATATCATCAAAATCAATTACTAAACTAATCAAAACCCATCAAACATATTGATCAATGTCTGGTTATTATGAATCAAAGGCAGTTCTGGCCGTTAGGCTTTAAGTCAGAGACTCAGCGTTTCAGATGTTTTCTGGAAGTTTATTCATGATCATTATTATTATATTGAGGTGATAAAAGGTCGGCTTTGTAACCGTCTTTATCTGTCTCTGAAGGTTCAGCTGCAGATATTGATCAGGAAGGTTTGAACACAGTCAAAAAATGAAATCAATCAGTTCAGAGTTTCTACCTGCAGCAGAAAAAATGATCTGAATTAAAAACTAATTTGGCCTCATTTCCAAATTTCCTCTCGATGTCACTGCATCATTTTAATTGGTTCTACTTTCATTTCTATCTTTTCACCGTTTAACTTTTAAAAGGTTAAAAAAAAAACAACAATTGAAAAGGTTCATGGTTCAGGTGTCAAAAAAATCAAATAAAGTCCAGATAACATACGACCTTTTCATAAAGCGTTATTAGCTGGAGAAGCTTCTGAAGCTGCTTTTCCTGCTTCCTCAGAGACAATAAATGTTTGCTAAATTTATCTTCTTATCAGGTTAGGGCCACATAATAGCATCTCCGGTTGGCACTTCATGAGTTCCTAACACCAAACAGGTGCTGAGTGCGTTTGATCATGAGCAGGTGAGTGGTTAATGATAGCAGCTCCAGTGTGTGTGTGTGTGTGTGTGTGTGTGTGTGTGTGTGTGTGTGTGTGTGTGTGTGTGTATTTTCAGGTATACCGTCGTCTGGCTTGTAGTCGGGAAGCTTCTTCCCCCAGATGAAGGCCGGAGATTTGTCCTCCATCGTTGTTTTGGCGTTTTCAGTGTCAAAGGTGAATAAACATTTATACTGAGGAAGAGACAACAGAACCAACATGAACTGTTTACATACCAGCAAAATGTCAAACTGGTTTCACTAGGCATGCTAGTGATCGATTAATGCATCGATCTAAAGTTGATTGATCTCATCAGTCGAATATTTAATTAAGTGGCCATTTTCTTTATTCTGTCAGTTGTTCAATCCTGACTAAATAAACAGATAATTGTGGTTTTTCACATTATTAAACTTAGGCATAACATATATATATATTTCTAAGTAGTAATTAACCCGAACATTAGCAGATTGCACCTCTGTCAGGATTTTAGTTTCATGAGTTCCTAACATCAAATTCTGGAAAAATCTAGAGTTTTTTCTCGTCTCCAATCATAATCACTTTTAGCCATCTAATTAATGGATTAATCTATAAATAATCCCCAGTTCAACCCTTCATTGTATTAAGTCTAGCAGAAAGCTCTGAGCTCTTCACATGTTGATGTTTGAAGGATTTTTGTCTTTGTGAGTTCTGGCAGACAAAATGAGAAAATCAACTTTCCTACAAAGATGAGAGTTAAGGAAAGTTTACCTGGAGGTCAGTTGTTGTGTACATGATGGAAAAATTCACATCTCTGTCTCCGTACTCGTCCAACTTATATTCTCCTGCAATTCCTGGACGGGAAATGAAAACACTCAAACTTCAGCGTGTTTTAAAGTATGGAACTACATCTGTGACACACCGAGCAATTATTCCTCATCTTTACCATTAAAGGCAACATTTCTGAAGTAATTCACATTCACAAAGTCCATTTCTTGAATCTCTGACTGATTTTTGGTGGCGATTTCTCTCATCACGTTTCCTATATGCAGCACCGAGTCGTGATACGCAGCCATGTAGTCGTTCATCTGCCGGGAGGGAAAGAAATGATGAAGATGAAGCTGTTCAGACTCACTATAAGTGCTTAAGGTTTGCAAGACTCAGCTTTTATTTTAGTAATACACTTCCCCTTACTGTCTAGTGAGTATCCAGCGCTTAACTAAATGCTTCTGAACGCAGTATTTAGCTTTCTAACTAAATATTAAACTAAATGTTGAATTAGCAAGCTAAACATTTACCTTAACTAAATATTTAATCTTCTACTAGATATTTAGTGGGGATGATTAATATTTAGCTTCAAGCTAATTTATTTTGACAAACTAAATATTTAGTTAGCAAACTAAATATTTAGTTTGTCAAAATAAATTAGTTTGAATCTTAATATGAATCATTTTAATCTTTGTTAACAAGCTAAATATTTAGCTTCAACCTTATTTCTGTCAGTAACTGTAAAACGTCTATATATTTCTAAAGCTGCAGCAGATCGTCATGTTTTCGTTTGCTCACCGTGTCGTTGTCCTTCAGGTCAGTGCTGATGTTGTACCGCCTGGAGTTGGGCATGGTCAGCACCAGAACGTTCCTCATCTCCGGCTGCGACGGCCTCTTGTAGTAAATATCACTGAGTTAAGTAGGAAAAATACAGTTACATTCTGCAGATCGTAGATATTTAACAGATAAATTCAAATGCAAATCCTTTATGTAAAATTTAATAAACTAATTTATTAAGTGTTTCACACTGTGGTGTGAAACGCCCTGCAGACGTTTCTACCAATAAAGATTTTCCTTCTTTTATCTCGTCTTCCTTTAACTTTGTGCTCCAGTCATTTAATTAGTTAATATTATTATTGTACATTTATTGTAAAAGGATTTTCTTTTGTTTTCTAATAATGTTTGCACATTACAGAAAGAACACAGTTTGTTAAACAAAAACAAAACAGTAAAATTGATACAGCAGAAATAAACAGATAAAAGAAAAAGTTGCTAAAGCAAATTAAACTTGGAGATGTGAAAAGAGTCCAGACTGACTTGTACAGATCAATGAGGATGAAGAGGAAGTTGCTGCTGTCGGCTCCTGTGGAATCGTTCTTCATCTCCAGTAAGTCTGACACCGAGCCGCAGATGATGAACACTGCAACCAAACAACGGACAGACGTAAAAACCAAACGGACGTAAAAACCAAACGGACGTAAAAACCAAACGGACGTAAAAACCAAACAGACGTAAAAACCAAACAGTCAGACGTAAAAACCAAACGGACGTAAAAACCAAACAGACGTAAAAACCAAACAGACGTAAAAACCAAACGGACGTAAAAACCAAACAGACGTAAAAACCAAACAGACGTAAAAACCAAACAGACGTAAAAACCAAACAGACGTAAAAACCAAACAGACGTAAAAACCAAACGGACGTAAAAACCAAACGGTTGACTTACGGTTGCTCGTCCTGTTAGTCTGTAAGAGAACGGCTTCCACGTCCTTTGGTTTGCGCAGAACCGCTTCCGAAACGTTTTTGATGCCGTCGGCTTCCAGCGCGTTGATGTACCTGAAAAAACAATTCACCACTGAATGAACAAACACATTTTACAGTGTAGTGACGGCAAAGACAGCAACAGGAAGTGCTACTCAGTTGCTGCTAATCGGTTGCTGCTGGAACTTCAATAACTAACAATAATTTTAGTGATCAAGTATTCAGTCGGTTAATTGGATAAGAAACTGACACATTCCACAGATTTTTCATTTAACATCTTAAGCCTTTTAGAAATACATTAAAAGATGCAAATAAGCCAATAACTCAATTATTTAAAGAAACATTTAAATAATACAATAACAGCATTATTACTAAAATTCCTCTCGTGAACTTGAAGCTCAAACTTCTAAAACAGATTTACAGACAAACGTTTTATTTTAAAAACAAAATCTTTAAACATTTTGGCTTAATTACTGCTCCAAAAATGTTTTATGGTTTAAAGCACTTTAAACTGCATCGCTACTGAAACGTTCCATACAAATAAACTTGATTTAACCTTTATTATAAATCACTAAAATGTATCACAGCAGACATGACCGAAAACAATAGATAATATGTGAAATAATATCTATTGATAAGAGCATTGAAGATATATCTATTGATAATCTCGTTGAATATCAACTCGCTCACTCTCTGGTTGCCTAGCAACTCGCTCACTCTCTGGTTGCCTAGTAACTCGCTCACTCTCTGGTTGCCTAGCAACTCGCTCACTCTCTGGTTGCCTAGCAACTCGCTCACTCTCTGGTTGCCTAGCAACAACCTGCTGAGTAACTTCCACAGCAGCAGTTTAAATCACAACATGGAGATAAAACAGGAAATGCCACAGCTTCAGTTCTGCAGTATTTCAGGTGTTTAAAATTAAAAGCTGATTAATAATTCCTGATATTGGCCGATATATTGTGATTCCTTTTTTAAATCTCTAGTCACACTGAATCAAACTGCCATGTTCTGTTAAATGAACCAAAACCCGGACGGGTCCACATTTGACTCAGGGCCTTGTTAGTAACAGAACCTGAACTGGGTTATTTTTACAGTGTATTATGAAAGGGTGAGCTGAGATGCCACTGACCAAAAGCAGTCCTCCGTGTTATTGGGTTTTTTGTAGATGTAGGCCGTCTTCCACTTGGGCTTCAGGGTGTTTTCTTCCTGCCAAAAGGCGCTGAAGAAGTGGGAGATCTTCCGCGCTGGAGGCAGAACCCGCTGCAGGTTGAGGGCGAAGTCACAGGACGGCCCGAAGCTTCCCGCCGAGATGATGGGCGTGCTCAGCCCAAAACCTCTCTCTGCGCTGACGGGACCCAACGCCGGCCAGACAAAACACAACAGAAACCAGGCAGGAGGCTGGAAACTAAACATCTCAGGAATGAACTGTGATTGGCTGTTTCAGAGCCGTAACTTACTCCACTAACGGGAACGTTGCTATGGTGCAGGTTGGTCCGAGAACGGCGCAGCCGAGTTTATTTGTGGTCTGCCAGAGAAAATAGACACGTGTTGGGTTTGGACTTTTAGTTTGATCTGCGGTTCTGGTTTTCATCGTAGACTCAGCAGGGCTGGCCAGAGCCTTTACAGGGCCTGGAGCAGATGTTTATTTGGGCCCCGCAGGTTCTGATGACAGGCCTGAGCTTCCTGGTGTCCTTATGGCTACTGAAGGAGAAGCATCTGCTTTCTAAATCAGATAAATAGTTATTTAGATGGTAAACCAAATATTTAACTTTCTACTTAAATATTATCTACTTAATATTTATTTTTGAGCCAATTAATATTTAGTTTTGCAACTAAATGTGTAGTTGGTAAGCTAAATATTTAGCATGCTAATTAAATTTGCTTGAAACTTTGACTTTTAGAAATGAATGACCCAAATTATTGCTGTTGTTTTACAAACAGCATTCTGTTAACTAATATTAGCAATAAGAGCCAATAATCAATGTATTTGATGATTATGTCAAAATAAAGGAATAAACAAAAAAAAATCATGTTTAGAAACAGAGCAGCTCAGATTTAATGAAGGGAAATTGCATTTGGTTGTTTTTCTCATGCGGATCAGACTTGTTGACTTTCTGGGTCACAGATAAGACTTCCAGGTGATCGAGTCGATTTCTCTGCATGAATCTGTCAATTATTAATGAAATACTTTGGAGAACAATGAGTCATATGATGCAACATGTTGTCCTTAGAAACTTCTCAGCCTTTTTGGATGTTATCTAATTGTTTATAACTTTGGAAAATGCAAAAAATAAATAAATAAAAAGACCTAAATCAATATATTTAACATACACTGTAAAAGTGGATATGGGATTTACATAGAAACTGTAAAATCACAACAGAAAAGCACTTTGAAGTGGAGAACATTTTGTCTAGTGCATAGAAAAGGAGATAAATCAGATTAATTTGTTTTTTATCATTAAAACAGTGATAAAAAACAGAAAATATTGTAGTAATTATAAAACTATTCTGTAAATAAGACATTCAGATTCTGGAAAAACAAAACGTGTCATTTATTCGACTTTATGCTGTACTTTTTACATGATGTGATGCAAAATTAACACTTAATATTAAATCATTAATGTAATTCAGCTCCGATTTCAATCACTGTAAATTAATTTACGCATTTTTTTGAATCATTAACTTCTTAAGATCTGCCATTTTCGCAGGAAGTCTAAGCGTTTTTCTTTTACAGTGTAAAGCGTGCGGTTCAGTCTGACCATGAGGTTGCGCAGCGTCTCCACCGCCTCACACGGGCTGCTGTAGCAGCCGGCCTGCCGGTAGATCGTCGTGTTGAATCCTTCGAAGTTGGCTGTCAGATTAAATCCAAACGCTTCACGGCGGCCATGTTGCAACAAACACAACAGGTTATTCAGTTAAATCTTCTCTAAACGATGATTTCTTCAACTTTTCCACATTTTCTTATGTTACATCCCCAAACATTTGGTTTACGTTTTTAAAAAAAACTAAAAGACAAAAAAGATTTAAAAAAAAAAAAAAAACTCTAAAAAATTAAAACTTTTTTAAAATAAAACACTAGACTTTTTTTAAATAATTTTTTTAGAAGAAAAGAAAGAAGAACAAGCTGAGACTTCCTCATACGACATAAAGAGGAAGGAACATTTTGTGTTTTTCAAAACCTTTTAACATAAAAATCTGAAAATTCAACGTTTCTTTTTATTTTTTATACGTTTTCAGCCCTTTTTACTTCGACCAGTAAACCAGTCCAGATGTTCTGGTCCAGAGAACTGGCAGCATCATGCTGTGGGACGAGGGGCGGAGCTAAATTTGTAAATTCTGCTGATTCTGGGAGTTTCAGCTTCCAGCCTGAACCAGCCTGAACATGCAGCTCGAAATATTATGGGATGGTTAAGACCACAGCTGAGTCATGTGTTAGAATGTCCTAGTCAAAGTCCAGACCAAAATCTTACTGAGAATATGCTCAAAATATTACTCTGGATGAGGACAGCTGGCTGACAGATCAAAACATGGTTTTATAAAATATGCCACACTTTTCAGATTTCACCTGTTTAAAGAAATTAAACGGATGAATCAATTTCCTTCAGTTTAAAAACATTCTGCGCTAAGTTGAGTTGACCTGTCTGATAAAATTCCTACAAAATAAATATGAATTTTTACATTCCTTCAGTACTGAAATAAAACAAAATATTTTCTTACAAGCAGCTCAAGAAAGTCTTAAAAAATAAAAAACCAAATGAAATAAATGGGTCATGAAACCACAAATAGGCCATGAGATGCTTGCAGAGTAAATAATTAACATTTATCTGCTCATGAAAAATACTTTCAGTTTTCACGTGAAACTCTCCCAGTGAATTTATTTTTATATTTCTGATTTATTTTTTTAATCAGAAAGTTTTTATTCTGGGTCTGGATTTATTGCCTAAACTGATTTGAATCAGTTTGATGTTTTTATGAGAGATTTTTATGCTTATTATAATAATAATTATTAAAAACTCTTATTTAGGATTAAACCCTTTTTCTCTTCTGAAGATTTTTGTTCAGCACACAAATCTTTTTATCAAACTTGAGGGAAGTTAATTTCCAAATCTTGTTTTATTTTAAGGTTGTGTTACTTCTGCTGCAGGGCCGGTCCCACGATATTCAGGGCCCTGAGCAGAACATGACCGGGGAACCTTAATGCTACGATCGCTCAGCTATTATCTATTTTATCTGCTTCTGCATTTCAAATTATTAAAATTAATGTACAAAAACAGGAATTAAAATATTTTAACATTTTTTGTGATCCACAGCAGTGTTGTATTTCTAACATGTTTAAAGAGGTTTTTAATGTTTATCTGTAGTTTTTAGAGTTATTACTGGCAGCAGGGAATAAAAACAATAAAAAAAGAATCATTTTATTTATTTTAAATGATATTAACTCCCTCATAAAACATTTACAAACCAAGTTTCCCTGACTGCTGAGGGTCTTGGATGCCCCCTGTTGGTGTGGAGGTCCAGATCAGTTTTCTTTAGCCTTGCACATGAACTGACCTGCTTACTGAAAACATAAAGTATGCAGCATAATGGCTGCTATCTAATAATTTATTGCACCAGCCACTTTCTGTCTTATCTGTCTTCCTGATGAATTGGCTCTGCTTGATTTACACAGTTTGGTAAAAACTTTGTGAAGTTTTCCGTTTCCCTGCTGTGGAGACAAACAAACAGAGCAGTAAAGCTGATTATCTTATCTTAGTAATTCATTCTCATTCACCTTCTGCTGTGTTAATTTCTGCGTCTTTCTCTATGGCTTCCAAGATTTTCCTCTCCACATACTTCAGGCTCCAGGGCGACTCCTCGTCCTCCAGCAGGATCACGTTGATGGTGATCCCGTCCAAACATTGCCCGTTGCTTCGACTGCGGGGAGCGGCAACCCCGAAGGCGCAGAGCAGCAGCCACCAGCCGCACCGCCGCATCTTCCCCTCCAGCGGGTCGGTCAGAAACTCGCCATGCTCCCCGGAGAGGTTGAAGGTGAATTTATCTGAAAACGGAGGATCCTGACGAACCGAATCCAGGTGTTTCTGTCCAGGTGTCCAAACTTCCTCGGTTGCTCTGAGCTGCTCTCTCCTGGGCGCCGCGTTAATGTTCAACCTTTAAAGTCGCAGAGGCAGGGCTTGGAAACTTCACCGGATTGTTGTGCAAAGTCTGAAAGACAAGCAGCAGATACTTGGTGGATTTATCATTTCCATTTATGTGATTCGTCACTTTTTCTTTCAAACTGGACGATGAAAGTCTGGAGTTTTGGTCTCAACATTTTTTTGAAGGACAATTTTGTCCAGAGAGACTTTATAATTAATTTTCACTGCAAAAACACAAAATTTTTAAATATTTTTGGTTTATTTTCTATTGCAAATAATTTAGTAATTAAAAAGAGAAAACTAACTTATAAGTAACTTTTCAGCAAGATGACGGAGTTTATTCTAATCATTTCTAAATATTGATAAAGTTCTGGTTCCACTAGTAGATAAATTCACTGATGACAAGAACATTTTCCAATGTTATTAGTGAAATCTGCACCAGAAGTTAGGCTGCAGATACTTGGTAAGGTTTTGGGTTCTTTGCTGTTTTATTCATTTATTTTGAATAATGAAATAAATTATATTAATTTTATTGATATGTCAAAATTATGGAGAACTCTGACCATCCTCTTCATTTGAGTGTCTTCAGTCAGAGGTTCCTTCACATTCACTGCAACATGGACTGCTACAGGAGCTCTTTTATAACAGCCATCATTATCTACAATAACTCTGAAAAATGTGAATTAATATCAGTTACGACATTTAATTTCCCTTTGGGATCAATAAAGTATTTTTTTAGTTGAATTGATTTTGAATAAAGGACAGTAAATATTAATAAGCATAAATATATTTTGAAAAACAATTTTGTTCTGTATTTACCTTTTATTGGTTCAAAAAAAATTAAGAAAAACAACTGTCACACATGAACAAACATATTTACAGCAAATTACATGAAATAACTAATAATGCTACAAATGAGCAATTATAAAAACATTTGTTAAAGGTGTAAATTTAAATGTAGTCTAATCGTTTGAATGTCAGTGAAGTTCTTAACAGTTCATTGTTTAATTTTGATAATTATTCCTCTGACGTAGTTAGAGGGAATTTATAGCTGGATTTATGCAGAAGGTTTTAAATACTAAAATAAAAATGTTAAGAGTTTATTAAGAGCAGAGCAGATTGATCTGAACTCTGCACAGAGATAACAAAACAGGAACAGTTTGACTGCGTCTCCCGTAATAAAATAATAATTTATCTTTCAGTTAATCAAAGTTTAAATTCTTGGCAGAAACACTGGTTTTACACTGAAAACCATTATTTTTTGTCTATTTTTTCCTGCAATTACGTTAGATCACTTGAAATAAGAAAAAATAAATCACAAGAAAAATTATAGCAAGAAATATTAGCCTGTTTTAAGTTTATGATCTTTATTTTTAAAAGTAGTGGCAGATTCTGACTTATAAGAGAAATGTCTTCCTGTAAGAGACAAAAGTCTTTAATGGGGTCAAAGGTCAGATGATGATGTATTAAGTTTCAATGAGGAGTTTGGTGGGAACCATTTAAACCGGATCCATTTACGCCATGTAAACGTTTCTGGTTCCTCTTATTCTGATTCCGGTGAAATGGCTCCCTCATGCGGCAGCTTGCAGCACAGCAGCAAATAAAATACCAACGCACGTGACGTCACTGTGACGTCATATCTACCATAAATGGATCCATATCCAATTGTAAACATTTTTGTGCCTTGATTCTGCATGACTCAGACTTTTAAAGTGTAATTTAGCAGAAAAAAGTGGCACAAAGCAGAAAGTTTAAAGTAATAAAGCAGAAATGTGTTAAAGTTTTTACCTTCAATAAAGCTAAAAATAAAACTCATTTACAGCTGAAAATGTTAATGACAATTTGAAGAAAAGCAACTTTCATTTCTGACAAACGTTTACTTTGGTAAATTTGTTCTTATATTTGAAGAACCAAAACTTTATTCCATTTATATTAAAACTTGAAATAAAAATTTGGTGGATCGTTTTCTTCTACAGGGTGTTGATATAAATATTAATAAAAAAAAAAAAAAAAAAAACATGCATAAACTAGAAAAACCCACAAGATGTGAATTTATTAAAATATCTAAAACTTTGGTAGGCTGCAGACCAATTCCGACGAATATTTATTTTCCATTCAGTCTGTGACAGGGGCGATTCTAGGATCTGACCTTCAGGGGCTCTTAGCCCCCAGCAGGGCTAAGAACCACGAGAAGATATTCGATGGTGCGTTTTCTAAATCTAACTGCTTATTTACATATATTCGCAAACAAAATTGAGACATGTCAGTAATTCATAGAATAAAAAGACAATGTTCATTTTACTCAATCATATACTTATAAAGAGTAAAATCAAAGAAACTTAATTTTGTTGTGGAGTGACACAGTCCTAGTGGGGTCTGCTCCCCTGGAAAATAAAATAAAATCTACTCCAAACTATGCATATTCAGTCATTTGAAGAACATTTTACTAAAACCAGTTTATTATCAAGGTAGAAGTTCAGGTAAATGACTCATGAAAACTAGTAATTAACCTGAACTTTATTGGAAAATCATACTTATAAATTGCAATACCTTTATTTTTATCTGAATGTTATGCAGCTGTTGGTCTTTTTCTTTAAAGAAGAATGTTTGTCCATCTATGGAAAAGTTAACATTATGCGTCTATTTGTAATTGCCCTGTAGTGCTGCTGTAGTGTCGCTCACTGGGTTCAGGTTGTCAAATAAATGTTTGTGAACATGCAATACCTCGCAGGCCACTAGGTGGCACCCGTGTACCACAGATTCAGAAAGACTGCTCTATAGCATTGTCGACAGGAAAAAATTCCCTTTAACAGGAAAACTTAAAATAACAAAAACAAGCCAACACTGCAACAGTTATTTACATTTTATAAAAGTAGGTTTCCAGTGTAATTTACTAAGCTGAGTGCCATCCTGCAGCCTCTAAAATGTAATTGCCAAATCCTTGGCAGCCATTTTTCTTTCACATCACAACTGATTTTCAACCATGAATACCACAGGATAAAAAAAACCCTGAAGACGGAATGATTTGGAACAGCAGAATCTCTCAGCTCATTGCCTCAGCAGAGAATCGAACCAAACCAGCAAAGCTCAGGCCAAAGCTTAGACCTTCAACAGCGTTAGCATCAAACAGCGTTAGCATCAAACAGCGTTAGCATCAAACAGCATTAGCATCAAACAGCATTAGCATCAAACAGCGTTAGCATCAAACCCTCAGAAGACATGGCGGTCAAACAGAAGTTTGACTTAACTCACCCCTGGATCCCCCATGCAGCTTGAAGCTTCATTGTCCTTCAGCCAAGACATCCATTATCGATCAGCTGCTAGTTCCAGACTCCATTTTCTTCCTCCTCAGATATTTCCGGGAGCCAGCAGCCAAACAAACAAACCGCCGCTGAAAAGCCGGGATCGCTCCTGCTTTGTTTAAACAATAAAGATGGCTTCAACAACTTCAGCAGGGACAAAACAAACAACTTTGAATAAAGTTTCCGAAAAATAACTTACCAAATAACCAACTCAGTCATTTCAAATATGACGTCATGTACTTGACCTGGTGAGGATACTAGGTATCATATTACTAGGCCTCGATAACAGGAGAGATTTCAGGCAGTTTGGATTAATTTCGGTTCGGTGTCCAAGAGAAAATCTCGGCTTCTGAAGCAATTAGAACCAATCCAGACCATTAGTTTGAAACCGGATGCAACCGCCATCGTTTTAAACTAAATTATGATCCGCTCATACATAACAAATATGGCGCCATTCGGCTTGGTTGCCAGATTTGACATTTTTCAACCCAAGCACAATTTAAAACCCGTAAAACCTGCCCAGATCTCAACCTCTAATAAAGCTAATGTAAACAGCACTATTCCTAGTTTGCTCCCAATATGGTTTTAGAGTAATTTAGTATTTAATCTTGTATTTATATGTTACAAGTTTTGAAACTTCAGTCCTACACTTTTCAAAAACAAGCCAGTTTTTCTCTAATACAGTTTTACAATAATTAGAGAAATGGTGATTTTATATACATATATACATATATACATAAACACCTCAGTGAAAAAGTGTTTATACATTCTGAACAATAACTATTTCTGTCGCCTTCTGGACAATAAGGCCACATTAGTAGAACTTTTAAAGTAACATTTGTGTTCAAATATTGTTTTATCACACAAACCAAAGCCTCGTATGCTATAGGGCCCATTTATAAAGTTACACAGTAAAAAAAATAGTCATAATTTGATTTAATTTGGCCCACCATACCTGTCACAAATTTATAAAGGTAAGATTTCCAAACTAAATATTTAATTCACCAAAAAAATATTTGTCTAGCTTTATTTAGCTTTCAAATTTAACATTTTTCATTTCGATTAGGTTGAAAATTCAAATCTAAATTTGAAATTTAACAATAAATTTGACTAATTTGAAGCTTAAAAATTAGGTAAAATTGAATTGAAAAATTGAAATATTGAATTTCAAATCTGTTAACTTCAATATTTGCTGCTGCTTTTCCTCCATTTGATGCTGAAGGTTTGAGGTGAGCAGATCTGCTTTTCAGCAGCTTCTGGTTTATCGGATCAGGATGGGAAGCAGTTAAAACATCTGTCAGCTGCGTGGAAACAAGAGTCACGGTGTGGCAGACGCATCACTTCCTGTTTGTGTTGAGGAACCGTGTCATTTTCCTGACTGTTGGTCTTTCTCAAGGTTTTTCAGCTGCGACGGAGAGCAGGAGCAAGTTTTTACTGTAAGCAGAAGTTACAGCCTAATAATGTTACTATGAACAAACTGCTATTTTGCATAAAATGCAACTTTTAACAGATTTTTCTCATTGATGTGTGAATTTCTATCAAAATTTTTTTCATGTGTGATTTATGTTCATGTGAATTCAAAGACATAACTTTAAATTAAAGACCAGGAGCAGCTTAAAAAAACATCAGGAAAGTAACGTCACAAATCAGCTGGCACTTCCCGTTACCTAGCAACCCCAGCAGAGTTCTGCCTGTCACCTAGCAACACCAGCAGAGATCCAGCACATTTGGTCAGCTGGTTTTCCTCCTGTATTCGCTGTACAATGGCTGCTGGAAAAGACAAGTTTTGTTGTTGACTCACCATCCAGAAACCACTTGCTGCATTCTGGTTGGCTGTGCATGAGTCTCCACTTCTGCTTTTCAAAGAAGTACAATTTTCCCAATGTAAACGCTGAGCTGAGAGGGAGGGGCGTGGCCAGTAGTAGCTTATTTGGATTTAAAGTGACAGAGCACTAAAATGACTCATTCTGAAAGAAAATATTATCCAAAAATGATTTTCTACAAAAAGTGTGATTAAGATGTTTTGCATAGGCCATAAACCGATCCTAACCCATTCAGCTCAAATTAATCAGAAATTAATCACAGATTATTCAAAATCTCATGCGAACCTCAAGTTGAAGAGTTCTGGGTTCTAAGATGCTGAAACTGTTAAACTTTAATAATCGGCTGAAACGACAGGTTGATCATTCAGACACTTTATTCATTAAATTAGACATAATGATGAATAAAACATGAAACAGTATTTGGACTTTCCCAACACTTTGACTGGAAAATAAAACGTTTTTTCTCCCGAACGACATCCGATCTCGGATCAGTACCAGCTTCCAGAAGCTCGGCCCCTGATGAGGACTCCGGCTTCCTCTCTGAGGTAACCATGGTAACCGGGGACGGCGCCTTCAGGTGTCGTCGTGGGACTGCAGGTAGACGGGTTTTGCCTGCTTCCGGAGGCGCTGCTGAGCGCGCAGCCGCCTGCCCCGCTGCGTGGCCAGACCCAGAGGAGGCAGGTAGGTCTGCGGGCAGAACCGGGCCGTCAGATCGCATTCCTGATGCTTTCAAATCGGCCTCTAGGGGGCGCTTACTCACCGCTCTGGGGTACGGATTCCTGTAATGCAGACCTGAACAGAAAGAGACACATTTTAACGTTTCATTATTAAATCAGGCCTGTCGTAATAAGCAATTAATTGCATGAAGCTGGATGATAAAAAATTAACTTTGTTTCCTGAGTCTTCATAATTAATTTCATTTGTTGTTTCTGTTGTTTTGTTTATTTTAGATGTTTAAAATGTTGGAAAAACCTACTTTACTTTGTTTGAACTCTGTTTGAAATGAGCAGAAGTCCTGACTGAATCCATCCTCACCTATTTCTATCCTCGCTTCACATTCCTCTATGCATCTCCTGATGGATTCTGGATCTGTGAGCTGAAAACAGCAAGAAAAGTTAGAAAGGAATGGCTGGACAATCAATCAATAATATAATATGTAAGAACAGGCAGTGATCAATATCAATACTGAATATATCTGAGACAATTAATATTCCAGGTTGGTGGAACTACTCTCACGCTTTGGTTGTCTAGCAACAACCTTCTGGTTTCCCTACTTTGCCTCATAACTGCTAAAAAAAACAAACAAAAAAAACTAATCAATAAATATCAACATCGGCTGAATGACATCAAATATTTATTTCATGATTCGTTTCTCAGCCAGATCATCCAGCTCAAAGCAAAGTAATCATAGCTAACTAACAGTAAAGAAATAATAAAAAGAGAAAACATTTTTGTTAAATGAAATAAATAAAAACTGTAACTAATGGGAAAAAACTATAACTGGAAATATATCACATATTTATAAAAATAACTGAAACAGTGAAATTACAGAAATAATATCCTTTGTTTTTGTGTTTATGATGTATTTTTTAACCTTTCAAAGTGATGTGCAACTAATTTTTTCCCACACCATACATTTACGGTTTCCATATTTCTTCTAGTCCACAAAATGGCGACCACAAATAGTTTGGAGAAAACACCAGAGTCAGTCTTCTGTTCAACAACAACTGAAAACATTTTTGGAAAATGGTGCTAAAACTAAACAATATTTAACAAATATTGACTAATGAAAACTAGCAAACATATACTAAAAGCTGATTAAAACTAACTGAATTAAACAAAAGGTCATAATGAAATAAAAGTATAACATAAAACCAGCAGCTGCTGTTCCCACCTGCTGGTTCTGCCTGAACAGAGACCGGGCCTCCTGCTCAATGTACCGCCTCTCCGCCTCCGAGTCGCTCGCGGCGCCGGTCTGGGCCTGCCAGGCCCGGGCAATCCGAAACACCCGGATGTAGAGAGATAACACGGTGGAGCGAGTGGACAGCGCCATCTGGGCCTGAAGAAAGCAGCCAGGAAGTCATTAGAACCACCGTAAACACGGCATAATAAATTTACAAAAGCTACAGGATGCAGCTTTTATTAAAAATAACTTTTTACATAGTTTGTTCAAGCTTTCACCAAGTTGTGACTGTTTGGTTCCAGACAGATAATCTGGGAAAAGATCGTTCTCCTCTTCTTTCTCCCTGTAACACAGTAAATGCTAAGACTAATTAGCATAGCCACCAATGATGGCAGGTAAACAGTTTTCCTGTATATTAAGTCATTTCTCTACAATTAGCATATTTAGCAGTGAGTTCACAAGCATGATTGACAGCACTATTTTCCCTGTGAACAGAATTGTTGATTTTTCTTTTCTGTAATGAAGGAAATAATGACCAATCCTGAGCATCCTCTTCATCAGACTATTTTACAACAGTCTTCAGTCAGAAGCTTCATCAGAGCTGCTGTAACACAGACCCCTACAGGAAATCCTTGTAGCTCACAGCAATCTGCATCTACAGCAATTCTGTGAAGAACCTTCAATAATACGAGTTACAACATTTAATTTCCTTGTGGTATAAATAAAGTATTGTTGAACGGAATATGAATAATATTTTCATTGCTAGTTTACTTGGTTGGTGTTTATAACTCAGAGCTACTGAAGGAAATCTAGTCGACATAAAATGTTTTTGTTCATCATTTATTAAGTGTTAAATATTAAACTGTTGGATAACCGCTGAAGGTTATAAAACACCCTAAAATAACCTGCATCCTGTTGGCTTCACCGGAATGAACCGTTTCAGCCGAACTTCGCTCCTAAACACACATTTCAGAAAAATAACAGCGTCTCAAATAACAGACCTGAGCTAAGATGCTAACAGCGATGTTAAGGAGTCAGTGTTTATTTTTAAAATACATAATTTATTCTTACTTAAACCGTAAAACGCGACCTTACCTGTTGTTTTCAAAGAGGTGACATAGTCGCTGGCTGATGACGTAGTCTTAAAGCAACAGCGCTCGTGAGTTCTCATCCTGTCACTGAAAAGTTCATTTATTTCAGTAACTCGATCCCCAGATTCCACACAGATGTTTTCAGGCATTTCTTTCTACGAATTATGATGCAAACAAAACATTAAATATTAGGATATTACAACAGAAAGGGTAAAAACAGACCACAATATGAGCCTGATAAGGACTGAAATTGAAGTTTTCAGATGATACAAATACGTAGTTATTCTGATATGAGATGTTGACAAACTATTCTCTAAGCTGAGACTGAAATTGAGTTTCTTTTACTGAAACAAAAAGTGTTTCTCACTCCAAATCAAATCACACCTGATTACATCATTCATTCTCCATCTGATGGATCATGGAGGCTCAGCACTCGAAAAATCCTGTTTTTGTGTTTTATGATTAATTATAACTATTGAGATCATATCAGCACCCAATACATTGAAGAAACAGATCTATCTCTCAGCCTCAGAAAATAAGTTTTAATCTCAATATTTTCAATAAAAGATACATATAAATAATGAAAAATAGATAGTTGTTATTTTCAAAAGATACGCTTAACCTACCTCATGAAAGGGCAGATGGTAATTTATTGTGCATTATTGTAATTAAATAAGTGTTTATACTTCAGTTCAGTTGAAAAACACTTTATTAACAGCAAAGTGTATATTTAGTGTCATAATTTCTGAGGTGATATTTGTAAAGTTACACAGTAAAACACTAGCAGCAATAATTTGGTTTATTTAGCCAAATTATTGCTAAATAATTTGGCTAAATTATTTAGCAATAATTAGCAATAATTTAGCCAACACTCATATAACACTCATATATATGAGTGTTATATTACTCCTACATTTGTGAATCTCAGAGTTCTAAAATAAATATTTAATTAACAACATAAATGTTTAGGTAAACTAATTATCAGTTAAATACTTTAGGAACCGATTACTTAGAACACGACTAAATGTTTAAGTCTAAGCTAAGTATTTAGTTTGTAGACGAAAATTTTAACTCAAAATTAAAAAAGTATTTTTCTTACAAAATATCTATTTTCTAAACTAACATATAAATATGCTAAATATTTGTATCACAAACTAAATTTTTAGTTTTCAAATTAAATATTTAGTGAGAAAACTAAATATTTTGTGACCAAATTGGACAGAGATATTTACTTTTAAATTAAATATTTAATTCTCAAATAAATCTTTATTTCTAACTAAATATTTATCTCCAAACTAAGTAATTAGATCAAACCCAAATATTTAGCTTGCTAGAGAGGAAGCTTACCAGAGTCAGTTGGTTTTTCAATAATAATCAATGAATACATATGCAGAATTCTTTGACCTTTTTGCATTCTGCACCTAAAAATGAGCCAAAGTATGGAAAAACTAAAGCTACTACTATAACTAATAAAAAGTAAACTTAAAGACTAAACAATATTTAATAAAATCTAGCAAACATACTCTACAAAAACAATGAAAACTAACTGAATTAAACAAACAAAAAGTCACAACTAAATTAAACTCAACTGTAATGAAAAGCCTCCGACCATTATAACCCAGGAAGGTGCCCGGGAGAACCGGGCCCCAGATTCTGGGGACTCGGCCCTGTTCGGATGGAGATCAGCTGTTGGCTGCTGGAGGCAGGAAGTGATGCAGGAAAATGTCTCTAATGTAGCTGCGCTCAATGACTGCAAGGGGAAGCACAAAGAAACAGGCAGCGTTACTCCGAGTTTCTCTTTTCTCACACTGACCTCCACTCTCAATGGACGCCGAGACAAACTCCGACTCTCGGCGTTTTCGCGTATTTTTTCCCTAAAAAGGAAAAGCAACCAACTTTGATGTTAAAGTTTTCTTTCGCCTGCTGTCGCCGCTAGTTAGCTAGCTTTCTACGAGTTTTTGCTCCCCTTCGGGGTTTCCACCAACTTATTTAACTTCTTTGTTTGTTTTTTAACCCTTTTTTTCGGAATGATGTACATTGAAGCCACTCGGCGCGTCGTTTCCCGCAGAGGTGAGTCTTTCTCTGGGATGTTTGCAGGGCTGCGAGCCGCTAAGGAGTTAGCCTAGCCGCAGCTAAGCCGTAGCTGCGGCGCCGCCTGGGCCAGGCTCTTCAGATTGAGATGTTTAAATGTCCTCCTGACCGATCATGGATTATTGATCAGCAGCTCCTCAGAGGGTAATGACTAATTCAGCATAGAGTGTCGCCTTTACAGCGGATTAAAAGCGCTGTTTACATCTCATCCGGGACTTTCTGCTGTTAGAATCACTCGGTTTTGCTCGGCTGTTTCCTTTTCAAACCAATCTTAACTTCCTAAAACGAGGTAAAAGATGATTTCTGAGAAAAGTGACGCGCTGACAGCAGCGTTGCTGATGTTAAATGTTGACATTGAAACTGTGCTTTGACTCGGGCAGATTTCAGACCAGCTAATCCGGTTAAACTGATGTCTGGATGAGTTGCATGGTGCTGGTTTGTTGTGGATAAAAGTAGGCCTCCAGACGTCCAGCCTGGCCAGTTCAGGACTGAGGCAGACTTGTCTCTACATGCCCGGTGCATTGATCACTGCAGGTTTTCCTGGATACCTTTAAATGTATCTGCATAGGCGTTTCTAGAAGGGGGCCAACGGGAGCCCAGGGCTCCTCTACCGACAAAATTATTAAATTCATTTCTTATTATGACATTGTAAACATTTCTACTTTACTTTTTGTCCCAGTTTCATTTTTTACTTTCTGAGTTTTACTTCAACAATGGAAGAAAATGAAAGTGTTGCACTTTTTCAGCTGTATTGAGATAGAATCACAGTTTTCATCTGCTAGATCAGAGCTCACACTAGTGACTCTCTCACTTCATACTAAGTGATGAAATGCTGTCCTTTGATTTATTTTGGCTGTAAAGGCTGAGCTATGTACCCTAAAAATAAGGTCTTTTTTAAAATATGTATATATATATATATATATATATATATATATATATATATATATATATATCCGATTTGTTTTATTTTTAAAATTTTCTTCAAAAGTCAACAAATATTATTTCAATCATTCCTTATGGGAGTTGACATGAATTCTAAGTCCAACTAGACTCAAAATGTAAAACTATATGGTCATCCTAAACTATGGAAGCCCAGTGGAGGGAAAAAAGTGTTTTTAAAAACTGCAAATTTGAGCTATAAAATCGGTTCCTGGGCCCCGTGTCAACTTGGTCTCAGACCGCCTCTGTGTATCAGGAATGGACCAAACCACTGCTAATCCAAAACAGACTAGAGCTGAGCTTTAACAGCAACTTGATGTGTAATTAATAGCATGTGTTTGAACTGTGAAATGTGTAAGATGTTAGGAAGGAAACCTCAAACTTAAGACATAGAAAATAGCTCAAAGCCACACTGTAAATCTGAGTTAAACCAGTAATAATGTTTTTTTGGAGAGGTTTAGGGTTGAGCTGTGGCTAAATAACATCCAGACGGAAATATTCCCTGCAGGATTGGGATTGATGATGAGGTGTCCCGTTCTGCTTATGACGACAAGATAATGTGTCTTTGCAGCGTTGCTGATGTCAAGGTCGCAATGACGGAGCAGATTTGAAAGACGATGACCTCTGAAAGACTTTACGTAAGTATCATCATCATCATCATCTTCGTCTCATTCAGCTGAAAAACGCCGGATATAATTACAGCCCAACAGTTTCCTAAAAGGTACAAGTAATAAATGCTTATGATCAGTTTTACATTATATGAATCCCCTTCTGTTACTTTATGTAAATAAACGTCCAGCTTTCTGAAGTCAACTGAATGGAAAACTGTCTCCTTGTTCTGCCTTTAATCCCAGAATAAATTCAGATTTTCAGCCTCAAACTTCACATCTTTCAATGAATAAGTAAACAAACTGATTGCTGTTAACAATTGTTTTAGTAATAAAGGAATGGTAAAAAATAGCATTTCTGATAATACTGTCAGTTTGTTTTTATTTAACATAAAGGGGCAGAATTGGGTGTTTTCCAGGTACAAAGTGCCGTATTATAACATAATCAAGCAACTGTTACTTTCAGTTGTTATAAAAATTCTTTATATATGAAATATAACTTAAAAGAAATTTGACTTCCTGATTTAACACCTTGAAATTGGGGTCTCTGTCTCTTTAAAAACTCCTGCTCTTTCTGAAGCTCCGCCTCCAGGAAGTCATCCCAACATGGCTCCTCTATTAACCCTTTAATGTTTCTGCCAGCGTTACTCTGAGCAGCGGCTCCTATCAGGAGCTCAGCAGCTGTTTGCTAATTGCTGCTGGCTAGTCTGAAGGAGCTAAGTGGGGGAGGAGCTGTGGGTTGAAGGCGGGGCTAGGTCCACTCGGGTGTTTTAACAGCTGAATGGTTGCCATGGAGATTAGATGATTTCTTAAACATCGAGGCAACGCTCCAGGTTAGCTTGTGAATTGGGAAAAACATTAAAACATGATAAAAGATTTAAAAATTATTTTTCTATTTTTTATGATACTGGCCCTTTAATATCAATGTATTGAGACAATAAAGTTCTTATCATAAGAAGTTAATGATAAACAATAAATCTGACCCCTTCCCTTCATCCAGTCTGACCAAAGTGGAAAGGTTTGTGGTTTTAGCTCAGTAAAATATTGAAAATGTTTTGGCTGCAAAAGTATCTGGATGAACTTTTGCAACCAAAGTTGAGCAATCTTGATGTTTCATCGGCGCGTTGCAGAATGTTTCCCAGGAACGGCTCTGAATCACAGATTAGGTCCAACCAGCGGAACCACATGATTAATCCGGCCTTGATGCAAACCCACATCTAAACTCTCAGCATCATGTTGCAACATTAATGATTAAAATATGTTTTATGAGTCCAGGCTTTATCTGCGTTTGTCTGGAGCGCGGCCAGAACCCGCCGAGGAAAACCTGAATCATCTGTTCGGTGAACGAGCCGAAACGCTGACGGCTCCAGGAAGCGCGACCCAAATGATGAACTTTAGCAGAAACGCTGTTTGTGTCGCTGCTGTGGGTGAAAAACATTCCAAAACATGGGAACGTTGTGATAATAATAATAATAATAATCCCACAGATGGGTTTGCTGTCGTGTTCTGATCTGACGCATAAATCTGGAATTCACATCTAAAAATCCTCATTGTTTATTTCAGCTGATTGTTTTCTGGGTAAGAAATCAGGAACTGCTGGTGATGTGAGAATCAGATGCATAATTCCAACATTCTGGGTTTATTTTAGGGAAATTATCCAACTAAAAGCCACCAATTCTTTCAAAGAGACGAGCAGATTAATGGACGATGTGAGGATGAGAGTTTAGTTCCTGTATTTTTGTGGGACATAAACATGGAGGAGAAAAAACAGAAGTGTGGTTATTCCCCTGTTTTGATCTCAGACGATTCTGATTTTTACAAATTTTTTCTACATCACTATACATTAAATATATGGCTGTATTTTTAAATAACCTCAGAATTTTGAAAATACATTTCAGCAATGTTTGCCCTCTCAAACTGAACATTTCTCATTTTTTTGATGGAAAGTTACTCTGAACATAAATAATCAAAAATAATTTCCATTCTGGTGATTAATATTTTTCTGAAGAGTTACCTTGTTTCCATAGACTTCATCATAAACTTTATTAAATATATATATATATTTTTTTTGTCTTATAGTTTTTGTTGTTTTGTTTTGGATATTTAAAATATCTTCCAGTTCCAGTGTTAAGTGTTTGGTACAAAATGTCTTTGAGACAGGAAACTTGCATTATGACGCCCTTATTTTTAATCCAGTTAAAACTGTTACTGTTTGTGAATAATTTCTTGTCCAGGTGCGTCGTCATGGTGACGGTCTCTGCTCTGCTTGCCCTCCATGTTGAATCTGTAAACATCCAGCCAGTTCTGGACAATAAGGCTGAAAACAGTAACACAAAATAATCGTTTTATATCAGTGTTTCGATAATTATTACGTTTTGTGTTTGAAATATCTGGAATGCGACCAAATCCTTCCTGTTTCGTTCAGTTTTCGCTCCAAGCTGTTTTAATTTTTAAGCATTAATCTGCTTCTGCCCAGTTACCTAGCAGGTTGTTGCTAGGCAACCAAGGAGCGAGGGAGTTGATGCTACCTCCTAGCTTAGCTAGCAATGATGAGTCTTTCCTCTGCATACATCTCCCAGAATGCTGTGCGGTTCTATCAAACATTCATCACATGTTTATTGTGATATATATTATTATTTATTTATTAACTACTCTGCATCCAGCCAGAGAGAATCAAAAAATACTTTATTGATCACAAAGAGAAATTAAATAATAGGATAGATCAAAGGATTAGAATGGCCTAGTCCAAGTCCAGACCTTAATACAGTGTAGATGATGTTTTTCTCCTTTTCTCTTTCAGGGTTTTTAGGTTTGACAGTTGAAGCTTTGGCAGATCTGGGAAAGGTAGTTCTGTTGTTTTTTACTCTGATTGAATAAAAAGATTGGCTGTAGAGATTCCCATCATGCACCTGTTCGTCTCTCAGGCCTGAGGGTATGTTGAGGCACCTCGCCCGGCCAGAGAAGAGGTGTCTGGGCGGTTCGGACGGGGACTGACGGCGAGGAGGACAGACGAGAGACATGGGCCAGTGCGTCACCAAGTGTAAGAACCCGACGTCGTCTCTGGGCAGCAAGAGCGGAGACAAGGACAGCGCGTCCAAGTCCCACAAGCGGGTCGACAGCGCCAGCGGCGGCGTGCACAAAGACGACAGCAGCGCCCCCTCTGGGAAATCCACCAGCGAGCTGCTGAATGGCACCAAGGCCTTAGAGGTTACCGTGGAGACGCCGGTCATCTCCGCCGCCATGAAGGAGCCGTGCAGGGAGGACGGCGACGGGCTGTCCATGGCGCGCATCGACGAGCTGTTCGCGGGCTACAAGGATGAGCTGGAGGACGCCATCTTGGAGGAGGGCATGGAGCGGTTCTGCAACGACCTCTGCGTCGACCCGGCCGAGTTCCGGGTTCTGGTTCTGGCCTGGAAGTTTCAGGCAGCCACCATGTGCAAGTTTACACGGTACGGCGCTGACGTCATTATTGGCCCTGGGTTTCATCAGCCTGGTGGGCACCCAGGCTTTGATTACACCCCGCCAGGCTGATGTATTACAACTTTGATAATATTTCTTTGATATCAGTAAAGTATATTTAAATTGAAATTTAACAACTTTTACAATTTAATGTGAATATAATTTTTAAAATTTATCGGTGAATGAAATAAAATATAAATCCCATTTTTTGACTTCTTGTAATTTTGTGACTTTATTCTCATTATGAGTTTATTTTGATATAATGATTTGTAATTTTGACTAATTTCTTAATATTACAATGTTAGTTGTAATTTTACACTTTATTTGTAAAATTACAATTTTATTCACGTAATTCTACAACTTTATTCTGAAAGTATTACAGCTTTATTGTTGCACATCTTAATTTTTGTAATGTTATGACTGAATTCTTCCTATAATATGACTTGATCCTGTAATTTGTTTTAATTTTGTGGTGCATTTTTCATTCCTGTTGTTTCTCAGCTGAACGTTGCTGATGGTTTGTGTCCTGCTTTCATCCTCTGCTCTGGTTTCTCCCCATCAGGAAGGAGTTTGTGGAGGGCTGTAAGGCCATCGGGGCGGACAGCATCGAGAGCATCTGCTCCCGCTTCCCCTTCCTGCTGCTGGAGGCGCAGGGCGAGGAGAGCTTTAAGGATCTGTACCGCTTCACCTTCCAGTTCGGCCTGGACGCCGATGAGGGCCAGCGCTCGCTGCAGCGCGACATCGCCATCGCCCTGTGGCGCCTCGTCTTCACGCAGGACACGCCGCCCGTCCTGGAGCGCTGGCTCGACTTCCTGGCCGAGAACCCGTCGGGCGTGCGCGGCATCTCCAGAGACACGTGGAACATGTTCCTGAACTTCACACAGGCCATCGGGCCGGACCTGAGCAACTACAGCGAGGACGAGGCCTGGCCCAGCCTCTTCGACACCTTCGTGGAGTGGGAGCTGGAGTGCCGGAAACGAGAGGAGGGGGAGGTGGCGGCGCTGACGAAGGACAAGGAGACGGACTGCCCCGCCTCAGACGGGCTGGACGCCGAGGGAAGCCACGGCGCACAGACGTGGGGGGGCCACTGACCTCAAAACGCCAGATATTTCTATCAGAGGGAAGAAAATGATCTATAAGTGAAGCAGACTTCTGGGAATTATTAGTATTACCATTTCAGCTTTCGGTTTCGTTCCTGTTCGGTTCCTGCACTGCAAAAACACAAAATCTCACCCGTTGATTTTGGTCGAGTTTCTACTGCAAATGTCTTCGTACGCCTGAAATAAGAGAAAACTAACTTATACATAACTTTGTAGCTCAATATAATTCATTAATATTGAGAATTATCAATGAATTATATTAATGAAACTGTGCTTGTTCCATTAGCAGATAATTTCACTTTTAAGAAAACATTTTGCCCATTTTCTGAGTGAAATAAGAAATAATCTATTACATCATATCAGCATTAATGAATGACTTGCTGAAAACAAGCTCATAACCTGGTGAAATTTTACTGAAGTCAGTTTTGTCTTTTCCTAAGTAGGGCTGAAACGATTGTGATAATTATTTGATTATTGTAATAATTGATCACAATTAACTTGATTAATTGAAGTTAGTTTTCTTATTTTTTACTGAGTATTTTTGTACAGTTTCTACCAGACAAAAAGGAAGCTGCAAGTATTTTAGTACGCTTGAACTAAGACAAACTGTAGCTTGTTTTTAGTCAGTTGTTTCTTAATATTGATGGAAAAAGTATTAATTTTATTGGCAGATAATTTCACTCATAGCAAAACATTTTTAAATAATCTAGTACCTTTTCATTGACATTAATGATTTTTTTTTTTTTACTGGAAACAAACTCATATCTTTATGAAATAAGCTTGTTTTATATTTTAAATAAAACGAATCAGTTTTGTTTTATTTAAAATATTACTGAAATGATTAATTATGATTAATCGATTATTGTAGTAATCAATTAATCATGATTGATCAAATTAATCACTTGTTTTCTTTCTTACCAAATATTTTGTCTGGTTTCTAGTGCAAATATCTTGGTTCACCTGAAATAGGACAAAACTAACTTAAAAATAAAAAGCTTGTTTTTAATTTTATCCATCGTACAGATGGAAAGTTTGGCTCATTATTTCACTATTTTCCATAAGTGAAATAATGCAGAACATTATTATCAATGTTAATGAATTATTTACCTACAACAAGCTAAAGCAGCCATTTGTTCCATGTGTTTGCAGTAGAAACTGGGCCGACATTAATTGGTGATGTTGTGTTTTTTTGCAGTGAGCTCCAGTTTTCTCGTCTTCAAAGGGCTCTGAGGACTGTTCTTTTAAGCACTTCTTCTATTTAAGTTATTGTTTTATCCGCTGATGTTTTTAGTCAGTAAACAGGCTCCATTTGTTGAGTTGGCTCAGTGAAGGTTTGGGCTGAAATCTCCTCGCGTGTCGCGCTGCAGTGTCTGAAGGGTTGATCGGTTCTGGATTTAATTCTGCCATTTTGACGCGGAAGCATCACTTAGATTTGTTTTTCTCTCCCCGCTTTCTTCAGATATAACTAAATTGGCATTTGTGCAACGTTTGTGCCGCTGTGATTTTAAAGACATTAATAAATGAGGAGATCAAAGGTCAATCAGCCCCAACATCTACAGAATCAAACAGATTTTGTATGCAGGGAATATTTTACAGACGTAGCGAAATTAATTTATACCAATAATTTTTGGTTTTGTTTGCACACATTGGGAAACATTTCTCAGTATTTGTGTATTTTGTTGTATTTTCTTAATGCGGACCAGCTGGTTGACCTTTCATGACCTCTGGAAACATTTTTAAAATCTTTAAACACTGTAAAAACACTAAACATTACCAAGTAATTTTTGTCTAGTTTCTGGTGCAAATTTCTTAGAACAGTGTACAAAAAAAAGTAACTTTTCAGCAAGAAATAAGAGCTTGTTTTACGTTAATAATGCCTTGATGTTGATGAAATGTTGAAGATTATTTAATGTTTTCCCAGGTTTTAAATGGGAAATGGGTCGGCCTGCCAGTCGAACCAGAACGTGGTTTTTAAACTAACTTTTTCATAAGTTCGTTTTGTTAGTTTTCAAATGCAGGAAAATATTTGCACTAGAAACTAAACCTAAAATATTTGGTGAGATTTTGTTTTTGCAGTGGAACGTTTGTAATTGAAGCAATAAAATGTCAGATGATGTTAAATTCCTTTAATCAAAAATTAAACCTGTTGGTTAAAAATAGACACATTTTCAGGTTTAACTGCAGATTTGCTGTATTTCCACTGATTCTCAGTCTAGTTTCTCGTACAAATATTATTACAGTTGAAATGAGACAAATGAGAGGCAGATAATTTCACCTTTAATGAGACATTTTCTCATGTTACAGGTGAAATGATGTAGCAGTGGAACTACAGCCTTTTCATTAATATTAAGGAATTATTGACCTAAAACCATCTCCCATAAATAACTGTAAAATTATTTTTTAATTAGTTTGGTCTCATTTATACATTTGCACCAAAAACTAGACCAAAAATTATTTGGTGAAATGTTATTTTTGCAGTGAAATGACAAAAATGTTTGCTGCTCAAATGTTTAATTTGAAAACGGAGGGAGGATTAATTTCATCAGTTTCAAATCAAGGTCGTTTCCACGGTACCATCCTGTTTTTATTGTTTTCTCCTGATGTTGATGTCCACCATCTTTCAAAGAGGCAGAAACTGAGGCAGGAGTTTCCAAAGTAAGATATTAATTAAAAAAAAGGTGAATAATGCGAATACTAATGCTGCTGGCTGCTCAGACCAACGGCTGCTGATTTGCTGTACTTGAATGCTTTGCACAGATCGATGCTAAACACATGATTACTGTTCAGGCTGCGCTGAATTAGACCTGCTGGGTGGTGGAGAGGATGTGACGTCATAGAGATGGTGGCCACTTCCTGATCTGTTTGGTTTACATCTAATATGGTTTTATTTCAAGCCCACTTTTTTATAAGAAATGTACTGATTTATAATAAATAAAAAGTGTTGAATTTTTGACCTTAAAGGCCTGAGCGAGTTTATACTGGATGGATGGATGGATGGACGGACGGACGGACGGACGGACGGATGGATGGATGGATGGATGGACGGATGGATGGACGGATGGATGGACGGATGGATGGATGGATGGATGGATGGATGGACGGATGGATGGACGGATGGATGGATGGATGGATGAAACACAATCAGCTGGTTGGATGGTGTGGAGGTGTGCAGCGTCCATCCGTTCATCCATGTGTTTGTGTTTCATCCCTTCATCCAGCCATAGATCTGAACTGTTGCTGCTTCCGCCGGGAGGGTCGGTGGGCGTGTCCAACGCTGATGCTGCTCCTCTGATTGGCTGAAATCTCTCCTGGTAACCGACCAACACCAGTTGTGAAAAAATAAAAACTCGGTCTTAATTTGACGGATAAAGTCAGGCTTTCTTATCCTGTAAGTACGTCTATGTCTATCAGAGCGGAAACATCCCAGTTATAATGTTTCGTGGCCGTTTTTCGCAGTTTGTTGTTAAACTCCTGAGCCGTTCAGACTGTTAGCTGCAGCGCTAGCTGCTCGCTAACAGCAACCTTTGCTGTTTGCTAGCAGGTTTTCGCCTCGCCTGGCAGATTTAAGGTGCAATAAATGAAAGCAGGTGAACCAAAGGAAAAAAGCTTGGTTGTATTTGTAAGTGAATCAGGTTTTATTAACGGTGAAAACGTCATGAGCCGCCAGCTGTGAGGAAACGCTGGCTCAGGGTCGGGCTGCCAGATGTGGTGATGTTAGCATCGATGCTTCCCGCATTGAACCGTTAAACTCAGGCTGAACTCAGGCTGAACTCAGGGCTCCTGTTCACCTTGGGGTTTTATTCTGGGTCCTCCTGCAGGGAGAAGCAGAAATCTCCATGACCTGGCAGGATGCGGGATCCTCCAGCAGCTGCAGGACACCATGGATAACCAGGTGACCTGATTTTAGATCATTACTCCTGATCTCTGTGATGCAACCAGGGATCAATGCACTGATGCATACCTTGGTATCTGTTCTCTATCGCTAACACCTAATTTCTTTCTTCTACTGTCTCCTGACGCTTCAGATGCTGTCACTATTAGCCTAATAGAAACTGAGTAAGACCCTTTATTTATTCCCATTGCATGTGTTATGGTTGTAAGCATCACATAGCATGGGTTCCAGGTGACTATTATATGTTAAATATTTAGCAATAAAGTATTAATACACCTTTAAGATGTTGGAACAAGGCCGGCCCAATTCATATGCAGGTTTAGTGGCTGCTTAGGGCCTCCACACCACCAGGGGGGGCCCAAGAGCACCGGTGTAGCATGATAAAATAAATGTATACATGTTAAAAATAACATTGAATCATACAGACTAAGTGTGATTACACATGGAAGAAAAATTTCCACATTGTTCTTATAGTTGTTACACAAATAATAGCAGCTGCCTGCTGGGGAAATATAAGATTTCAAATGTGTTTTCTGTAAACTTACGAGTTTATCAGCTGATGTTACTGTCAAATATTGGACACTTAAATACCACCCTGCAACTCAAAATTCAGAAAATTATGTTTTTAGTTTGCTACTGCAGTAAGTTTAAATTAAAATCCATTAAAGCACTGAGATGATGTAAGCTTAGTACAATGATACTAATGCTAGCAGCATGTTGCACACAGAGGAGCTTAGGAATGATAATGCATCTGATGCTGATATGCTGGCTTCTGGGCCCCAAAAGGGCTTGGACCGGCCCTGACAGAAAATAATTACCTGCCGCACTTTCTGGTTTTAATTTGTATGAAAAATGATAAACTGAGTTTTCCGTCATCTTCACAGCTGTGCTTTAAATGCATTAAATCTGAACAAACTCCCGTCAGGTTTGGTTGTAATGTGATGAAACGTCGATGCGTCTGGAAGCTGCTGATGTTTATTTGTGACGGTTTAGTTTTTATTCTGGGTTTTACCACAGGAAGCAGCTTTAACCTCCACGCTTCATCACTGATGTTTGGGTTTTGGTCTGATGCAGCATTTGCTGCTTTCTTTCATTTCTTTCACCTTCTGTTTTGATGTTGCTGATTCGTCTGCATGCATGAATGTTTCTAAATATTCAGCACATTAAAATAACCAAATTAAAGGTTTTAGTTGTACCACAATATTTCTGCTCTTCCTGTCAGATTTCTTTCTGTAATCATCACCCAGTCACTCAGCCTGAGTCTGTGGATAATGTGCTCCACAGATCTGACCTGCATGGTGAATATGAATGAGTGAATCAGGGTGAATAGTTTTGTTGGTTGTGTTTCTGTGGTTAAAGGGGAGAAAAGCGCGCCCAGAGGCGGAGCCGGCTTCTGCTGCAGATGAAACTCTGGATGAATATTTAATCGGCCTCCAGCAGAAAAACAGGTGAAGTTTGACGGGATTGGATTTCACACCGACGCTCGACTTCATGACTGTTGGCGGCGCCTCGTTGTTTCTTCTCTTAGGAACGATGCATGAATATGAACGTATGAAAATACAGCAGCTAGGAAAAGTATTCCTCCAGAAAAAGATCTGTCTGTTTATTTAGAAATATCTTTATAAAATCTGAATCTTAAATATTTTTAGCATATAATAAATTATTTGTTAATATGATTTTAGATTTATATTTAATTTGTATTAATTATTCAGATTTTGTATTTTACTATGCATGAATGCTGCAGAATCATGTTGGATTATTTTTAGAGCCGGGATTTAATTTAATTAATTATGTAGCTTTTAAGGCAATAAACATTTTAACTCACTTAAATCTCCTTGTTTTGTTTGTTTTTTCATACAAAAGTCCAAAGCTGGAACCTTTTTGTTAGAATAATCAGCCTGATGGTTGAAGATCAGATTTAAAACCATAAATATTTTTGTTGTTGAGCTCATGCAATGAATTATATATCAATATGTTATGTTTTATATTTTCCACTGTAATTGATGTGATTGAAAATGTTGCAGTTAGTTAATTAGCTGAAATTGTTGTTATTTTTTGCCCAGAGCTCTGCGGCGCCTCAGGGTGAAAGGTCGGCGGGAGGTGGAGCTGGAGCGGCTGGAGGAAGGCTTTTCCATTTACTTTAATGGAGCGAACGCCGAGGCGAGTCGGGGGAACAGCAAGGCTTCCAGAACCGCCTGCTCTCTGCCGGACCAGAGGGCCGCAGGTTTAACAGGAGTTACTTTTAATCTTCCTGTCTGATAGAAATGATTTATTTTAACCTGCTGTCCTTTTTTATCACCGTCTTGTTTTAAGTCGGGTAGATCAACCAAATTGTTTCTGTTTGCTAAATGACAACATAACGAGAGACTTTTTTAAAGCTTGCTTTAGTTTTTGATGTTTACACACAACTCTTGGGTCGAACGTTTTGGGTTTCCTTCCAGGAGCTTCTCGCTAGTTTTCTGGAGTTCTGGTCCAATCTGTCTGACAGAACCAGCAGAACTCGGCCAGTTGGGTTTTATTTTGCATATTTAAAATGTTCGGAGTTTTTCTTTCTTTGCAAAGTTAAAGTTTATTGGTCTGTGAGAAGCATAATTTGCATTTTTATATAATTATCAACATGTAAGTTTCAAATGTGTGAAAAGGTTTAAATGAGAAATCTGCAGATTGTGATGATTTTTATCTGATTGATCACCAGAATAATTGATGAATCGATAACTAGAGTAATTGCTGCTGCAGAGATGTGTGTAAACGTCCTGTTGCTCTGCTGCCGTCTGTTTTCATGGCTGCTGTCCTGCAGCATATGGACCCGGTTCTGAGCGCCGGCCTGGTGAATCAGCGATAGTGACAGCTTCTCAATCCTTCTGCTCCTTCCTGTCCGCGCTGACGACCGTCTGCATTAGCGATGCTGTTTCCTGTCTCTGTGGATGAAGTCACGTTCCTCTCTGCCCATCTGCAGACGTCTGGAGGAGCGCCCACCAGCTAGCCGAGCACCGCGGGATTCTGGGATCTGAGACGAGCCGGAAGAGGAGCCAGACGGCGCCGGAACGCGTCCGCAGGAAGGAATGGGTGCAGGTACGAACCGCGGTTACTACAACTAACTAAAGCTAACCAGATAACCAAAACTGAAAAAGAGAAAGCATTTTGAAAACTGAAATAAATACAAACTGTAAATAATGAGGAAAAATTGAAGCTTACTGGAACCATAATGTATGTTTATAAAACTAAAACATACTGAAACTGCAGATGTAATATGTTTGTTTGTTTATGGATCTATTGATTAGCTTTTGGAACTGATGTGAAATAAGCAGTTAGTGTCATTTGTTGGCAGATTGCGGCGCTGCGTACGCCTCACTCTGACTCTGAATGACGACAGCAAGAGTTTGGAGGAATCGCTGGTTGTTCAACAACAGTTAATATGTTTTATGAAAATAGTGTTTTCTGTTGAGTATTTATGACTCACAATGCAAAACTTCTGCACCTGAAAATGAACCAAAGGATGAAAAACTCAAAGACAGAGGAGCCAAAAACTTTACGCAAGGAAAGTAAAACGTATCCGTCCAAAAAAATGACTAAAGTGAGACAAAAATAGTATTTGGTGAAAAACGACTCAAACGAGTAAATGATCAAAACATCAGGCTTTTAATATTTCAAAATTACATCATCAGACAGACTAAAAACATCAAATACTGTGGAAATGTTGGTGTTTTAAAGACAAAAGGTGAAAACTATTATAAAATAACAAAAATCAGGCAGAAGAAACTTTTTCCAAATCAGTTTCTTTCAATAAAAACTTATGAACTTTAATAAAAACTGCAGGTGTTTCTGGTGAATATTTTATTAAAACGAAGCTTTTTCTTCATTCAGTGAAGTTACAGAAATTTTAGTCAAGTAAAAATAGCAACACTTCATAATAAAATGACTCGTAAAACTAGACGGTGCAGTGAAGTTCGTTCCAGTTTTAAATGTCCTGGTTTAAACGTCCGTTCAGACGTTCATCTCCTCCTCATGCAGGAATCTGTTGAGATCCGGACAGAAGACGGCCTGAGAGTCAAACTCTCCCCTGATTTACGCTACTCTGAGGATTTTGAGCCGTATGAAAGCGTGGACATGGAGGTAGACGGGAGATTCCTTGTGCCGGCGTCGTGTGGGTGGTTTTATTTAGAGGAGGGGCCGCGCCGAGATGCAACTGTCTGTCCTAATTAGCATCTCTATCTCCTCCATTTTCCCGTCTTTCCTCCATCCCTGGTGTTGCGTGCAGAGCTCCGGCCAGCGCTCGCCATGTAGAGACTCCTCCAAGCTTCAGCGCTCCTTCAGCTGCAGGCCGGAGGTCCAGGGTGGCCCGGCCAACCCGGAGCACAGCGAGAAGGTTCTGCTCAGCCTGGAGGAGGTGAAGGTGAGGAACTGTCTGAATGCGCTTTGTGTTTTCAGACAATTCAGCTGCAGCGCTGTGGGTGCGTGCTCGAGCGCTCTGATGTTCAGCCAAACGTCTGCGGTTGTGAAGCAGGTTTTGCGTCGGAGCCTGGAGGTCAGCATGCGGCGGAGCAGCCGAGGCTCGGCGGGGGAGGAGTCGGACGAGGAGTGGATCGAGGAGCAGATAGAGAGGGAGGAGAGCATCGAGAGCCTGGATGAGCTCGGCCTGCCGCTCTCCAAATCCTCCAGCAGCTCACGGAAGAGCGAGCCCAGCAGGCCGTTCGACCCGGCCGACCTCATTGTTCTGGACTTTGGCCCCTCGCATAAAGGTAGCTGCAGCTTAGAGAAACCCCCGACTGGGTCCAGCTTGGGTTCTGATGAGGCTCTAGAGATGATGCCTTTATTTCCAGGTTGAGGAGTCGTTCAACAGAAACCTGAAGTGATTCTAAAAGCAAGAACCGACTCACCGGGACGACGGACAATTAGAGCCTAGAAAAAAATCATTTAAATCATGAGAATAAATAAATTAAACTTGTGAGAAAAATATTAAGAGAATAAATTAGTATTTCTGGGAACAAAGTAAAAATACCAAAAAAAAACAAAAAGTCATAATAGTACAAGAATAAAGTAACATATGAGAAAAGCTGAAATAAGAGAAAAATGTAACAATGTGAGAATAAAGTTGTAATGGGGGGTAAAAGGCGCCACCAGGGGGCAGAACCTCCAATCCATCACAGATTATTGTAACTTTTTGCCTCAGGGGAAAAACTGAGCAGATGAATCGTTTAAATCCCAAACTGTGAACCTTCATCATGAAACTTTCCAGATGTTGGATTAGCAGTAGCATTTTGTCTTGGGTGGAAATAAAGATGCTTATTCTGAAATGTCTCCTCTCTTCAGGCCGTAAGATTGAGCGTTCTCTGTCTGCGAGGAGGAGAGAAAGCAGCGACTCGTTTGTTCCCACCAGGCCGCTGTTGGTGAAAAGCAAAACGTTAGACAGGCCGCCTTCAGGCTGGGACGGACAGAGTGAGAGTTTAACATGAGGCTCACATTTACACTCTATTGTTGCTACTGTTAATTATCATCTTATACATGTCATTAACACTTTTGGAACTTTTTTGTTCTATTCCCTCCTGACATGTGGAGGTAAAGTTTGCGTGAGCAGCTGGTTTGTTGTGTGTTTCAGGGCCGAGGAGCCGCGCGGAGCGGCCGCTGTCAGCAGCCAGGAAGGCTTCAGCCGAGGAGCGAGACCCAGCGCAGGTTTTCTGCAGCGTCCAGGACGCCATGCAGAGAGAGAACTGCAGCCCTGGGCAGAGAGCCGGCGCCTGCACCCGCAGCCCGGTGTGACACACACACACACACACACACACACACACACAGCAGGCCGTCAGCCTTCGAATAGAAACTATGGATGCTAGCACATGGAGCTAATTTAAGCTAATAAACTGTTAATCCATAATCAATCGTCCACCATGCAGTGATTTATCATCATGTTGCATAAGAAGTGGCGTCCTGCTGACCGTCTCCTCTCCTTCAGGTTGAGGGTCACCAGGAGGTCAACGGCGTGAAGCCCCCAGGTGGTCATGGGAAGGATGAGAGCGGCGTCTCCATGGCGATGCAGAGGATCACCCTGCTGGGCCCCAGGTCCGTCTCACGCCGCTGGCGTCCCACGGGGCGCCGAGCCCAGCCTGACCTCTGTGATTCTGTGCAGGCAGCAGCAGAGGCTCCTAAAGGCCCTGGAGCAGCTGGAAGCAGAACCCGGCCAGAACCCAGACCTCTCCAAGCAGCCGGTGAGTCAGCGGCACGCGCTGCCGGACCGGAACCGAGCCGCTCTGCCTGATGTGACCAGCTCTGTCGCCGTTTCAGAGAGAGCCACCGCCGCCGCCGCCGGCAGACGTCCCCCCTGCGCTGTACGTTACCATGGAGATCCTGTCCAACTGGGGCAACGCGCTGCAGGTCGGCCTGACGGAGCTGCAGTTCTTCTGCCACAGAAACAGGAAGCTGTTTGTGTCGCCGCACGACATCGACATCAGGAACGCCGACCACCCGGGTAACCTGGCGGCGCTGGTCAACGGGAAGGTCAAGGTGTGTCTGTTCTGGTTGCTAAAATCTATAGAGCTGCGAGTCAAACCTTCACTTTTACTGCCAGGAAACACTCAGATGTTTTTGGTTTGGACTGAAACACAAAGAGCCAAAAACTTATTTTCTGATATCATTTCATGTTTTTACTGCAGTTATTCGTTATTATTGTGTAAAAAAACAAACAGAGAAAAGAGCAGCTTCAGCTTCCTGTTTATTAGACACAACTATATTACATAATAATAATAATAATAATAATTGCTCCTCATAAATATAACCAATATTTAGATGACATTTAATATTAAACGTAATATTAATAGTAGTCGTAGTAAATTTAAATAAAAAATTATTTAATTAAACTTAAAAATAATTTGTGACATAATAAATATAATGGCAATAATAATAATTATTAAATGTGAAAATTATTTTTGATGACATTTAATAATGGCAATAATAAATAAATTAATGATAATAAACAGTTTTATTATTTATTCTTATTGTTAAATATAAGAATTATTTTATTGCATTTTTAAAAATTCTGATAATTATTAATATATTATAGTATTTATCGGTGCTATCAGTTGTAACAATGTTAACAATTGTCATATTTGAATGGATTTTTTGTAAAAATCAGCTGGTTTTTTCTTTTTCATGGTTTTTGTCTCCTTGCTGGTTGCCAGACCACCAGGGGGCGCCACATGTGGACGTGTCCCTTCCACCCGCCCGTCCAGCTCTACTTCATCATCAGGAACACCGAACGCGCTCCGGACTTCGGCATCTCCTCCATTAAAATCTGGAACTACAACAGAAGCCTAACCGTACGAAAACATAAGTACTCCTCCGACCCATCAGAACACCGACCCGGTTCACGGGTTTCCTGTCGAACTGCTGGCGGCCGACCCGGTTTAGCTGCGTTGCGTCAGTTGAGCCCCAGCAGTGGCTGGCGGAGCTGCCGGTCAGTCTGGATGTGGGGCAGAGTGGGATTACCTCAGAGGATTAGCCTGGCGTTCGGTTCTGCTCCTCTGCTGTTATCAGAACCGTTAAAGTTCTGTTCATGGACCTTCTCAGATGGACCCAGAACCGCCATGTGAGGTAAGACTGTTCAGACTGCAGGGAGTTTCTGGAGGTGGAGTGCAGTTTGGGTTCAGCGGTTCTGGGTTCAGCGGTTCTGGGGTCGCTCTGCCTGCAGCCACAAACCTGAAAGGATTTTATCTGGATAAACAGCAACATGAAGCTGAGAACCATCAAATCTGAAAAGTGTGGCGTGCATTTCTGTTTAACCACAGCCTCCCTGCTTTAGATCAAAGGTGTTCAAACTTTTGGTCCCAAAATTTTAACTTCACTTTGATCCTCCTCTGGCTGCAGCTGCAGCTTCGCAAACCGATCAATCGATTGTCGGAATAAATTATCAATCAGAAAAGAAAAAAATTTTTTGTTAACTTTATTTATATTACATTATATAAATAATTCAGTTCCCTTTAAATAAGAAAGTAAATATTTTATTGCATGAAATGCAACAAGTTTTCCTTAACTGAACATTTGATCTTTTAAGAATCGTCACTATTCCAATAATCAAGTATCACGATTAATCGTTCCTTCCACTGTTTGTCAATCATCGTGACTTTTAAATAAATCGTGGATAATGGATTAATCGTGGATAATGGATTATTTCTCAGTAAGCGCCGTTTGTCCTGCAGGACCTGGACGTCGGCGCGCGCCACATCCGTCTGTACCTGAACAGCTGCCTGGCGTTTGACGGCGAGCTGGAGAAAGGCTGCGGGAACCAGGCCTTCGACTACGGCTCCACCATCGACCTGAAGGCCTTCCTGCTGTCCAGCGCCGGCCCGGTGGGGCGCCCCCTGCAGGCCGGGGAGGGCGGCGGCGCGCGCCGGCACCGCGCGGTTCTGCCCGACCCGACGGACGGGGCTACGTTAGACGCGCCGCTCCCGTCCGTCGCCGCTCGCCGTCCGTCTGCCCAGAGGAGCGCCTTGGACCGGTCCGCCTCCGCGGATCAGGCGGCGCCGATGCAGCTGACGGTCACCACCCAGCCGTCCGCCTGCCGGGTCGCCCCCCAGTGGCTGCAGCCGCCGAACCGGGCCGCTCCGGAGGGCTGCGAGGCCGGCAGGGAGCGGCCCCGCTGGTTGGTACCGCAGGTCTCCACGGAAACCAAGCCTTCCTCCTCCTCTTCCTCCTCCTCTTCCTCCTCCATGCTGCCGGAGCTGCCCTGTAACCCGGGCCGCGTGTGCAGAGGGGCGGACGGGCCGATGAACGGCGGGCAGCGCTCCCTGGACCCGACCTGCGACCTGCAGGCGGAGCTGCAGGCGGAGCTGCAGGCGGAGCGCCCCGTCAGCGGGCGCCGCAGCTCCTTCAGGCAGACGGAGGAGCAGCGCCACCTAGCGGCCGGTAGGACGTCCTGCTTTCAGACTAACGGCTTTTCTGTTCCTGCATCTACAGACATAAAAACACATTTACTAGAACCAGGAACATTTAAAGGGACAGTACGCGTAAAATAAACTTGTTTCTTATGTTTCCGTCACGTTTTCATGTTTTTCCTCATCAGAATCAAACTGCAGTTTTGCTTTGGCAACAATTCAACCATTGAGCTGTAAAACGGAGCCAGAGGCCCGGTTCCAAGCAGTTAAACCGCAAACGTCTTTTAGGCCCAGTTGATATTTTTAGCGTTTTATAAAACTGAAGGTAACAGTTACTGGGCTGAGCTCTAAAATGGCCGTCTGTGATGTTTTATCTGCTCCTCAGATGAGCCCGTGTCTCTGGTCGGCGCCGCCCGGCGGTCCGGTGCCGGAACCGGCCGGACCCGATGCCACAGCCAGCAGGACGACTCACTGATGGAATCCTGGGATTCGCTCACCAAGTTCAACCAGTGCCAGCGCGGCCGCATCTCCAACATGGCCTTCGAAGGCGACGTCTTCGACGAGTTCCTCCAGCGCCGGGGTCGCGGCCCCCCCACGCTCCCCGTGACCCCCGCCGCGACCCCCAGAACCCCGCCGTCCTCCGTCAGCGCGGCGCCGCAGAGCGACGGCCCGGACGACGACCCGGCCGCGGAGCGAGACGACAACTTCGAGATCCCGGTTCTGCCTCAGGGCCGGCGGCTGGTTCTCAACATCCGGTCCACCTGGGGCGACCGCCATTACGTGGGCCTCAACGGCCTGGAGGTGTTCAGCGCCAGCGGCGAGCCGCTGCGGCCCGCCGCCATCAGCGCCGACCCGCCGGACATCAACGTGCTTCCGGCGTACGGCAAAGACCCGCGCGTGGCGGCCAACCTGGTGGACGGCGTAAACCGCACGCAGGACGACATGCACCTGTGGCTGGCGCCGTTCACGCCGGGCCGCCGCCACTCTGTCTTCCTGGACTTCGCCGCTCCGCACCAGATCGCCATGATCCGGGTCTGGAACTACAACAAGTCGCGCATCCACTCGTTCCGCGGCGCCAGGGAGGTGGAGATGCTGCTGGACGGCCGCTGCATCTTCAGGGGCGAGATCGCCAAGGCGTCGGGAACGCTGTCCGGAGGTACGACACGCCGACAGCACAGCGAAGCATCGCCGACCATCAGGACTGACATGCTAACCGGGTCGGGACCGTCCTGCTTCCTCCCCTCTGCTGCCGTTTCAGACCTGGACCAGTTCGGGGACACCATCCTCTTCACCACGGACGACGCCATCTTGGAGGCCATGTCTCGCTACGACGAGACGTTTCTGGGCGAAGACGAGCGACCCGACGGGTTGGCGAGCAAGGAAGAGCTGCAGCGGCCGCGCACCGCCGACGGAGAGGGGGACGAGCGACCTTTCACCCAGGCCGGGTTCAGAGAGGATGACCTCGCAGTGCGTATGACCTTCATCACCAAACAGCCGTTTCCTCTCCGTTCTGTTGACATTGATGAGTCTGAATGTTTTATTAGCTTCAGCTTCAGCTCAGCGCTGCAGTGAAACAGCCGGAGGAAAACATGCACAACGTTCCTGGGATCTTCTCTGGGAAATGTGAGTCTGATTCATGGCACTTTTGGGTTTCTGTATCCTAGCATGAATGTTTCAGAGCTTTTGCTAGAACAAGTGATGCGTGAGCCCAGTGCTGAACTTTGACCTGCATGTCGAAGCTAACCCTCAGGATGTGTTTCTGCTTCCTGCTGCTCCAGGCCTCAGACTGGAGATGACGGCGACGTGGGGCGATTCCCACTACCTGGGCCTGACGGGGCTGGAGGTGGTGGGGAAGGACGGGGAGAGTTTACCTCTGGACCTCGCCATGATGGCGGCGTCACCGCGAGACCTCAACGACCTGCCGGAGTACCAACACGACTCGCGGACGCTTGATAAGTACGTCGACCACATTTGGCTCGGGTCCGTTGTGTCCAGGCGTCATCGTGTCCAGGTGTCATCGTGTCCAGGTGTCATCGTGTCCAGGTGTCATCGTGTCCTCTCTCCGTCAGGCTCATCGACGGCCATAACATCACCACTGACGACCTCCACATGTGGCTGGTTCCTTTCTCCGCTGGAGAGTCTCACACCCTGAGCGTCGCCTTCAGCAGGCAGCAAGCCATCGCCGGGCTGCGCATCTGGAACTACAACAAGTCGTCTGAGGACTCCTACAGAGGGGTGAGAGGCGCTTTCTGCTGCGCTGATGGACACCAGCGTGTCCAAAGTGTGGTCCGGGGGCCATTTGTGGCCCCTTGACTGACTCTGTGTGGCCCAGCAGAACAGATGTTCGATGCTGATTGAGGCTTTCTTTGTTTTGTAAACCTGCAGTCTGGTAGCGAATGGTTCCGTTCGGACCGTCTGGACCAATCGGATCTCTGATGGATCTGCTAACCTGACGCGTCTGATTGTTTCTGATTCAGGTGAAAGTCCTTCATCTGTTCTTGGACGAGGTGGCCATCTCCGCGCCGGACGGGTTCCTGGTCCGGAAAGGACCGGGTAACTGCCACTTCGACTTCGCCCAGGAGATTCTGTTTGTGGATTACCTGCAGCCTCCCGCTGACGCCTGCAGCTGCGACGACGCCCAGAGGCAGGCAGCGCAGCGCGGCGCTCGCAGACCCAGGCAAACGCAAACATCCACTCATTTCTGGTTTTTGTTCATTTTCAGAGGAAGTTCGAAGAGGCCAGAGCCCAGCATGGACTACGAAGCTCCCATCATGCCTTGTGGCTGTATCCTTCCTGAAAAACAGGATTTCACTCATAGTTTGAAACACAAACTTCACTTTTTAACTTTAGCATCTGATGCTAACAGTTTGTGTTGCTAGCATCACAAAAGCAGCTAGCTCCGGGTTTATGTTCACTCTGAGTTTAAATGAAATAAAATGAAATAAAATCTCCCTAAAGAAGGAAAAGTAACGTGTAACACAAAGAATTCGTCTTTAACAGCCACGTTGTTGCTTTTAATTTCATTAAAACTCATGAAAACAACAACAAAAAAAGATCAGGATCCAATTTTTAACTGGTCCCATCTGGTTTCTACTGGGATCTGGCTATTTTTGCTCATTTCAACAAAACATTGTGTTTTAGTTTAATGTTGAGCAGCTAGAAATGAAAAACTAAAATAGTTTGTGATATTAATGTGTTTAAAAATGCTTGTTGTTTAATGGTTTCCTGTTTCCGGCTCTGTGGACCGGGTTGATCGGACCCGCTGGGCTTTCACTGATCAATACTCAGTAAGTGCAATGAAACCATCGAGTGAATCCCAGCTGATCCAGAACCAGCAGAGCTTCAACCGGCCAGAAACATTCAACGATTTCTTTATTTATCGCTGATGTTTGGCTTTAAACGTCAGCGGAGCTGCAGGTCATTATGGAAGGTTTTCTGTCCTCAGATTCTGTACGGTCAGCAAATTTACAACATGAGAAAAACAACATTATGCAGTTATTAAAAATAGTTTACTCAGACTAAAAGAAAAACAGCTGAGTAGGAGAACTTAAAGAAACGGCGGTACGGTGGCTCGCAGGTGCAAAATGTGCTGCAGAGACAAATGCAAAAAAACGCAAAAGATGCTGCAACCACAAAAAACTGAAGCAAAGACAAACAACAAAACAAACATGAACAAAACATTCTGCAAACCCAGACAACATGTCGCAACAAGCAATTCATCGCATGTTGATTTAAAATAATAATGAGTTATGATTAATGTATATTAAAGGGCAGATTTGTTTACATCGACTTTATAACCAATTGCATTTTTGTTACTTATTCATTTTTCTTTTTTTTTTTTACAAAGTTAAAATTTGTCGCTTTGCGAGGATGAACCTGCACATTATGCAGCAGCAATAGATTCCTTGAAATAGACTCAGAACAGCATTATTGATTATCACAATAATTACTGAGATTAATTACTTTATTGTTCTGCTGAATATAATGGGACAGGAAAACTGCTGCAGGAAAACAGCTGCAGGAAAACAAACTGCTGCAGGAAAACAAACTGCTGCAGGAAAACAAACTGCTGCAGGAAAACAAACTGCTGCAGGAAACCTGCTGCAGGAACCACTGTGTGTGTGTGTGTTTAAATTAACCAGTTTGGGCTAAAACTCTTGCCTCCTCTTAGCGCCAAGTATTTTAGAAATTGTCTTTTTTCCATGAAGGGAATTTATTTTAGAAATGTCAAATTGCGCAATTATGCGGTGAATGCAGCCAGTGATGTTATTTTATCTTTAGTTCTGGAATTCCCGAAATATCTGAGCCGAACCACAGGAATCGACTGCGGTTCAGCCCGGTTCTGTGGTACCACCACACGGTATTTTCTTTGACTCTTCGTCATCCAGTCATCTTCCAGCTGCAGCTGCTGACCACCTGGGGAGACCCGTACTACATCGGCCTGAACGGACTGGAGTTCTACAACCAGAACCACCAGAAGATCCACCTCACGGACAACAGTATCCTTTCCTGTGACGTCATGTCTGCAAACGTCATGTCTTCGCCGACCACGAACACGACGACTCGCGTTGGTTCCAGCTGTGAAGTTGCCAGCATAACGCAGCGCTCTTTAACGGCGTTGTTTTCTCTTTGCTGTGGCGCGCCGCCCTCGTTAAGCTCGGTTCCACTGCGGCTGCAGATGGAAACCAGTGGCTCTCCAGCGTTGTGCGGATGCACGACGGTCCGGATGTAAACGGGACGTTTTCCAACCACAAATATGAATGGATTCGACCCGGATGTTTGTTCTGACAGACCAACTCATAGTGGTGTTGTTCTGGTCCCTGACGTTGCGTTTGCACCAGACATCGCAGCTTTCCCCGACAGCGTGAACATCCTGGATAACGTGAGCGGCGACGTCCGCACTCCTGATAAACTGATCGACGGCGTTAACGACACGCAGGACGGCAGGCACATGTGGTTGGCCCCTGTTCTCCCAGGAACGGTGAGGGTTTACCCAGGAAATCCATTCAGAACAAAACGACCAGAGAACATGCAGGAGAAGCCACAAGTTTACATACACCTGTTATCCTCGCGGTCTGACCTTCAGCCAGACTCGTGGCTCAGTGGATATAAAGGCACATTCTGTTTTTATAACGGAAATCACTCTGTTACTGAAATGTGCTATAAAAACGGACCGGACTGCTAGTATGTAAACTTCTGGTCTGGGTGTTTTCCCTGCAGGTGAACCGTGTTTACGTGATCTTTGATCAGCCGGTGACCGTGTCCATGATCAAGCTGTGGAACTACTCCAAGACGCCTCAGAGGGGCGTCAAGGAGTTTGGGGTCAGTAGCTCTGCATTTGCTGCAGGGTGTTTAGTTTCCTGCTCACAGCTCTGTGTGTGTGTGTGTGTGTGTGTGTGTGTGTGTGTGTGTGTGTGTGTGTGTGTGTGTGTGTGTGTGTAGCTGCTGGTGGACGACCTCCTGGTGTATAACGGCATCCTGGACTGCGTGAGCCAGGCCGCCAGAGGCATCCTGCCGACCTGTGACCCCGTGGTGCCGTACCACACTGTCCTGTTCACCGACGACGCCGGCGTGGCGCAGCGCGAGAGGAGCACCGTCATCAGGTGGCTGATCCACACGCAGGAGCTTCCACAAGCTCAAATGTATACATACACCCCCGCTAACACCGAGACCGGCGGCCGGTTCAACCCAAACTGCAGACCGGATAAAACGGGACTCTCTGAGACCAAATGGATTCTTTTTATAATTCGTACGATAAGAATTATAGATTTTGGAGTAAAGGAACTGGAGCTGCAACTCTGGATTATTTTAGTAACGGAGTATCCAGAGTTTTTTGACTGTCAGTTTTTCCAACGATGAAGCGATTAATTGGATAATATTTTTTCATTAAACCATTTAAACCATTTTTCACAGTATTCTAAATGCACTGAAAGCCGCAAATAAGCCAAAAATTAAATTACTTTCGGAATAAGAAAATAGTGAACACTAGTGAATGCTAGAACATTTGTAGCTAATTATTCATTAATATTAATAAATGGACAGGAAAAGTTTCTTAATAGGATAAATTTTACAGAATTTGAACCAGGTGCAGCTAAAACGGCCAAAGGTTTTTATTTTAAATGTAAGATCTTTATATTTTTATATGCAGTTTTGACTAATTACTACTCTGTGTGTCACAATCCCATTATTCACGTACTGCAACAACAGATCAAATCTGCTTTTAACTGCTTTGTTAAACTTAACTAAAGTTAAGTTATTCAGCTGGATCTAAACCCTTTTGCTGAGAATAAATGTTTTTTGTTTTCTAATTGCAGAAAATAAAAATTGTTGGCCCTTTTCAAGATAAATTAACTGCATGCATTTCTTTGAAAAAGCCAGACCTAGAAATAACAATTTTTGATAAAAAAAAAGGCTACTTTATGCGTTATTTTATCAAAATAATTCATGTTTAGTTTAAGATTTGTAGACCACAAGTCTTCCACTTCACACCAGATAAGACGCTTTTCATAAACTGATAGATGACAAAAAGCATTTGGTTAAACTCCAATAATTTGGTTATTTTTAATAATTCTTCTCTCCTTCAGCCCCCGAAGCAGCAGAGAAGACCAACGGTAAGTATTAAAGCCCTGAAGGCTTTGTGTGAGCGCCCCCAGTGGTGACTCCCTGTACTGCAGCGCCCCCAGTGGTGACTCCCTGCACTGCAGCGCCCCCAGTGGTGACTCCCTGTACTGCAGCGCCCCCAGTGGTGACTCCCAGTCTCTGCTGCTCCTCTCCACTGGTCCGGCTGAATAAATGTGTTCACTTGTGTGTTGCAGCAACCATGTGGAGGACCAGGATGTGAAGCTGACCAATGAGAACCAGATCGTTCATTACAACAAGAAGAAGCAGACAGCCGATCCTGGTGATTCACAAAAACTGATCAATTACTTGAACTTACGCTGGGCTATTTATTGAATTTTTAGTTTTGAAGATTGAATTTTTGGAAAATCAGGATTGTTTTCCACCATTGAACTCCTTTGGTTTTTATAACTCAGAGCCAGGGCGGCCATCTTTTTTTAATTTGGATTTTGATCAAATTAAAAAAAGGCTAAGACTAACATTTTATTATTTTATAATTATAAGAAAAAAGTCAGAATATTTAAGTAATTATGTAGTAAGAAGAGAATAAAGTTCCACAGTATTATATTACCAAAACAAAGTTGTAATATTAGAAAAAAGCAGTATCACAATAAAGTTGAAATAATACAAAAATAGTTAAATTAACACAAATAACAGTCACACAGTAAAGTCATATTGTGAGGAGAAAGACTCAAAATATGAGAAACAATTTAAAGGAGAATTAAGTTATAATACTATTATAATAAAGTTGTAATGGTACAAAAAGTCATAATATTAGTAGAATGAGAGAAATTTAATGAGAATTCCTCCATGAATAGGAATTAAAAACTAAAAGAGGAACACTGAGCGTCTTGTGAAGTTTAAATGATAAAACTCCTGAGTTTATTTAGCAGAATCACCAACTGATCTAGATCCTAATAACTCTGGAAGCTTTTCTAATTAAAACAATGTTTTTCTCATAAAGATGGAAAAACTGTCTTTATTCTGCTAATATTATGTAATATCTTCATTTCTAAATAACAATTATTGTAGCCTGGCCCCAATACTCCATCATACAGCTAAAATAATCCACCTTTTGATAATATTGTCTGTCATTAATAATTTCTTTTAAAATAAAAATCAGATGTGACATGAAAAATTCTGATTTTATTTCTGACATTTGGAAAACTGTACATTTCATCCTGATCTTCTTCGTTCTGCTTCCTTTTAGCTCTCCGGCCCAAAACCTGCATGACTGACGGCGTTAAACACGGGAAGAGGCGATTCTGACGACAGACATGGAGTTTTCTGTCTGAGCCGAGGCGCCGTGGCGACCAGCCTCTCCTCCTCATCTGGTGAGCAACTGAACAATCTGCTGCGACGCTGGACTCAGATTTCTGCTTTCTGGTTGGATTTCTCCTCCATGTTTGGCTGTGAAAACTCACATGAACCCTCCAGCAGGGGGCGCCTCACTCCGTTTACAGTGCCTACTGCTGAACCACCCTCTGTTGCTGCTGCTGCATATTTTAATGCAACTTTCGGCGTGTAAATAACTCCCTATGAGCCAAACCATTAGCTTACAGCGCCATTAGCATGAAAATACCAGTTATGATGCTCGTTTAGAAAAACATTTTGATTTATAACCGTGGCTTGAATAATTAAAACCTACTAAATTTGTCACTAATTCATAGAAAAAGCTGAAATTATGCAAAGTGTGTGTGTAAAGCGACTGATAAATTAAATAAAATCTACATTTATTTCTCCGCTTAGCATCAGATCTTTGTTATAAGTGACCTTCCTAACAGTAGCTCTGTGTGGATTCAGTGCAGCTTCAGCGTTTTTCTGTTGGATTTTTCTCTAAATACGTAACTTGATATGCAAATACTATCGACTTACCTCAAATCAAAACATACAGCGTTCAAAACGTTACAAATATGGATTCATCACAGCTAAAAGCTTCATTAAACACACTGCAAAAACACAAAATGTTACCAAGTATTGTTCAGTTTCTAGGGCAAATATTTTAGTTCATTTGAATAAGATAAAACTAATTTACAAGTCATAAACTCCGCCTGTGGAACAAACTCATTTATTTTTATTGCATTCACTCATAAATACGAATATTTTACGTAACAACTTAGAAAAATTATGAAGGAGCAAAGAGAAGCTTAAACTGATCATTTCTGCCCCAATTCACATCAAATAAAATGAACTACAAAATAAACAAAAACTATACAACAAACATCAGCTTATTCACACACCTCAGCTTCATCAGAATCATTTTCCGCCTTATTTTAAATGCAGATGTAATTGTTTTACATGTCAAGCTTATTCTATAAATATTTAAAATAAATATTATTGTCTCTAAACAAGCTCCTGTATGTTCCTGGAAAGTTACTTCGAAGTTATTTTACGTGTACTAAGGCATTTGCACCAGACACTAGATGAATATACTTGGTAAGATTTTGTGTTTTTGCAGTGTACTCACCGGCCTGAATCTGCTGAAAACAGCTTCAATTTCCCCGCTGGGCCAGAAGTTTACATACGGCACGCTCATCCTGGGCTGGAGTTTGGTTTCCAGACTTCAGCTCATCAAGAAAACAGGATTTAGATTCAGTTTGGAGTTTTCATTTTCTTTAAAACGCATTTTCTCTGAAATGTTTTGTTGCTATCGGCAACCTTCTGGTTCAGTTACTGGTTGGATATTTGAGCAGAGTCCTTAAATGTTGAGATAATTCAGGAACAAACCAGAAAGGCTCAACTCTTTAAATCAGGGGTGTCCAAAGTGTGGCCCGGGGGCCGTTCTTGGTCCTTCAAATGATTTTGTTCGGCCTGATTTCAAGTCAAAAACAGCCAATAAAATAAAAAACAATTGGAGATGGTCTGGTTTTTTTTATGTTTTGGATCTTCAGTGCACTGTAAAAACACAAAACTTTACCACGTGTTGTCTAGTTGTATGTGAAATAATATTCAGTGGAGCTAGAACCTTTTTTAATCAGTACTAATGAATTATTTACTTAAAACAGTAAATACACTTGAAATAAGAACTAAGATTTGCAATAGAAACCAAAGCAAATATACTTGGTGAAATGTTTTGTTTTTGCAGTGCAATAAACAGATTTCATAAATATTTTGTTTTTTGAGCAGGTAAAATAAAACCAAGTCACACTGAACTCCTTTTTGCTTTTCTTTTTCATTTTTATTTTGTGGCCCTCTAGCTGTTTTAAATTAGCCAGTTTTGCCCCCGGGGCAAAAAGTTTGGACACCGTTGGGTTAACTGGAAGAATCAGAGGGAAACCAGTAAAGAAACCAGTAAACTTTTCAGCCGTTCTGCGTGAAGAGAAGTGTGTGTATTTGTGACTGTGTGGATTAAATTGAAATGTTTGCATCAGACTCGTGTTTAAAAATGGCCGCCAGTGAGAGCCGAACACATCAGCATGGAAACTGTTCATATTCATGAACATCCTGCTTCCTTCTGCCACTCACTGTGCAGGAAATGCAGTTTATGGTTTTAAATGTCCAGCATCAACATTAATCTTTCTCTGTATATTGATTGTGGGTTATGGTTGTATATTTGACTTTTAGTGTTTTAAAATATTTATTTTTCTAATCTTTATTATGTGTATTCAGTGTAGGTTTATTTAAATGAATAAAATGTTAAAATTAATGTTTTTTTTGATGAGTTATTTCTACATTACAGACATAAGTTTTACATCCAAAGAACTGTTTTTCTCCTAACCCAGCTAAATTAATGTTACTAAGTTTAATTTTGAAAATGTATTTAAAAAAATAAATAAAAAATAAAATAAAGCACATCCCAACCTGACAAGAAAATTATACCTAAAAACAATTCCTGGTACTTTTTAGTTTCATGCTGCAGTGGAAACTAAATCTATTTATTCCCTGAAAATGACTGAAACCTGAATTTATTCATTATATTTACAAACATTTTTGTTCTAATCATTTTTGTTCAGTCAGTTAAGAACCATTTTCCTCATCAGTCCGGCTAAATAAAACTAATTTAGGTCATTAATGTCACCTGACCTGAAATGTATGTCATCCTTTTTAAATAATACATTTTTAGCAAAAACATCCATGAAATGTCAATAAGTGAAAATAATGCAAAAAGAAAAAAATCTGATTCCAACCAGGTGACAAGCAACTTTTATCTAAAAACTATTTCTGGTATTTTAATTTACATTCAAAAGTATTTTATTGATCTCAAAAGGAAATTAAATTCCATTCTAGTGTTTAGTTATGAAAATTCAATGGATTTATTCCCTGAAAAATGACTAAAATCTGCACTTATTCATATGCATGTTCAAAGACATAATTTATGTTTCTTATTTTTAGTATTTTACTTAGAGCCGTTGTGCGTTGTTGCCGTTATCAGAGGGAAAGCACTCAGTAGACTCCATAAATATATCCTGAGACATTTTAATGCAGAATCTGCTGTACATTTAATGGTTTTGTAAGGAATGACCATTCAGTTTCAGTTTGCTGCTGAGCAGAGTGGTCTTAGTGGAAACATTCAGCTAACAGCGTTACATCCTCAAATCTTCCCTGGAAACGTCCCGTCTTCTCTCTGCCCGTCCCATTTCTCAATCTGAAGGGTCAAAGTTCACAGGAAAACAATTAGAAGGATTTTCATCCACTCTGATGTTTACTGACATTTCCAGGTGAAATTCAGCACATCTGAGCAAATTCATTAAGATGCTCAAACAATCTGTCTTCAGGAATGAAATCTTGCTTTTATTTTTAAGTTTTTAGTGAAAGTACTGAGTATTTACCCAGCCCATGGGGCACAGGGACTTGTAGACCCTCCTGTACCACTCACAGGGGGTGGTGTCTACTCCTTTAGCATTCAGAGCTTTCTGGCAGCGGTGATAGTCTGGAATCAGAGAAAATGGGGAAAAATCCACATTTACACATTTTAAAGTCACCCAGACAGAATCAACAGACTTTAAAGCTGGACTTATTGCTTCATCAGGTTTTGCTGTGACCTTGAGGAGAATCCTTACCCAGGTAGTTGGACCAGCAGTTCCTCGTCTGGTTCTGGTTCGGGAATCGGGCATCAAAGGGAGCGGTTCGGTACTGCTCCAGTTTGGCCTTAATGTCCTCAGCCATCTTTAATAATCATCAATAAAACAATCAATATCAATGAAAACTGCCTGACTGCTGAACCTTCATGTGGCCACCAGCAGTGACGTAGACACTTTACGTCGTCCTTTATGTGAACTGCATAAAGGAAAAATGCCTCGGTTCTGTTCCTGAATGCTCGCACTGAAAGCCCGGTTCTGGTACCGCAGCGGATTATTTTCGGGGAGTCGCATGTTCACCAATGCGGCTCCGATTCATCCTTCACGGAAAAAACACTAACAAACCGAAAGCAGCTGGTTCTTAGCCTCCGTGTATTGTGACTTGCTGCCGGGAGAAATTTCCTCTCTGCTTCGTTTCCGCATAAACAGGTTCGGCTTGTCGGTGTATTTTTTATTTTGATACTGTTGGCCTTCATTAAACCTCGTTTTAAACAGCCTGGAGATCAAACAATGTTCAGCGCCGGCAGCTAAGGTGGTTCCCCGCCTGAAACGCACCTCGGCCTGGTGTAAAAAGCCCGTTTAAACGCTTAGAGACGCCATGAAGGTGAAGATTACCTTTTTCGATGCGGCGAGAGCTCAGTCTTTACAGCTTCGGGGCGCGTGCCTCCTCACTGACGGGCAAAGAGCGCGAAGCGCGTGCGCTCCGGTTCGAAGAAACGTCTCCGTGCAGTCCTGTTATGATGACATGGCGGACCGCTCAGGTCACATTGAAATGACAAAGTTTAGACTTCCTGTTCGCAGGTCCGGCGACGGCAAAGAAAACCCTGAGAGCCTGAACCCCACATCAAGGAGCAGGAGGAGGATTTTATTGTGTTTAAAGTGTCTAATACAAAAACATTAAGTTGAAGAAAGCGAAAGAACATTCTCATACTCATAAACAGAACTGTTTATTCTGTTAATAATTAACAGAAATTAACAGTTGAGTTTTTAGGCAAAATCGTGTTTCGTTTGGCATTCAGCCCACAGATACTCATGATAATCAAAGGGAACAAACGGAGCTTCGCCCGATGACACGTCGTGCAGAAAACTCCGTGTTTTACTGGATCTTTGTGACATTTTGCGCGTGGGCAGGGCGCGGGCTGAGTCTAATTACTGGATTCATGTACACGCGCTCGCTGGGATGAGCGGATTGCCGGGATGTTTTCCACACCAATGTCAGAATAACGCAGAAAATAAAACTGGAGCAACGCCGCTGATACTGAACGCGTCATATCTGTTGGTTGTGTATTCTTCTCACTATAGCGACGGAGCGCTTCCAAACAGCGCGCCGAGAGAAAGCGTCTCCGTCTGTACGTCAGTCTCTACGTGGTGACGCACTGTAAGCCGCGCAGGCGCTCTGTCTTCGGATCGAGGACCGGAGTTTTCTGTAGGACCTTCTATGGCTGCTGCGTCCTGTTTGGAAAGTTTCCATATTAAGATGTGAACCACAGAGCTGCCCAGTTTCTTACTTTCTATTTTTCATAATCGTTGAACTGACATTCTTAGATATTTCACATCACCCGAATATTTGTAGTTTAACAACTTTTGATGAAGACGTTTGAACTGGCAGATGTCTCATTTCATAAAGATAATCTCAAAACCCAGATGCTCTGGGAGCAATTCAGAAATGTTCTGAAGTTCCATGTCTGAAGCTTATTATACATACACTGGGCCATTATATATAGAAAAAATGAAGACATTTCGAAATTTATCTAAAATTTTCTAGAAAAACTTTTTTTCTAATTTGGAAAATTAGGAAAAAAATTGCTGGAAAAACAATTTTTACAAGAATCTTGGAAAGACTGAGATTAAAAATACATACATTTATATTTTTAAGTGAACAATCATTATTGCAGATGGGTCAATAAAGAAAATATCTGAAACTGTTAAAAACACAAAAAAGGAAACATGCAATCATTTCTGAGCTGTCATGGAACCAATTATAATAAAAAACAGCCACTTCCTGTCTTCTCTAATTTCTGTTTCCTGTCAACGTTTTTTCCCCTTAATTGCTCTGGTCCGGTCCGGTCCAGTGGGATGATCTGTTTGGAAATTTCCTTTCCCAGCACATCCACAACCTGCTTCATATAAACACGGTGACAAAGCAATTAGATATGCAATACATAAATATTAGGTATTTCTGTATTAATACATTAGTTTTTTATTTTTTTGCTCTTTCAAACATTTTTCCCCCACAGAAAGTCCAGATTGCTGCTTTAGCTGATCTGGGTTGTTGGTTCTGGTGTCTTTTCTCGTTAAAGAATCAAAACCATAGTTCCACATTCCAAACTAAAGTCTTTATTTAAAAAAGTAATTTATTTAATCCAAACATTTCATCAAATAAAATGTCAACTCCAAATGTTTCAATATATTAAAGCAAGAAAATCTGCAACCAAGAGTTTCTGTTTTCACTCGTTATGAGGAGGAAACGAGAAGCAGATCTAAAGAACCACAGAGTTATGTTTCATAAATGATTCATGCAGTTTCAGCTCCAGTCCTGCAGATTTTAAAACTTCCAGCATCTTGGATTCAACACATAACATTTATATCTAAACTGACAGCAAATCCACAACATTAAGTGTTTGTTAGTGTTGGTCTGGTTCTGGTTCAGACCAGAACCTGTCGCTCCATTTCCTGCTGTGTCGCAAAAAATTAAAGAGTTTAAAGGCCGAAACGTTTCCTTTAAGGCTTCTGCGACACAAAGATGCATAAACGTGAAAATCGTCCAGCTTCGATCAGATCTGGTTCAGTAAACGCACCGTCGAGTTTCAGCAGGTTCCTGAACGCAGCAGCAGCTTTTCAAGAGTTCTGATTGGACGCTGACAGCATCGGACAGGATGGACAGGAAACATAAGGAATCTCTAGAAAAAACCCTCAAACTTCCAGATTCATCTCAGAAATTTTCTAGAAAAAAAACTTGAAGATTTTAGCTTAAAGTAACATTTTCTAAAAAAAAAAAAAAAGTTTAATTTCAGACATTTAGAAGTTTAAAAAGTGAAAAATGTTTCACTTTTGAAACTTAGAAATGTTCGTTTTTTTCTACAAAATTTGAGTTTTCTCCAGAAACATTTTGATTATTCAAATTCAGACATTTCCAACTTTCTTTCTAGAAAATTTCTAAGGTTAATCTCAGAATTAACCTTAGAAATTTGTTCCTTTTTTCTGTTAAATGGAGATTTAAAGACGTAACGTAATGTTTTTCAGCATATTTTTAACTTTTCAAACTCAGAAATTTCCAAGTACTTTCTTCAAAATTTCTGAAATATAACTATTTTTTTTCAATCTCTAGTGGGTGTAATGCGTTGTCATAGTAACGTCACCTTCACCTGTCCAGGTGTCAGGAAGAATCTTTCCAGTTAAAGTAAAGCGAGAAGGACTTTCTTTGGCTTGTGAGAAAGTAAGAGCTTTGGTTTTGTAATGAGGAACAGTTGCAGCATGGCGGCCATGTTTGACCAGTCGGCAGCCATGTTTGACCAGTCGGCGGCCATGTTTGACCAGTCGGCGGCCATGTTTGACCAGTCGGCGGCCATGTTTCACCAGTCGCTGCTGAAGCGCAGTCGGTAGAACGCTTCCCGGACTTCGGCGTCGCTGTGCGTCTGCTGGCTGGTCCCGATGTGGCGGACGCTGCATAATGGGACGTCCTGCTTCAGCTTCCGCTTGGTGAGAACCACGGCGCCGCCCGCCTCGCCCGCCTCCGGCCCCATCAGCAGGAAGTAGGCGGCGTGGCGACCGCGCTCCATCAGAGTGGCTGGAAAAGACGGGAGAACGGATCCAGAAAACGCTGCTCAACTTTCTCACTTTTTAACCCTCAGAGTATCCAGACCAACAGGAAGTTGCATGGAAATGATTCTCAGATTTCAAAATATTTTACAGCTACAATCTGAAAAGTGTGGAGTGTTTGTATTTGGTCGCCCGGAAAAAAACACGTATGTTTAATGAGTTTCAAAAGTCAATTTTTTGACTTGAAACTTTCCATATTTGTATTTCTAGAAAATTTTTATCAGATATTTTTAGAGAATTTAAAAAAAAATCTAAAATTTCTCAGTTTCAAAAGTCAAACATTTTTGACTTGAAACTCAGAAATTTCATGTTTTTTTGTCAGAAATTTGTTCATTTTTTCTATGTTAAATTCAGATTTAAAGACGTAACTTTAAATAAACAGAATGTGATTTTCATGACCTCCATGTTGAATCCATCCCATAATGTGGTTGGGTTTCCTGGGCTTAGCCCCGCCCCCAGCATGATGCTGCCGCCGCCTGGTTTTACCTCTGAAGGCGACGATGCGCTCCAGGCTGTGGCTGAGCTCCAGCAGGACGTCGGGGTAGAGCGGGTGCAGCATGTAGGAGCGCGGGGAACCGCCAGACGATTCCTGCACAGAGCAGAACCGGGCTGAGCGGCGGCTCCGGGCCGGACGACGGCCGACACCAGCAGAACCTACCGATGAGTTGGACCCGGACCGAATCAGTCCCCAGAACATGAAGACAGACACCGAGTTGGTGGTGTGGACGGCGTCGGGTCGGGCCGGGCCGGCGCCGGGCTGCAGCTGCTCCTCCCACAGCAGCCTGCCGGTCCCTCCGTCCAAGATGGCGACCTGCAGGACAGACGGGCCCAGGGGTCCAAACGGGTCGACGTGGGGGAGGAAGGTCTGATGATGAAGATGGACTCACCTTGGTGGAGTTTCTAACATCATCTTCAACTTCAACCACAAGATCAAGAACTTCGTCTCTGTTGAAGTGACCGAAGGACGGAAAACTGGAGGAGAGAGAGAAGCATCAAAAGAGAGCAAGACAGACATAGATATGTAGACATAGATATATAGACATAGATATATAGACATAGATATATAGACATAGATATATAGACATAGACGGGCCGTCGGACCCCCTGGTGGAGCTGGCGTTGAATCTCCATCGTTGCTTCAAGGAAAGTCCGTCCACTAGCGCCACCTCTCTTCTAGAAACAACCAGCAGGTCCGAGGAATCGTCCCCGTCTTTGGTCCTCAGCAAACGTCTGGCCTCTGACCTGCAAATGGAGACATGAGTCCCCAGAAACCCTGATGCATGCTGGGTAACGCAGGCTGGCTCTTACAGGTAGATGGGCACCAGGCCCGTTGCGTCGCTGGCCGTTTTCTCCAGGTTTTTGTCCCGCTTCAGATTCGGACCCAGACCCGGTTTGGCTCTGGCTGCGATCTCCCCGAGAGGCAGCGCGAACACGCCGGAGGCTGCGGGAACGAGCTCAGGTTAGCTTCACACCACTAACTCTGCTGCTTCCAGCGACCAACGGCTGTACTACGATACACTGCAGCAACGTCCAGAGAAAACGTCCAGAGAAAACGTCCAGAGAAAACGTCCAGAGAAAACGCAGCTCTTTGCCGCTTCTGGCCGACATCATCATCTGCATAGATACCAACTTTTCACCATTTTGTTCTGATTCTGGATGCTGAGCAGTCAGAAGATTTTTGCTCTCCTTTTTCCTTTTGGAGAGTCACGAAGGGTAACCGTGGCAACAAGATATTGTTTTTATAGCCGGAAGCATCTGATTAGCATCTCAACTATGACCCTAAACTCAGACATTTTCAGATTAATATCAGAAATTTTCGAGTAAAAAAATTTAATAAACTTTCAAATGCCAAATTTTAGATTTTTTAAAATTTTTGGCAAATCAAAAGTAAATGAGGAGGATTAGCAAATGTAGCTAAAACGATTTGGTTCCATCCAGAAGGTGTTAGCAGTTAGCATGTTGTCCTCAGACTACAGAACGGGTCATACAGCAACAGTCTTCAGTCAGAGGCATCTTTAGTTCACTGCATGACTGACTGCTACTGGAGATAATCAACCACAATGACTGAATATGAAATATGACAACATTTAATTGATGTTTTTGATAAATAAAGGTTTTCTGAGTTTGAATTCCAAACTTTTAGAAAACTAGAGAATGAAATCTGCCTGTTGAGTCGTTTTTAAAAATAATTGATCACTTTTGAAATCCCCAAAGGGCAACACAATAGTTTTATGTTTTTTATAAATTTCGTCTCATGAAAATGTTTTTAGTTTCAGTCTTCGTTGGTTTTAGTCGCCACATTAACTCTGATCTGGGTCGGACGGGATTCGAGCTACCAACCTCTCTGCAGCAGCATGTAGTAAGATCCACCTTTGGTGCGGTGCAGCAGGTGGCTCTGCGTGGCGCCGCCGTCGATGGTGACCTCCGACCCGATCCGATCCCCCGTCAGCCCAGAGAGCAGCACCAGCTGCGTCTGCGGGTTTGGACAGGAAGCGGTTAAATCTGACGGGTCGGATCAGAACCGCCGTGACGCAGCAACCGGTCTACCTGTGTGCCATTCAGCAGCACCAGAACCACGTCGCCGACCCGGTCCCCGTCCAGATCCGGGACACTGAGGACGGGCAGGGAGACGGACAGAACCGAGGGCCGAGGCTGCTGCCAGGACACCGCACCTGGAACCAGAACCGGGTCCATTTTTTACTACTTTTCACTTTTACTTGAATAATTTCATTATGAAATTTTTCTTCTCTCACTTCAGTAAAACGAAGGACAAACATGTTTTAACCAGCAGAAACAGTTTCTGTTAAAACTTAATACATTTTTAATTTAAAAAAAAAAGGAAACATTTTCTTTTGCCTGATTTTGTTATTTTTGATATTTATATCCATTATTGTCCTTTTCATTCTTAAAATCCCAATATTTCCACTTAACTTCATATTTTTCCGTCTGATGATGAACTTTTTAAATTTGATCAGTGACTCAGTAGGTTTGATTTTCTATGTGTTGCTGCTTTAACTTCAGAATCGTTTTGTCTGCAGACAGTCGGGCTTCGCTGCGTCGGTCGGGTCAGTATTTCCAGAATAAAGTCGTAGTGTTACAAAAATAAAGTAATAATTTTATGACAACTCATAAAGAAAGAATAACAAAAATTAAAATGAGGATTGTTGAGTTATACTTTGATATAACTTTTACAGGTAATTTCATTTTTCAACACATCAGCATCAAATTCTGCTGCAAACATCAGATTCTGCTTCCTCAAATCTCCACATTAAAACAACTTAAAAATTGAAAAATATGTAGATTTTTCTTCAGTTTCAGCTTCATCACTGTTCTGACTGTGATGTTCTGATTTTCAGTCTGAATACTGCAGATAATGATTAATCAATTACTACATTAATTTATGGTTATTGTAATAATCGATTAATCATGATTAATAATTTAAGCCCGACTCCTAATTTCAGAAAATTATCTACAGATGAAGGATGGTAAAGTTTTCTTCAGCTTGGCTCACCGGTGTGTTTGTTGACGGCGGTCAGGTTGTCAGAGTGGGACAGCAGGCAGTGCCAGGATGAACTGGTCCCAGTCTGCAGACCGCACTGGACCCAGTGCAACTCGCCCCCCAGCGGCCGCTCCCACAGCGTCTCTCCTTTGGTCCCGTCCAGCGCCAGCAGGAACAGACACGGCGAAGTCAGGCCTGGACGACAGAATGAGAATCAAACTACCAACCTCAGCTGCGGGGAAACGGCGACCGAACGCGACTCCACCTGCGTCAGAACACGACTTGTTTGGAGAACTTTCTGGGCTTCTGATGACGATCAGGACGTCCATCACCTTGTCGCTGTTGGCGTCTTCAACAGCCAGGAAGTTGTAGGTCACTGTGAGAGGAGAGACGGCGCTCAGAGTCCACAGCTCCAACGATTAATCAATTATTGAATCCTTAACTAATTTAGTAATCGATTAAAGGCTGTCTGCTGAAAGGACACATTCAGATCAGTAAAGGAGCCAAAGCTGCACAAAATACAAACATTTTGCTTTTAAGATAAAACAAAAATCCTTTTTTGTTCAAACCAGAAAATAATGTCTAAACTTCTCAGTTTTAGTTAAAAAAAATCATATTTGATCCATTTATCATTCAGTTAATCCATGAAATAATCCCCATGTGAGCCATACGCTGTGCTGATGCGCAGCAGGCCTGAACTTCTGCTAGCAAACCTTCAGTGCTGCGTTTCAGGAAGTCAAATGTTCATTTTCTGATATAATTACATTTGTATATTTTAATGCATTTCTAATATTGTATGAAAAACATATGATATAAAGGAGAAAAAATAGGATGTGGCAAATTTTAAATCTAATTAATTGTCTGTGTGATGGATCGTCATTACAATCAATTAATTGTTACATCAATTAACCATCAGAATAATCAATTAATCGTCTGACTAATCTATCAGATTAATCAATCATAACAGTCTAGAATAATTGATTAGAATAATCTGCCTGCCTGCGTCGGAGAAGTCTCGGCTCCAGTTCAGGTGGTACTGCGGCCGCTCGGGGCAGGGGATGATGAAGGAGAAGGCGAAGACGACGATGAGGCAGAGGAAGAGTGAGAGGAAGAACACTGCCGTCCTCCAGTGGCTCATCCTGGAGAATCCCACCTTGCAGCTCTTCTTCTGCAGCTCCGCCGGAGCCGCGGCCGCCTCCGACCTGTCTCCTGACGCTTTCAGAGGGGAGTCCTCGGTGGTCTGCTCTGCGGTCTCCATGGCAACGCCTTCACAGCATCACCGGCCTGTAGAGCTGAAACAGGAAGCGGCGTGAGAACCAGGAGGAAACGCTCAAACGAAACTTTTTGAAAACACGGTGGTGGCAGCATCATGTTAGGGGAAGACGGATGGATGTCAAGAAAACCTGCTAGAGGTTGTTATGGGATGGGTTAGGTCAAAGGTCAACAACCTTTACAGCCCTAACTTTCAGTTGAACTGAAAAGTTATTTCTGAACAGCAACAGCAACATGACTGAGATTATTATGTTTTATACTAAAATAATTCACCCAGAAAAAAGGAATATTCTCTTGTGAAAATATTATGAATATATTACATTAAAATCATAAAAAAGCTCAGTAAGAACTGCTAAAGCTAGCATGAGTTACTTGTTATAGATTGCTAAAGCGAGGTGATGAAGAAGCTGGTTCTGGGAAATATCAAGAAAATTATGAACATCTTCACAGGACTGTCTTCATTTAGTATCTTCAGTCAGAGGCTTCTAAGGGGTCTCTGTGATACAGACTGCTACAGCAGCTCATTTCCAGCCCACAGCTATCAGCTAGAATGGCCTAGTTGAAGTCCAGACATAAATCCAATTGAGAAGCTGTGGTGAGGATCAAAAATGATCAACATTTTCCTGTGTTTATCAGTTTGTTGTTTTAAAGAGACAGAGTCTGGTTCTCTTTGCTGCATCAACCTTTGTGGTTCTGAGCCCATTCAGACGTGCCAGAACTGGTTCCAGAAACAGATGAGCCCAAAAACAAAACGCCCAGCAGAACCTGGCATCCAGAACCAGAACAACCCGCCCAGTCGGTCCCGGTGCCTCGGGTCACTGCTGCCAGTTAAACCAGGCCAGCTCCAAACCCTCACAACTGCCAACTCAAATCAGTTCAAATAAAATGACAGATTTTAGATTTATGGGCAGATAAGTTCGCGAAACTAGTAGAAAAACAGCTGAAGCTTATTTTCCAACACAAGTTGTTCAGTAAATGCTGAATCCACACAGCAGATCGATATCTTTGCTACAAACACGTATTATTTCAGTTAAAACAATAAAAAGCGGCATTAAAAGGAGTAGTTTTTCTTACGTTAACTTTCAACCGATCTTCGTCGGTCACTGGTTCTGGTTCTGTTCTGCAGCTGCCCAGATCTGCGCGAACTAATCAGAGATAAGCAGAACGGGAATGTTTGTTTTCACCTTCACTTTGTCTGACAGGTGTTATTGTATGAAATATTTATACGTTTTACCAACAATAAAGGCATAAAACAATGATAACACCGATTTTCTACGACAATCTAATCTAAAATTAAATGTAGCCTTTAAAAAAAATCCTGTCGGAGTGTGACGTGCTGCAACCTGACAGTCTGAATTCAGGGATTAACACTAGCCGAGGAACTCGCTTTAGGGCGTTGTGATTGGTTGATCTAGATCTCTAGCGCCATTGAAGTTACCGCGTCATTTCCGTAATTTTAAACGGAAACTGGTCAGTTCGCGACGTAAAGAAAATCAGTTAGCGGTGATGGTTGGGGAAAAAAACGGTTCAACCTGGTAAACAAATAGAAGAGCTGGTTCAGTTGTTCGGTTGTCGACGGAGTCGCCGTAGACCATGTCCGCCCAGGCTCAGATGAGAGCGCTGCTCGACCAGCTGATGGGAACAGCGAGGGATGGTGAGTAGCTGTGGGAGCTAACGGAGCTAGCCAAGATGGAGGCTCTGCTGAGGCTGGCTTGTGTTGGCGAGTGGTGGACAGACCTGCTTGAATGGATGTACCACAGAGCGCTGCTTCTAAACACAGGAAAACTGCTTCCAGGCCTTAAAATGAGTTCTAAATTTAGCGCTAACTGTATCCATCCGCCGTATTTAGTTTAAATTGACATAAATACGTGCATTTTATCCTGCCTCGAATGTGGGCTAAGTTAGCTGAAGCTCGTCTGGTGTTTATTGTGGAGTTAGGAAAGCTGCCGGCGCCATACTGCCACGCGCTGGACCGAGTCCAACCAACACGCCGGATTACGTTTATAACGGAATAATTAACTCCTAATTACTGCTCTTCATTTGTAAAACTGATATCACGTTGGCTTTAAATGCTAGTTTGATTTAGCTTCTGTGGAATTAAATTCGCTTTCAAAGTATCAGGCAAACATACGCATTTTAATCGATGAAGTTGTTTATTAAATTAATATTTATTATATATGATTAATAACAATGACTGCGCTAACATCAGATGATTACGTGTTTAAGGTGCCTTGCATCAGTATTGAAGTTTTTGATGTTATGACCACCAACAACCAAATATGTTCCTGGACAAACATAAAATTTATAAAATTTGAAAAGTGTGGCATGCATCTTTAATATGCTGCCTTTTAGATTATGTTTATTGGAACCTAATTCCCATAAATTATGAAGAGTGCATGTGTTTGTAATTTAATCTGAGTGTAACTGCAGATGTTCTGGTTCTGGCCTGGAACTGGCAATAACTCTGGCTAGAAATAATAGTCATTCAATGTAAGTATGACCTGCTGGGTCAAGTAGTTTTTTATATAATAACTTGAATTTCCACAATATAGTGATTGATACTAAAAAATACCATTGACAGATATATTAGATATATTTTTTTCCAAGTTGGGAATTGTATACCTTAATTTTCAACAAATTCTAGCATCACAAAATGTTTCAGTTCTATATCTAAGCACTTTCTAGACCTCGTTTAGTGGTAATGTATTTATTGTATTTCGTGCACCTTTTAAGGATTATTTTAATGTTGTGTGGATATGAATTAATGTGAGCTGCAGACAGACTATGTCAGTTTCCCTATAGGATTAATAAAGATTTTCTATTCTGTTTATATTAAAACCTTAAAACAGGAATAAGTTGGAGTTCTTCAGAAACGACAAATTTGCCTACAGGAGGTTATTATTATTTAATAATTTCTTTTAACTAAAGGTCATGTAACATTCCTCTCATTTCTCTGGCCTGGGAGCAAATATGGCTGCTGGGTTTGTAAAGACTGCAGAGAACTGTAGTGGCACCAAACTGTGAAGCTTCAAAGTTCAGGAGAGCCACAAATAAGTTTTTGTGTTTTTTTTGTTTTTCGATTACTTTTTTTGTTTTGTTCTATGTTGAATAAACTAAACATCCAATATTTAAATGAATTAAATAAAAGTTTCTGTTGAAGAAACTGAATGTTTAAATCACATGGATCATAGATGACGCATAGATGGAGATGGTTGATCTGTACATGTGTCTGTTTCTTCAGCCCAGTTTAATTCATGCGTCTGATTTTGCTGTGAATCACTGAATGTTTGATCTTCATCTAAACTGAAGTCAAAGGAAAATTTGTGCTTAATTAATAGAGAAACTCTGGTTTGCACCTAAAAATGTTTTTTTCATGAAGAATTTAATTTGATGTTCGGATGGCCGACCTTGACCTGACTTGAACTTTGACTCTTGAACTGCAGTCAGGGGCCACACAAAGTCAACTCCAGGGCCACAGATGGCCCCAGGCCGCACTTTGTACATCCCTGCCTTAGATCAAATCAAAACTTGTAAATTACAATTTTGAAAAGACTCAATACTTTTGGAGGCACTGAAAGCATTTAATCATTTATGAGCCCTGTCACCAGAACTAATGTTACATGATCAATCGTCCAGAATTTATTGCGATAAACGATAATATTGTTGTTGTGAGATCATTTTCCAGTTATGTAATAATACAAGATCACATTCTCAAACTTTAAATTGTGATGAACATTTAACTGGAAGACATTTTGAATATCTAAAATAAAAAAACAAAACAATAAATGAAATGAATTCAGCAAAATTATCCTTCAAAATAAGAGACCAAAGCACCAGACTGAAGACTTTTATTATCCAGTTTTTGGTAGAAAAACGATAAATGATGCAAATAGAAATGATTGGGTGTGTCTTCGTTGCTGGATTAATTCCTGGCTGTTTTCAGGTTTTATTTTGTCGCGTTGTTTTGTGGCCTCTGAAGCGCTGGCGGTTCCATCTGTTCAGTCAGAGCGGGTCTGTGTGGTGTGCGTGTGTGATCACATTCATTTCTGATTCTTCCCATACATGTGTTGCATACAGACTGAACAATTGTGGCCCCTTTATTTTATTCATTAAGGTTCAGTGTATCATTGCCAGCCTACATCAATCTGCAAGGGAGTTGCAGAAAAGCCTCATGTTCATCGAGCCGTGAGTCACACATGATTTTTAAAGCTGTTATGATCAATATCCAAACAATTTCTCTGCCTTCCGGAGTTTATTGTAGCTTTTTATTTCAATAATCGTATAATTCCTCAGTGGCACATCAGTTACCTTCAGCTAACACGTCTAGTTGCGTTGTTTCCATACGAGCCGACTGGCTGCAACGCCTTTCCACGGCAGATTAGAGATTAGCAATCCACTCGTTTACAATCTGACTTGTGTATGACTCCCAACTTCTTACTGCAGGTTTGGGCCAGAAATCTGTTCCCATTTAAACTTTTCTGCAGCGGGTTTAAAATTCTGCAGCTGAGGTGTTGAAGATGCAGAAGGGTACAGTATGTGGTGCAGATCGCAGTGTGTATAACCGCATTTCTTTCCCTTGGAGTCTTTTTTTAAGTGTTTTATTGTTATGAAAGGCTTGGCTGGAGATTTTTATCAGTGATGTTTTTGTCTATTCATGTTTTTTCTGTCCAGGAAAGTATTAAAAACATAATTGATACTTTTAGTTAGAAGTAAATCTCATTTGACTGCTACCAGCTGGAGACGCACCGATCCACGTTTCACTTTCAGTGCTGATGTCTGAGGTTTAGCACCGATCCGATAGAGAAAAACAGCTAGATGTACTGAAACACACAGAAACATACTGAATTACAAATGTATTTACCAACTCTGCTCTTAAACATGTAGAAACAAAACAACTTTAATTTGTTCTCTCAGTTCAGTTTGGATTCAAACAGCCAAAGGAAAATAAACCAGACAAAAACAAAATATTAAATATAAACGGCAACAAACTGTCAGAAAAGTTCAGAAAGTTTATCAGATATTAATATAACGCAAAGTTAGTAGAAATAGCCTGAATAGATTGAGCCCATTGCCACTGATATTTTTCCGATATCGGCACCGATACAGATATTGATGCCGGGTCGGTGTGTCTCTGCGTCCAGCAGCAGTGTGGGCCTTTAACATGATTTATTGATTCTTTGGGAAGGTAAGAACCAGACATACAGCAGTAAGATCTACATGTTTAACATCTATGTTCACTGTGACTAACACAGAAACAGATATGAGTCCAGTTCCCTTAAAGGGAAGGTTTGTACCTGTGACAGCTGCAGATAACGTTAGCGTTCCCTAACTCTTCCTCCTCCTCTTCCTCACTCTTCCTCTCTTGTTTCAGGCGACGAGACGCGGCAGAGGGTCAAGTTCACCGACGAGCGAGTCTGCAAGAGTCACCTGCTCAACTGCTGCCCGCACGACATCCTGTCTGGAACGGTGGGTCGCACTCTCACGCGCCAAAATACAGCTGTAACCATGGCAACCGTTACTGGCCGACAAACGGCCCAGAAGTTATCGGCGTAAACGATAATGTTGTTGTTTTAAAGGCATAATAATGATGTGAACAGATCATCAGACTTTAAATTCTGATGAACATTTAACTCTGGAATGCCAAAATAAATGAACAACAAATAAAATGAATTATGAAGTCTCTCGACAAGTAGGAGGAGGTTGTTGCTAGGTAACCAAAGAGTTGGTGAGTTAGTGATTCCACTAGCCTAGCTTAGCTAGCAGTGAGGGGTTGAGCTGCTAGTTAATCTGATGCTGGAAGAGTCGTCTGTTTTTCATACACTGTTAGCTAAACGCTGCTAACGCTGGTCAGTCTGTGTATTTAACATTAGCCAAAATGCTCCTCCTTGTCAAGCTGTGACATCAGCTCAGCACAGATTTGGGTAAACCCAAAGCAAACATAAACAATGCAAAAAGACAAAATAAAAAAACAATCCGGAGTCTGATTGTTGTGGAACAACAGCATTCATGCTGTAGTGGAAAGTTAGTTCTGTTTGATGTGTTAATTTTAGTTTAAAGAGTTTGCACACTTTTGATTTGTTAATTTTGGCGCACATCTTCAGCTAAAAGTACCACTTAGCTTAGCATAAACACATGGATGGTGCATGAGCGTGTTGGTGTTGGGTACGCTGTGCTTTGGTGGGAGCAATAAAAGGCTTTACAGAATATTTTGCGAAGTTTCAAAGCAGATAATTTGGCTTGAGGATATTTAGTCCTCAATGGAAACATTAATGTTTCCATTAATGTTTAATGGAAACATTAATCATTAAATGATTAATGTTTCCATTAATCATTTAATTCATAATTAGATGTTTTGAAAATTAATTAGCTTAATGGAAACATGAGAATTTCGAGTTGTTCCCAACTCCAAAATGAGTCTATTTTACAAAACTGCAATGGAAGTGCTCTTTGTTTTGCATCACACAAGTCATGTGATCATCAAAAAGATGTTACTACTGCCAGAAACTGCAAAGAAGCCGACAGGAAGTAGTTTGAGGACAATGACACAGCATGTTTTTTAATGAACAAATGTATTCACGTGACTTTAACTGCGTTTCTTATTTACTAGAAACACCGTAATTGTGAAATAGTTTTTTCGACATTAGTGGAATATCAACGTTTGTAATGGAAACACAGAGACTGAGGAATCATTTCAGCCCTAATTTATTACGTAAAATCCATGAGCGTTTGTCTTTTTCTGGACAGAGAGGAAAATTACACTGAATATTTATTAAGACCTGCATCTTAAACCGTTTTGTACATATTCAGATGCATGAAGGAGTTTGAGTTTGATTGTGCTGAATGATTTGTGTTTGCAGCGTATGGATCTGGGCGAATGCACAAAGATCCACGACCTGGCACTGAGAGCCGACTACGAAATCGCCTCCAAGGAGAGAGATCTGTTCTTCGAGCTTGATGTTAGTCACAACCTTCAGAAAATGATTATTGGTTATTGCTAATCAGCCTTAATGATCAGATAAATATTTGTTTTCCCCCTGAAGGCCGTGGATCACCTGGAGACGTTCATCGCCGACTGCGACCGGCGGACAGAGTTAGCCAAGAAACGGCTGGCTGAGACACAGGAGGAGATCAGTGCAGAAGTGGCTGCAAAGGTGGAGCTTCCCTCACCTCAGTGTGTGTGTGTGTGTGTGTGTGTGTGTGTGTGTGTGTGTGTGTGTGTGTGTGTGTGTGTGTGTGTGTGTGTGTGTGTGTGTGTGTGTGTGTGTTGGCTGAGCAGTTAAACCCATCATGCAGTGCTGCGTTTCAGGCTGAGAAGGTCCATGAGCTGAACGAGGAGATCGGGAAGCTGCTGGCGAAGGCGGAGCAGCTCGGTGCCGAGGGCAACGTGGACGAAGCCCAGAAGGTTCTGCAGGAGGTGGAGAAGGTCCGCACCAGGAAAAAAGATGCCGAGGTGAGTCAGGAGAGCCGCCAGGAACAGGAAGCGCTTCCTCTTCTTGAAGGTAAAACCGCAGGGTTTCTATTCCTCGTCTGGCAGGAGGAATACAGAAACTCCATGCCAGCCTCCAGCTTCCAGCAACAGAAACTCCGCGTCTGTGAGGTTTGCTCCGCCTACCTGGGTCTCCATGACAACGACCGCCGCCTGGCTGACCATTTTGGTGGGAAGCTTCACCTGGGCTTCATCCAGATCAGAGAGAAACTGGACCAACTAAAGGTACATGCCGAGCTTCCCAGTATGCATGATTCACATTTGACATGTTTTCTAATTTGATTTCTGCTGGTTCTGAACAAACAACCAAAGACTGAAAGCAATTAAAATAACACCCAGATGTTTTTGCAGTAAGTACATTTTCTTTTAGTGTCGGGAAAATCAACTTTCAGAAACTTTTGGATCTTAATGTCACAAATCAGCAGCCACTCCTCTTACCTAGCAACCCCAGGGGAACTCTGCCCGTTACTTAGCAACCCAAGCAAAGTTCCAGCATGTTTGGTCAGCTGGTTTCTCTGCCATATGCACTTCTGCTTTTCAATGATATATGGTTGTATTATTGCCCATCTATTTTGCAGCCATTTTCATGAGAGTAAATTGATGAATTGGGTTCATGGCCGGTTGCAGCTTATTTGGATTTAAAGCGACAAGACGCCTTAAAACGACTCATTCTGAAAGAAAATCAAATTATTTAAGAATAGTTTTGTTCATAATATGTACTGTAGACGATCCTGACCTGTTGGTGGAAGCATGATGGGACGTTTAATGTGCTTTAAGGAATTTTGACTAAACCTGGAGTGAATATGAAGAACTAAAGAACCAGATTAGAAATGTTGCTTCAAATAGATTTTCTTTCTCTTTAAATATTTTGTTTTTTATAGAAAACGGTGGTTGAGAAGCAGGAGAAAAGGAACCAGGAGCGTTTAAAGAGAAGAGAGGAGAGAGAAAAAGAGGAACGGATGCGGAGGAGGTAAGACTGGAAACGTTCAGCCTTCGGTTGTCATGGTGCTGCGTCTTGAAGTTGCCCTGTTTGTGTTGACGTTGCCCTGGTTGTTTCCAGGACTCGGTCCCGCAGCAGAGAACATAGACGGTGAGCTTCGCTGGATGTTGATGAGTTTTTATTTCATGAAAAGCTTTGGGGTAAGTTGTGGATTTGAGGAGCTTCGTTGTGTTAATCGTTTTTCTTCAGGTCTCGTTCACGTGACCGCAGACGGAGGCGCTCGCGCTCCTCGTCCCGGGACCGGCGCCGCTCGCGCTCGCGCTCCAGGGACAGGAAGCGGCGGCACCGCAGCAGATCCCGCTCCCGCAGCCGAGGGCATCGCCACAGCCACGAGCAGAGCTCCAGACACAAGTACGGCTGCAGAGCGGCTTCTTCCCAGCTTTTCCATCCTGCTATCTTTTCTTTCCATCTTTCTTTCTGCCTTTGTCTTCGTATTCTTTCCCCGTTTCTATATTTCTTTTTGTCTTTGTTTTTTTTAGTTTCTGTCTTCTCTCTTCGTCTCTTTGTCCTTTTCTTTCTTTCTTTCTGTCTTTCACAGAGGTGAATAACTGCAGATGTAAATGTTTGTTTCTGCTGTTGTGATTTGATCAGATTTACCTGTCAGCTTATCGACCATCTGATTGGCCGTTTCTCTCAGGTCGTCCAGGGACCGCGAGCGTTCGTCTCGAGACCGCTCCCGGGACCGAGACAAGCGGGACAGCATGAACGGCCGGTCGGACTCCCGCCGGGGGGAGGAGCGGGACGTCGGCGGGGATTTCTGAAGACCACACGGCGGCGCCTTGTTGCCTCCCATCTCCACTCTGTCCGTTTTTATTAAACGTAGTCGTTGCCTTCCTGCGTCTCATCGTCTCCATATTTGGTCATGCTGTCACCTCCAGCTAAACCATGACTTCGGTTTCATCAGACCAGATGGCTGCAAACGTATTGAATTAGTCAAAAAATCAGAAAATGCAACTTATTTTACTCTTTTTTTTTTGTTTTCTCGATGTCTTTTGATAAAGGTCTGTAAATATGTTAGTCTGGAAGGCCCGTCCTGTTTTGTCCCTCGGAGGCTTCCTTCCTTCCTGCTGTCGTGGTCTCATGCTTTTGCTTTTCTTGAATGTCTCCCAGTTTAAAACGTTTCTAATTCAAACCCAAACAGATTTTAAACTTGTAGTCTTGATGCATCTCCACTTTTAAAAAAACATGAAAAAAACTTTTATTTTCTGATTCTGGAACTAAAAAATATAAAAGTAGTGAGTTTGACCCGGTTCTGTTCAGTTCTGGTGACGAGTTTCCTGTTTGTTTCACCTTTTCTCTTTAATTTAACAGCATCTACTGTTGGCATGGAAACGATCCGTCAGCCATCGATCAATACGGCCCGTTTAGTGTAGAGAACAGATTGATTGGATGCTTTGCTCCCCTGATTTGTTCAGTTTGGCTGAAATCTTTTCTTTAAAGTCACAATAAAAAAAAAACATTTATTCTCGTCTCGTTTTTGTTTCATTTGAATTTTCAGCTAAAGAAGTGAAACCAAGACAGAAGGAGCTTAAATATTTATTTTGCACAGCAGAGAAAATGTCTTCATCCACAGAAACCACTGGATGCCTTAAATGAGCAGGATAAGCGTCACTTTAACCGCCTGAGTCGGATCAGAACCAGCCGAGCAGCTTCACGTTGCAGCTCACAGCGTGCTGCTCTCCAGCTTCAGATCCACTTTCTGCTTCTGCTTCTCCATGACGGCCTCCAGCTCCGTGGCCCGCTTGGCGTCCTGCACGCAAAGCAACCAAGTTAACTGCTAAACAGTTAGCTTGGAGCTAAATAATTAGCTTGCTAAACAGTTAGCTCGGAGCTAATAATTAGCTTGCAAACAGTTAGCTTGGAGCTACATAATTAGCTTGCTAAACAGTTAGCTTGGAGCTAAATAATTAGCTTGCTAAACATTTGGCTTGAAAAACTTAAGGTCCAAATCCTTTAACTAAGCTTCCATTTAGCCACACATTTGTTTGGAGCTAAAGGTTTAGCTTGCTAACTAAATATTTAGCTTCAAGCTAACTGGAACTTGGGAATTTCTGAATTTTTGAAAATTATTTTTCATTTGCAAGAAGTCTGTTTTTCTTGAAAATTTTTTAGATTAATCTCGAAACAAATTTTTTTTAATTTAATTTTTTTTTTTAAAGGAAATTACGTATTAAGCATGTGGGATCATCCAGTGCTGCTCTTTTCAAGATTTTTCTAAAATGAGAATATTTTCAAGAACGTTGTTTTTCTTAAAGTCCGACATGTTTGATGCTTTAATGCCGGGGTCCCCAAAGTGGGTCCTGGAGGGCCGGCGTGCTGCACGGTTTAGTCTCCTTGGTGGGACCAACAACCTTTTCAGAGTGTCCATGTTCTTCTAAAGCCGTCATTTGATCCAGGTGCGTTAAACCAGGTCGACAATAAAACATGCAGCATGCCGGCCCTCCAGGGCCCTCTTTGGGGACCCCTGCTTTAATGTTTTCTGAACAGGTCATTGTTGAAGTAAACCTCGTTTAATGAAGGGCAGATGAGTTAATGATGAAGTGCTTTTACCTCCAGCAGGGCTTTTTGTACGGTGAGCTGGCTGTAGACCCGGACTCCTTCATCCGGCAGCACGGCGCGCAGCTCCTCCTTATTCAGCGAGAAAAGCTGCGCTCCAGTCAGGACGCTGAGGCACTGGACCGTCCTGACACACACACACACACACACACACACACACACAGGTGAGACTCACAGGTTGCCTCCGCAGCCTGGGAACCAGGCGGCGTCACTCACGGGTCGCTGAAGCCCTTCCCCCGCAGCCACTCGGCCACCTCCTCCGGGGGAGAGTGGTAGTCCAGCGGCACGGAGGTTTCTGCAGACCGCTGGATGACCAGCGGTTTGTTCAGGTTGGCCTTCCCATTGGTCAGCCTCTGGAGCAGCTCGTCATTCACCAGCATCACTTCATCATGACAATAATAATAATCAATAAACCAGCCTAGATGCATCACTTCATGTCAAAAGACACAAGTAATCACAGAAAACATCGACGGAGAATAAAAAGAAAAATGTTTTTATGACAAGTGGGAAATAATTTAACAAAATGGAAAATTTAACTTTTCACAATTGAAAACATCACATTTAAATAGAAAATCTACGATGGCGTGTTTGGGCCGTGGGAGATAAAAACACAGGAAATTTATACCAAAATATCTCAGGAATGTTTTAGGAAAAAAACTAATTTCTGTTTGAAAAGTTTTAAATTTGCTAGAAAAAGGAGAAAGTTTTTTTGAAAATTTCTGAGTTCAAAACATCAAAAATGTTCTAGAAAAAGTTGGAAAGTTTGTAGAAATGTTCTAGGAAAAATTTGGAGATTTCTGATTTCCAATGGGCAAAATTTTCCAGAAAAAATTCAGAAATCTTTCCAGAAAAAAAACTCAAAATGTTTTGAATTTTTTAGTTTTTCTCTCTTGAAAATGTCTTTGATTAATCTCAGTTTATCTCGTTTGGGGCAAAATGTTCTGTTTTCCGTTGTAGAGATTTTATATTCCAGGATAAACAGCTTTGTTGTTTGGATTTCTGGTTTCTCAGGACAAATCGAAACATGCAAAGACCATTTGTTTACACTTTGAACATTTACTGGAACATCATCGCTTCTGGGCCAAATCCTCTGACAATCAGAACAGGAAAACTTACTGAATATTTCAGAAGCAGAGCAGAAGCAATAAAGAGATTCTCACCTCTATCCGTCTCGTCTGCCGCCGGGCCGTGCGGGCCGGACGGGCCGCGGGGTCGCTGTGGGGAGTGGGACGGGGTGAGCATCAGGGTCGGCGGGCTCGGCGGGACGGGACTGGCCGACTTCATGAGCGAAACCGACGGAGGAAACTGCAACGAAGGGGCGGTGAATAATGCTGCAGCTCGCTGTGTGTGTCTCTGTGTCTCTGTGTGTCTCTGTCTCTGTGTGTCTCTGTGTGTCTCTGTGTGTGTCTCTGTGTCTCTGTGTCTCTGTGTCTCTGTGTGTCTGTGTGTCTCTGTGTGTGTCTGTGTGTCTTGTGTGTCTCTGTGTCTCTGTGTGTCTCTGTGTCTCTGTGTCTCTGTGTGTCTCTGTGTGTCTCACGTTGGGCGTCCTGCTGCCTGTTGGACTCTCTATGTGCTCCAGCGGCTCCAGGACGGTGAAGGGCACGAAGCCCGACTGGCCGAACCGATTCCGACATTTCCACCAGCGCTTGGATGACTCGAGCACCTGATCAGGAAAAACCCGTAAAACACGTCATCAAAATTAGAAGCGTGCAAAACGGAAACCGGAAATAACTAAATATATGCATTGTGAACAGAAGTTAGCCAACGACGATGATGGATGCTAATAAGCTAGCTAGTTAGCTAGCCATTATTTAGCTATCATTTAAAATGTAAAAACGTATTTATAGTTTTCAGAGATGATTTTTAGATTAATTTCAGAAATATTCTAGTTTTTCTACAATATGACAGATGGTAATGTTTTATTGCAGTTTCATAAGTTGAAAATCTGCTAGCTACAGAACTAGAGCTAGGCCTCTAGCTAGCTAGCTCTAGCATAGATATATATGTATTAATCACATGAATCAAGCAATTATATTAAAAGTTTTAAATGTTATGAAGTTATTAGGCACCACCACATATTGAAACTTCTGTTTATGAATAAAAACTGCTTATTGCCTGTTTTGAATGATCTATGGAGGCACGTTGGTGCCCAAATATTGTCTTTTTTTTTTTTTAACAAAACTGAGCAACTGATATTTATTTGTATCTGTTTGTGTTTTTTCCAAAGGAATCAGCAGTGAAATATGTATCATGTTGGTAAATATCAGTTATTGAGTTAAAAGACATAACTTTGAATTTTAAAAAAAGAATACAAGAAATTAGTTAATCAGAAATTAATGAGAAATCTGTCAGTCCAATCAGCCTCCTGCTAACAGGTTGATTATTAATCTTTGGGTTTATTTAAAGTGTGTTTCTGTAGCTGACCTCCACAGTCTCCCCGTGCTGCACTGACAGCTCACTGCTGTTCCTGGCTATGAAGTCGTAGCTGCACATGTAGAGCCGGTCGGCGTCGGCTGGCGGTCCGTCCCTGAAAGCAGCACAGGCAGCCATGAGGTTCCTCTGCAGCCACAGAGCCGCATGCTGCTGGACGGGACTTACTCTTTGATTGTGATCTCTGGAGGAGCTGGATGCTGCACCTGCTGCAGGTAAACAGGAAATGATGTAAAGAGTTAAAACCATTCATCTCCGTCTGTTTCAATGGGTTTGAAATTACGAAACAGAAAGTCAAAGTAGAATAAAACATTGTTTTCTTCATTTTTTGTCACAAATGAAAAGGTGACAAAGCATTTTCTGCATTCATATTTAGCACCTCGTTTATTTTGATACCTTAAATAAAATCTGGTTCTACTGAAACCCTTCAGACGCCACGTTGCTAGTCAATAAAGTCCAGCTGTGTGATTTCATCTGAGTCTAACTGACCCTCACAGCAACATTTTGACCTCCAGATTATTTCTGTAGCATGAAATCTGTAACAACAGGAGCTTTTAGTTCAATATTTATCTTCAAGATAATCTGAAGCCCAAGAACAACATGAAGCTAAATGTTTAGCTGCAAATTAAATATCAAGTTCGCTAAATACTAAATACTTAGTTAAAATAATAAAATACCGAAATTAGCACTAAATATTTAGTATGATACCTGAATATTACTTTGGAGTTCAATACTTATCTTGCTAACTGTTATTTAACAAAACTAAATACTTTAAAAAAGCAACTACATAGTTAGCTTGGTGCTAAATATTTAGCATATTAACTGCTATTTTACAAACTATTTAGTTTACTAACTAAATATTTAATTTGCAGTTAAATGTTTAACTTTCTAACTGCTATTTAATAAACTCTTGTATACAGTTTGGTAACTAAATATTTACTTTAAAAATAACATATTTAGTTTTTAGCTTGAGAATGAGTTATTGCATTATTTTGCCACAACCATTTTATTACTCAAAACAACAATATTGGAATTTATCGCAGTAACTTCTGGGACAATTAGTCGTCCAGAAGCGTTGGTTTGACATTTGACCCCTCAGACGTCTCCTGACGTCGGTGAACCCAGGCGAACCGAACCAGGCTCAGGTATTCAGTACCTCCTGTTTTACTCGGTGGGCCTCGTGTTTGTGCTGTGACTCGACCGGATCCTCCCAAACCTGCCCGTCCGCCCGCACCGCTTCCGGCTTCCAGCCGCTCAGGAACACCGGGGTGTACGGAGCGACAGGTCCTCTGAGCTGAGCGCTGGGAGGGAACACTGCGTTACTGACTGCTGTCGTCACCTGAGCTCAGGTGGGTTCAGAACCCAAACACACACACATGGTTTCAGTGTGTGTGTGTTTGAACAGAAACAGCTGGAAAGCAGAAACAGCTGGAAAGCAGAAACAGCTGGAAAGCAGCAAGTTAAAAAACACAATGCAACAATTTTACAGCAATAATTTGGGTTATTTAACCTGAAACAAGACATAATATTATCATATTTTATTTATTCACTTATAAATGCCACAGTTTGAAACTAAATATTTAATTAGCAAACAAAATATTTAACTGGCTGAAATATTAATATTTATCTAGCTAAATATTTAGTTTACAAACCCAATATTTAGCAAGTTGAATATTTAGTTCACTGACTAAATATTTAGCTTCGACACTAAAATCATAAATATTAATTAACTCGTTAGCTCCATATTTAGCTCTAAACTAAATATGAAGTTTCCAAATCAAATATGTTTCCAGCTATATTACTCAAGTTTTAGGTAGCAAACTGAATATGCAGCTAAATATTTAAAGTGGAGCTAAATATTAAGCTTTCTAACAAATATTTAGTTTTTGTCTTAGAGTTTGAATGAGCTTGTGTCAAATAACAGGCTGGACTGGATTGATTGATCTTCTGGAGCTGATCTATTGCTACTGACCGATGGAGGGTCCAGTTGGGACCCAGAGCCGTCCAGAGCGCCGCCTCGTCCTGGTTCAGCGTCTCCTGCAGCAGCGACACGGCCGAGCTGGTCATGGCCGGGCTGGACACTGACGCTCCGAATGTTGGACCGCCCGTCGTTTTCACCATCTGAGGACAAGAAACAGTCAGCAAGAACCAATCAGGACGAGCTAAACTATTAATTAAACATCCAACAGCCAATCAGAGGCCAATTAAACATCAGCCAATCAGAGGCCAATTAAACATCAGCCAATCAGGCAAACTCTGGATGAAACAGGAAGTAGAAAAACTCAACAGGTCCAGATTATTTCTGCTGCGTAAAACCTGCTAATCTGAGCTTCCAACTGGAACCGGATCAGTTCAGGAACCGGACCAGAACCCGGCTGCTTCCTCTGAGGACTGTAAACAGCAAAGCTGCTGGTTTCCAGGGAAGCTGCTGGTTTCCAGGGAAGCTGCTGGTTTCCAGGGAAGCTGCTGGTTTCCAGGGAAGCTGCTGGTTTGCTGATTTTCCCAGTATTTGGAGATGAAACATGTTTCCAGGTGTTTTTCCACCTGCAGCTGAAGCCAGCCGCTGTTTTTCTCTGGTTCCTTAAAGAACGACTGAAGAACTTTCGAGTCGTCTGGACTTGATAAACATTTTCCATTGATCACATTTAGCTGTTTTATGTCTTTTAGTCCAGCTTCTTGTTCAAATAAACATTTAAATAATATATTGTTTTATTACATTCATTAAATGTTCATTTAAAGAATCATCTTTAGTAATATTACAGTTTTGAGAATTGAGGAGAAATGTTCCTATATTTTCTGATTTAATCTTTCAGATTTCCTTTAAAAACATTTTGTTTTTCTTTTATGTTTCTTTGGAAACAAGAAAAATATGAAAAACTTTGGAAAGAATTAAGGATGATGACATCATCAGATTTTCTTTCTTTTCTTCCATCCTTTCTGCAAAGGGGTTCTCTCCAAAGTCTCCCTGTCTCCAATGTCTCCCTGTCTCCAATGTCTCCCTGTCTCCAATGTCTCCCTGTCTTCCTGTGTTTCCTGTCTTCATGTGTTTCCTGTCTTCCTGTGTTTCCTGTCTTCCTGTGTTTCCTGTCTTCCTGTGTTTCCTGTCTTCCTGTGTTTCCTGTCTTCCTGTGTTTTCTGTCTTCCTGTGTTTCCTCTCTTCCTGTGTTTCCTGTCTTCCTGTGTTTCCTGTCTTCCTGTGTTTCCTGTCTTCATGTGTTTCCTGTCTTCCTGTGTTTCCTGTCTTCATGTGTTTCCTGTCTTCATGTGTTTCCTGTCTTCCTTTGTTTCCTGTCTTCCTGTGTTTCCTGTCTTCGTGCTCCAGACCTACCATATCCAGAGGTTTGAAGACGTGGTGCACCAGCTCCTCAGATGATGGACTGGCGATGGTGGATTTCAGCCGAGCCTGGAGGAAAAACCACAGCTAGTTGTTACATCTGGCGGCTCGGCAGGCGATGAACGGTGAGTCCAGTAGAAACACGAACCAGCAGGCAGAAACTGTATTTAAACTTCTGGAAGATGTCGATGAACTCGTCCTCAGACGGCGGCCGGGCTTTTTCTGTCAGCAGATCATCTGGAAGCCAGAGAACAAGCCAGTTATTTCCACTCTGAGGGGAAGCTTTTACTTTGAAAAGCATCAGGCGGCGTTTACCTTCGGCGGTCTGCTTCTTGCTTTTCTTCTTCTTCTTCTTCCTCTGGGTCAGCATGTTTGAGGCGTCGGCCGTCTGCTGCAGCTTCCCCATGAACGACTCGATGTCGTCGAAGCAGTGGTTCAGGATGCTCTGAGGTTCAGGAGGCAAAACTGCATTTACTCTGTTTGGGAACAAAGTGCACTGCAAAAACACAAAGGCTCACCAACTATAGTTGCTCTAGTTTACTGCAAATAAGACGAAACAAACTGACAGAACAGCTTGTTTTAGGTAAATACATCCTTAATATTTATGAAAAACTAAAAGTCCCAAAAGAGGATTATTTCTCTCATTGGAAAGCTAAATATTTAGTTTGCAAACTAAATATTTAGTTTGGATCTAAATATTTTTCTTGCTAAAATATTTTGTTTTGATTTAAATGATTTGTTTACAAACTAACTTTTTAGCTCCCTAACTAAACATTTAGTTTACTAGCTAAATATTCACCATGTAAACTAAACATTTAGTTTTGAACTGTGACATTTACAGACTTTATAACATATTTTTCTTAATCTTTGACTGTTGGTGCATTTTATTTACAAATCTTTTGTATTTCAAGTCAATAATTCCTGAATATTGATCAAAAGGTTTTGTCTCCACTGGCAGATTATGAGACTTATAATGTGGAAAAAATGAAATGAAATTGTTGAAATGTTACAAAAAGTTATTTTGGTGTAATTATAAGTATGAAACCATATTTTTCTTGATAAATGAGTAAATCTTTGGTTTTGTGTTTTTGCAGTGTAGAGGTGAGGAAATGAATCGGGAGCGTACCACTTCTCTCTCGGCTCGCAGGAAGGAGATGTCCGGCCCGTTTGGTCCGTTTGCTGTGGAATCAGTTCAGTTATGATCCTTTTAATCGGGTTTAGATCCACTGGCGTCGTTTAGTTTCTTACCTTTCAGTCCAGGGTAAGGCGGCGGGTTGACCGGCGGCGCGCTGGGCGCGTACGGGAACGGCGGGTTCGGGATGTTGAACGACTCGTACATGTTGCCTTTGCTCTTAGGAATCCTGCCGGAGACGAGACACGACTTTTTAATCCTCGGCTTCAGAAGCCGATTGTGGGCGGCTGCCCAGGGCAGCCTGTGCTGTGGGGCGGCCCGTCCTCCAGAATGTAGTTTGTAAACTAAACATTTATCTCACTAACTAAATATTAAGTAGTGAGATAACTATCACTATAAGTGAGATGTTAGTTAATTTATTAAATGTATTTTTTACATTTTTACATTTTTTTACATGTTTACAGTTACTTTCATATTGTTTCAAATAAAATAAAACATTCAATAAAATCTATGAAGGTTCATGATGATGTAAATGATGCGTCGACCCCGGTCACCAACCAGAAGGACCGGCCCTGCTGGGCTCCATCCAGGGGTTAAAGGTCAAAGCTGCTGTTTGTTGTGTCAACGCCCTTCAGCAAGAGCTGAAGAGTCAAATATGAAGTCAAAAACATGCAACACAAATTCTCCTCTCTGAATATTTCTATATTCAGAGAGGAGGTGGGGGGCCACAGTGCGGGTCGGGGGCCATTTATGGCCCTCAGAATGATTCCTGGTGGCCCTTCATCAGATCCTGCAGCTGATGCAGATTTGAAACAATGTTGTGGTGAAATTTTCACTGATATCAGGTAAAGTAAAGTCAAGTATTCATCCAGGTTTCTGCTTTGAATTAAATTTATTTTAATGGTAAGAAGAAAAACGCTGACCTGAGCATTTTAGTTTCAGAAACTCATCAGATTAAGCCAGACTGAGACATTTTCTGTTACTAAACGATAAAAGTTCAGGAGAAAATGAAAAATGTAGGACATGATTTACTTCTTTTTGTCTTTAAATCTGGAAAACCTGAAGGAAACTTTTTTGTTTTAAATTTATGATCTACACATTTAGAGAAATCCACATATTCTGGATTTAATGTTTAGTTTATTGTTTAACTCGCTGGTCAAAATAAAGAAGTTGACTTTTTTGGCCTACAACGTTTGAGCTCCCTGATTTAAATGCAAACATTTAACCTTGTAAGCAGAAGTACTGCTAAAAGATCAATAAAATAAAATACAAAAAGAAGCTTGAAGTTAACGTTTAGACATTTAAATCTCACATTTTAAAAGTCCTACCTGATAATTCCCTGTTTTTCTGGATGAATTTGGTGGAAATGTGGGTTTCTGTCGTCTTACCGTGTTGGTTTTGTCCTTGAGCGTCAGTGAAAGAGAAACCGGTGACAGCAGATGATCTGAACTGTTTGCAACGTCTCAGTGCTTCGCTCTCCCTGTCACACCTTCTGAAGTTATGCACAAACCGGTAAAACGGGTCCGTTTCTGTCTCTGCTGTTTACACTGGCCTGCTGCGTTTCTGCCGGGCTTTTCAGCCGAAAGCAGAACATCAGAACCGACCCGCATCCGTCGCTGCTTCACTCTGACAAACAGCTCAACCTGAGCCGGGTCAGACTCTGCTCTACCAGAGACACAGGAATGAAACGACCCAGAAACCAAACTCTACACTGAAAATGAGTTTACTGAAAAGTTGCTCAACTCCTGAGAAGCTGATCAAATGATCAATATTTACTATTTCAAATGCATCATCAGACAAACTAAAATATGAAGTGGAAATGTTGGTATGTTAAGGATGAAAATGACAATAATTCATATAAATAACAAACTGCAGGTGTTTGTCTGAGTCACTGAGTTTCTTTCTCATTCAGTGGGAAGAAAAATCCAGAAATTTAGGAGCAGAAAGCAGAGCGTGATAAAAATACCCCGAAAAGCACATTTAGTTCCAAAAAACTAAATGTAACTAGTTATTACCCATCTTATTATTCGAGCTTGTTTTAGGTAATATTGATTTATAATATTTCATTTTCCCATATTATAATTGAAATAAACTGCCAGTGGGACTAATTATTTTTTAGAAATAAATAGTAAGGAATTATTGACTTATAAAAAACTGAAATGTTGCTTTTAATTTAGTTTAAACCCAAAATTAAAACAAGTTGAAAGAAATTCATTTGGAAGCTTTTTTTTTTTGACTGATTTTGTTATTTTGTTCTTATTGTTTTATTATTGTCCTATATTTTATTTTGCTGAGTGATTATGTTATTTATATGAATTATTTAAATTTTGGTCTTTAAAATACCAACATTTCCACATAAGTTTATTTTTAATTTGTCTAATGATGTAATTATTAAACATAACATGATTGATGTTTTTATCAGAAAGTATTTGATACCAAATATAATTTTATTTTTTAAAACTGAACCCATTTCTGGTGTTGATGTTTATACTACACTGAAAAAACAAACAGGTGATCCAACTTAAAAAACGGAGTTAATTTGTTAGCAGTAATAATCAAAATAACTGAAATTGTCATGTTAAAGAAATAGAAATAAATTAAGTTTGACAAACTTATTTTTATTACATGTAACAAATCAACTTGTATTTTTAGCTTCATTCTCTTTTTTCAGTGTATAAACTACATCAAATACTTGGTAAATGTTTGTGTTTTTGCAGTTTTGCATTAATTTAAGAGTTTTTCTCCATGTGGACAGTCGAGGTGAAATCAAAACCTAGATTAGATCTTCAGGAGTTTTTATGACATCAGATTAGATGTTTTCCAGGATTTTCCCTCCATACATTTCGTACCTTTCGGGGTCGGGAGCCATCTTGGTGCTGCTGGACACTTCGGACACTGCGCCTTTAATGTCTTCACGGATCAGCTCTGCCTGTGGAGACGACCAGCGTCAGCGAGGGAAACCGAGCCGGGCCGAACTGAGCCGGGCCGGGCCGGGCCGAGCCGGGCCGAGCCGGGCCGGGCCGAGCCGGGCCGAGCCGGACCGGGCGGGGCCGAACTGAGCCGGGCCGGGCCGAGCCGGGCCGAACTGAGCCGAGCTCCTACCTGCATCGGTTCGCAGTTGAAGAAGTGAATGTCCGGCTTCTTCTGGTCGGAGCGCTGGCAGATCAGCAGCAGCAGCGAGGGGAAGTGCTTCTCCGTGTCGATGGTGTCGCAGCGGTAGATGTCTCGGAACGAGTAACGCTCCAGTTCGTCCTGCATAAAAACACTCTTCAGTTTGAGTCCAGAAACTTCTGCATATGCGAGTTAAGCAGCTGCTTAAGGCCTCCACACCACCAGGGGGCTCCCAAGAGCAACACATACCATTAAATAAAGCAAACTAAATGCTATTAGTCAGGGAAAAACTATCCATATATCTTTTTATATTTGATACACAAATAATAGATTCATCTCTTGCTGCTGTTTCCATTGGCCATAAAATTGAGCAAATTAAAATTACAAAAATAAAGCAGCTGTTGGTGAAATATAAGGTATGAACCTTGTTAACTTATTTACTGCAAATGTAATGTTAGTCTGTTATATATAGAGTAACTGAGGAATGATAAAGCATCAGATGTTGACATCTTGGTATGGGGGCCAATGAAAATCATTTTGGGCCCCAGAAAGGCTTTGGCCGGCCCTGCTTGGAGAATTAGGAATCATTTTGAATCAAGCATTTTGAATGAAGCATTTCCAGCCATTTGGCTGATGAGTTCATGTCAAGTTGAAGAACTAGTATTAGTCCTTCTGCTTCCTCATTTTTTTCCAACTATAAAACTTTCTGTGAAAAAGCCCAGAGCATGATGCCTCCACCACTTTGCACAGTTAATGAAGGGATGTAGGCCTGAAACATTCGAGTCTGAGTCAGATGGTGGAAACTCGGATGTAACTGGATGTTCCAGCAGGACGATGGTCCTAAACTCATCTAAACTGGTTGAATGACAGTAATAGATTTCATGTCCTTTGCTAAAAGTCGGCTTTTCGCCACGATATTTAAACAAACTGATTAAAGATTCGGCTAAAGAACCAGCCGAGTTTACTAACTTTGACGAGGATTCTGGTTTTCCCTGAGCAGCATCTCTACGAAAGCTGCAGCAAAAACAGCAAAAAGAGCAAAAAGAGCAAAAAGAGCAAAAAGAGCAAAAAGAGCAGCTCACCGTCAGCGTCACGCCTGAGCGGCTGCTGAGGTTTTAACTCCCACGTTTCATTCAGTTTAGCTTGAAACTTCATTTCTGTGGCGTTTGACGTTTAAATCTCAGCTGCTGAATTCATGTCTGACACAGACCCACTCTGATGGTCTTGTTCCTCACATATGGAACTCCAAAAGAGCCAAAAAATTAGCAAAATTTCATGTCTTTCACACACTGTTAAAATGTCGAGGCGTAGCTCCTCCCCCACTCAGCTCCTTCAGACTAGCCAGCAGTAGTTAGCAAACAGCTGCTGAGCTCATTATAGCAGCTGCTGCTCAGAGTAACTCCTGTAGCCCTTAAAGGGTTAATAGTAGAGCCATGTTGGGAATGGCTTCAGAAAGAGGAGGAGTTTTTAAAGAGACAGAGGCCCAATTTCAAGGCATTAAATCAGGATGTTAAATTTCTTTTGAGTCATATTTGATATTTATGGTATTTTTATATAAACAGAAGGAAACTTGTAACAGAATTGTGCTGTAAAATGGCTCCATGTGCCTGGAAAACACGACACTGCTCCTTTAGCGGAAACACCATCATTCTAAAACTGTTTTCGACGTCAGCAGAATATTGACAAAGATTTGCGGCGGTTTAAACGGAGGCGCGGCTCGCGCCTCACCTGGCTGCTGGCGTCTCGGAAACGGAGCGAGTTGCTGCCGATGTCCAGCAGCATCTTCTGGCTCCACAGTTTGTTGTTGTCGGCCAGGAAGGAGAGGCGGGCCTGCGCCTCCTCCACGCCCTGGACGTTCCCGTCCTGCAGCGAGAACGTCAGCAGGTGCTGCAACATAAACAGATGAAGTCAGAAAGTTTGGTTCACATAATTTCTTCCAGCAGAGTTTGGTTACATTTCCTCAGTTACATTAACTTGAGGAACTGTTTTTGGAAAAAATGTCCTTTTAGAAATATTTTCACCTCACTGAACTTTTTACTTTTACTTGAGTAATTTTATTTTATTTAAGTTTAAATTGAAGTGTTTCTGCTCCTATTGAGTAAAATTTCTGGATTCTGAATGAAAAACAAACATGTTTGAACCATCAGACTCACACAAAGACTTGCAGTTTCTGTTACAGTTTCATGAGTTTTATTTTGAAAGAAACTGATTTGGAAAAATTTTTCTTTTGCCTAATTTTGTTATTTTTTGTTACTTATATAAATTATTGTCCTTTTCATCCTTAAAATACCAAAATTTCCACTAAACTTGATATTTTGGTCTGTTGGATGATGTAATTTTCAAACATTAAATGATCGTTTGATCAGTGAAATTTTTACCAAATACTGATTTTCTCTTGTTATTTCCTCTGTACTTTTACTTGAAGCAGATTTTCTCTCACTCACTGGGTTTTTGTGCCATGTCTGTAAGGAAGGTCTCTCTCTACGCTGATGATACTCACGTTTACCAGATGTTTCACGACTCGCGCCATCTTCTTTCCTGGAGGAAAGACAGGAAATGGATCTCAGACCTTTGAACAGATTTAGATGCTTTATCTGAACCTGATGTGGCTCTGAACAGCCGCTTCATTCAAATCAACTCTGATTGTTTTCCGCCTTCCAGCCGAGGCGTCCGGGCTGTGAGCCGCCCAACCAGTCCGGCCAGCGAAGCCTCACCTGAGTCTCACCTGAGTCTCACCTGAGTCTCACCTGAGTCTCACCTGAGTCTCACCTGTCCCTGCTGCGGTTCGCTCACACAGAGCAAACACTTTCTGACTCCATCAGGAGAATCAAACTGGGCTCAGAGCTCAGAGAGACTCTGGAAATGTCAGTAAATCCAGTTCAGTCAGTAAAGTTTGACCTTCCAGGTCAGAAACATAAGAATCAACCAGAGTTTGGCTCTTCTTCCTTTACAATCAGTTCTTGTTAAATCGGTAATAATTAGACAGTCAGGTTCAGTGATGACTGAACTCACCTGCGGCGGCTGCGTTTCCTGCGGCTGAAGGGTTTTCTGTGAGCCGCGGTCCTCCGGCGCGTCTGCGTCACCGCGAAGGCGTGTCCCATCCGCCCAAACAGCCGAACCCTGAGCCGAACCCTGAGCCGAACCCTGAGCCGAACCCTGAGCCGGAACCTGAGCCGAACCCTGAGCCGGAACCCTGAGCCGAACCTGAGCCGAACCCTGAGCCGGAACCTGATCCGAACCCTGAGCCGAACCCTGATCCGAACCCTGAGCCGAACCTGGGAGATGAAAATATTGACTTTGTGTCGCTCAGCAGAGGCTGCAGCTCCATCCTCAGCAAACAACCTGGTTTCATTTCAAAATAAATGAACATTATTCTCTTTAAATGATAACAGATCAAAGAAACTCTATAAAATAACTGAACAGAAACCAAACATGGACCGAACCGAACCGAACCGGTTTGGTTCTGAGTTGGATCCGATTTTCAACCCAACAGTTAAAGTGAATATTTTCTTTGTTTAAAGTGTTGAGACGGTTAATAAGGTCAAGTTCACACAAAGCTGCAACAAAAGCCACAAGAGAAATAATAACAAGTGAAATGACGTAGCAACTATTCACTAATTTGGAAAACCGCACGTGTCTTAAAGCGACAGTGAGGCGTCACCATGGCAACAGAAAGTGACGCAGGAGCGTCCAGGTGCAGTGAACGACACAAAATGAAAAACTGTAATAAACCCAGTAATTATGTCTTTTAATGTTACATAATGACACGTGTTTGGTTTAAAGTTCTGCTTCAGTTTGTGTTTTATGTCTCTTTGTGAAACTGAATCAGATTTTTATGAAACATTTAACTGAACCTTGAACAAATAACGTCACGCGGCTGAAAACTGATAAATTAACGGATTACAACAAACAGAAACTTTAACTGCAACACAAAACTTTCATTTTCCCTCCTTTTAGTGGAGAAACGTTTTGACTTTATAACGTAGCTTCAGTTTATCGGGGAGTTCATTATTGTTAGAGAGGTCTTGCCATACACAGTTGTTGATTATTGCCATTAAGGTTTTGCCATAAAAGTTCTTTCTATTATTTTCTCTTTTGCTCATTTTTTGTTTAGATTTTTTAATCGAATTCAATTCAAATTAACTTTATTGATCCTGAATGGAAGTTAAATGTAATTTATGTGAATTCAAATAATTGGTGGTGACTGTTGGCAGGAAGGAGCTCCTGTAGCAGTCTGTATTACAGCGAACTTGAAGAAGCCTCTGACTGAAGGGCGTTTCGTAGTTCAGCTCAGATTTTTTCCAACAGATCAACACCATGTAGCGCTTTCAACATTTCTACAATGAGAATCTGAAAAGTGTGGCATGACTTTGTCATTACAGACGGTGAGTCTTTGGGCGTCAGCTACAAGAGTTGTTTGGATTCTCCATCTGAGTCATGAATTAAAAAGAAAAGGATCCCCTCAGCATGATGCTGCCATCACCAGGTTTAGGGGGGTGTGATCAGGGTGACAAACACAACAGTTTTTACTTTTAAAAAGCAAACCCTTTAAGTCTTAACATGATTTAAAAAAATAATCGTTTAATTTGTCAAACTATAAAGTCAAATTTACCAACATTGTTGATAAAGAAATATAAAATGTACTAAAATTCAAGCATGTTGAGTTTAAGATCAAATTAAGTATTCTGGCTAAATAGTTAGTTTTGTTTGGTGGTATCAGAGTAAAGGGGGCAGAACTCAAATGCACACCACACTTTTCAGGTTTTGAATGGTAAAATATTTTGACAAAATGAATCTTTTTTTATTCTGCTTTGTAAATCTGCAGGAGTTTTTGTTTATGTTGGTTTATCACGTAAAATATTTTGAACAGCTGCTATTTTACCGGCGCCCAGTGGAGGGCGTTCTGGGCTGTAGAAGGGAATCAGCTCCAGTCAAGAACTTCAGTTTTCATTCGGGATAAATTTGGAGATTTTCTCTCGTTTGGAACAAAACGTTAAATATGTGGGAGATTAATTTTATGTTATGATTTCCCATAAAAGTGCAGAACTTTGTGTCATAAAGATGAACCTCTGGAAAAGTTTAATTCAGAAAGTTTTTGTTTTTAAATTGAGGTAAATTATTATGACTCATTTTACAGTCTGCACTAGCCTCTGTTTTCCTCCAATGGGAAACGTTTGGGCGGAGTGACGTCACGGAAGCTTAACGCGCTGACTTTAGTGTGAGGACATCTGGTTAACCTGGGAGAAGATTTACCTGCGATTAGAGGTAATTAATGAGTATTTATTGGGTTAATTAAGAGACTCTGCTGCGCCTCTATAAAGGGGAAATTACTCACTTATTTTCTGTTTTATTGACCTCCAGAGCAGCATACGTGGCATCCAGTGTGTGTGTGTGTGTGTGTGTGTGTGTGTGTGTGTGTGTGTGTGTGTGTGTGTGTATTGTTATGCTGCCTCTGGTTTTTATTATTGTTTTAACAAAGTATGACAACCAAATAAGGAGAAAAACACTGAAGATACAGCAAATGAGATGAGATGAGAGCGGTGAACTATTAAAATGTTCTTTAAACGGTTTTAATTGTTACTTCCTCGCTGTTTTTCTTTATTCTCTGAACTGATGCATAAATCTGCCCGACTGAAAACACCGACACGTGTTGGAAAATTAAATCCTAATCTCTCAAAGTATTTACGGCTCAGTTTGTTATCGGCATCGGATGGGGCGTTCAAGTACCAGAAAACAGCGCGTGTAATTTATTTCGGTTTGGTGACCGGTGGCGTTAGATTAACATAAACTGGATAAGTAGCTAAATTCTTATTTATGTATTTATAGACATATATTTTTGGGAATAATTGGTTTTTATTCATAATATTCAGAGGGGAGATGAGAAGGAGGAAATCACATTCAGCAAATGTGTCAAGGTTGGGAATCGAACCCGGGACTCTGGAATCGAGCAGTCGCTCCTTTATGCCTCTAAATACGTAAACGCCCCAGAGGTTAAGCTAGTCGCCATAGACATGCATATGCTAGCGGCGCTCTCCATCCGTTCCGAGGGGACTGTGAACGCAACGCAACGTTGCATGAGGCGGAAGAGGCGCAGGAGTCGCAGCCCACGTCCTGCTGAGTGGGAAGAACACGCAGGTAAACTTATGTCTTTTTAATACTTTTAGACTTAAACTGTAACATTTGAGGCGTCGCGTGCTTAGTGTTCGCTTCAGACTGTGACGACAGACGTTTGTGCGCGTGGCGGGTGAATTCGCAGCCGCACGTGCACGAACGAAAGGATAACAGGTAGTTTCTTTGATCTCTCCGCGTCTTCTCTACCTGTTTGCTAACAGTGTTAGTGGAGAACATGCTAACAGTGTTAGTGGAGAACATGCTAACAGTGTTAGTGGAGAACATGCTAACAGGGTTAGTGGAGAACATGCTAACAGTGTTAGTGGAGAACATGCTAACAGTGTTAGTGGAGAACATGCTAACAGTGTTAGTGGAGAACATGTTAACAGTGTTAGTGGAGAACATGTTAACAGTGTTAGTGGAGAACATGCTAACAGTGTTAGTGGAGAACATGCTAACAGTGTTAGTGGAGAACAAGCTAACAGTGTTAGCGGAGGACAAGCTAACAGTGTTAGCGGAGAACAAGCTAACAGTGTTAGCGGAGGACAAGCTAACAGTGTTAGCAGAGAACAAGCTAACAGTGTTAGCAGAGGACAAGCTAACAGTGTTAGCAGAGACCATGCTAACAGTGTTAGCAGAGACCATGCTAACAGTGTTAGTGTTCTCAGGTGGCTTTGTGTTCAGTTTGAGATGCTCCTGTTCGTGTTGGTTGTTATGGTGACCAGGTTATCCAGTCAGGTTACTGTGTTTTATTACTGCCTCACTGTGAGCTGAAGCACGAGGAATTTACATTTACGATGTAAATCCCCTAATCTGGGATTATCCTTAGCCAGGTAAATAGACTTATCTTCACCCACTGGCTGGTTGGGTGGAATGTGCCTTTACTTCCTGCCCTGTTTCTGTTCGTTCACATTTTGTATTAGCGATGCAGGATATATCGGTAACAACATCGGTGATACTGGGTCCATAGTAACTGGTGCCCATAAAAGTCAGAAAAATGTTTTCTAAAAATGATTCTGTGGATGTTCAGCTTGGATTTTGCCTCCGACTTGCCTGCCAGATTTCTGACTTCTGAAAACCGACTTTCATAGATACGTTAATAAAAAAACTACATTTCTGCCAAAAAACAGAGAATTCTTGAGTAATTGCAGAAATTTTCTAGAAAAAATTTACTTTTGAGTTTGAAAAGTTGAAAATTGAAAAATAAACAAATTCATTGAAAGAAACCTAAAATTTTTAAATTAATCTCTGAAATTTTGTAGAAAAAAACTTGAGAACTTTTGCGTTTGGAAAGTCAAAAAATTGCTAAACCCCTCCCCACCCCCAAATTTTCAGATTAATTTCAGAAATTAAAAAAAAAAAAAAAAGTGAAAATTTCTAAGTTTGAAAAAGCTGAAAAGTTGCCAGAAAAAAACTGAAACCATTTAGAAAAAACTTGGACATTTCTGAACATTTTGAGGTGTTTTACTACTTTTACTACTTCTTAACACTATATAAATCTGGCGTTGTATTTAAGTACCTCGGCATAAGCGCGTTAATAAGAGTCGGGTTTATTTCTGTAGGAAGTGCAGTGTTTGCCAGAGCAAAGATCACAGCGTTGTTTCAGCGCCAAGCAGCCTTGATTAAAGTCTGTTTTTCTGGAGTTGCATTACAGAGTCATAGATTCTGTTTCTGTTATGCGGCTGTTGGTTAATGTAACTCCTCCTCCCAGTGGCTGATACATTTGGTAGCAGAGCTCTGGTCGGTTCTTCACCCGGTGCCGGTTAAATCTTCTGAAACCAGCCATTAGTCTCATGTGAAGTTCGGGTGTTTGCTGTGGTTTTATCATCCGCTCTGCTCCCAGATGGAGAAGCAGCCTCTGCCAGATGACGGCGATAAGACGGAAGCGTCGGCGCCGGTCCCGGACGACGACGCCGGGCAGCCGGCCGCCCCCGAGCCGCCGTCCCGGGCCGGATGGAACAGCAAGCTGGAATATTTTTTAGCCCAGGTGGGATTCAGCGTCGGGCTGGGAAACGTCTGGAGGTTTCCGTATCTGTGCCACCAGAACGGAGGAGGTGAGCATGTCCCGCTAATCTGGGTCAGACCGAGTGTTTGTTTTATTTCAGATTTATTGGAGCTGAAACAAATTATGAAACAATGTTGCATCTAAAAGAAACTGTTGTCCTCCCTGCTGGTAGATCCACCAGTTTAATATTTACAACCAATAATACAAAGAAACATCTGAAACACAGATTTAACAGAGTTCATCTGTAAAACTGCTGTTACAAAGAAACTTCAGAACAAAACAGGAGCTGCACTGCAAAACTCAAACTCTTACCAAGTACTTTTGGTTTAGTTTCTTCTGCAGATATATTAGTACATGTGAAATAAAACAAAACTAAACCCGAAAGTGACATTTCATCAAATTTAGGGGCTTGTTTTAGGTGAATAATTCCTTAACTGCCATTAGCATTTGTCAACTGCTGTTAGCATTCAACTGCCGTTAGCATTCAACTGCCGTTAGCATTCAACTGCCATTAGCATTCAAATGCCGTTAGGATTCATCAACTGTTACTTGGTGGAAGTAGGAATATTGTGCAACACAAATAATCATCTGGCCAAAACACGGCACGCTAAAAAGTAGAACTTAATTAAGCCTAAATTAATTTTGTCTAAATAGAAATAAGACACAATTACCTGAAACTGGATAAGACAAAAAAATAATTATTAATGGAAGTTTTGAGATGATTCACACAACAAACAAAAACAATAATAGCCTTAAAACACCTGTTTGTAGAAAGTCACTGCAGGTTAACACACAGTAAGAAAGGTGTGACAACATGAACGCATGTGTTCATAATTCAGCAGCATGTTCACACAAACAGGATCTGACCAGAGGAAACTCGTTTACATTTATTTTCAGATTTGCAAATTTTCCTGAGCTTCAAAATTAAGATCTTGTAAAAAAATTTATTTCGTTATGAATTCGAAACGCTTGAAGACGGTTTTGGTCCAATTCCAGGACAGAAAACGTTGGTAACTTTTCCGTTAGACTCCAGTCAGATTCCTGTTCATAACCTCTGCAGTTCCATGCATGCATGACGGCATCGTCTGCACATATATGATACTGAGTCTTTGCTACTTCTGGGTAATTCATTCATATTCGAACCAAACTGCAGCAGTTCCAGGATGGGTCCTTGTGGAACAGAAACAGAAACTTTGTTCTCCTCCTGTTACAACTTCTCCTCTAATCAGGCTTTTATAAATGCAAAACAAACATATGATGGAGTCAAGACTTTAAAAAGACTTTAGCATCTTATGTTAGCGGTTAGCACATTGCTAACAGCCCTCTCCATTCGCTTAACTTTGATGTTTCCATAAAAATGCCAACATTTCCAAACCTTGAAAGAGTTTGTCTCTGAATGTGAGCAGATTTTAATATCTCGGGCCTGAAGAGGGAACTAGTTCCCTCGCTGTGTGTCTGAAGCCTCTGCTCTCGGCCGCCTCTGCAGGAGCCTTCCTGCTGCTCTACGTGCTGCTGATGCTGGTGATGGGAATCCCGCTGTTCTTCCTGGAGCTGGCGGCCGGCCAGGATATCCGGCAGGGAAGCATCGGAGTCTGGAAGTACATTTCTCCCAGGCTGGAGGGAGTCGGATACTCCAGCTGTGTGGTGAGGAAACCAGACGCAGCGAGAAACACGTGGAGAAAAAGTTTATTATTCTGATGAAATACGATGAGAGGACATCTGATTTATGATTCATCTGGAAATCCATCCAGATATTTAATTTTCTACCAGTGTTCAGATCTCAGAACTAACACTGAAATGATTAATTGCAATGAATCGATCACTGAAATAATAGTAACTAATTTAGTAATTAATCACTAACTGGAGTATGTAGACTTAAAAAAAATCATTTGCTTAAACAACAAGATTCTGAAATCAGTAATGGAGCCAAAACTGTACAAAAATATGTAAATATATATATTTTTACATATTCCCTAAAACAATACAATACGCACTTTTTGCATGGAGAAGTTTGAATTGTTCTCCTCTGGTTTCAAACGATCAGAAGGATTTTTATCTGCTGATGATCAATAATCCACCAATAGATGCTGCTGTTGACTTTTAGCCAAGAAAAAGAAAAATTTAATTGGAGCAAAATAAATTATTTTGCACATAAAATACATCATTTATCAGCTTTTCCCTGAAAACTAGAAATATTGTATTAATGAGCTGTTAATGTGGTGAAACGTAAAATCTGTAAAGGATTTAATTGTTTTTATCTGATTAACTAAATAAATGTGTGAATAGATGTGAATCTTTGAGTATCTAGAGATTCGATTCAAAGAAACATTTATTTCAATAAATTTAAGGTTCATTAATAAACCAAAATCCTTGAGGTTTCAGTTCAACAGAAAAAGGTTTGGAGCTGAAGGAACCAGAATCATGTTGCTCCAGATTAAACTGATTTTGGGTGGATTGTTGTCGGGACTGGATTCTCTACAGATCCGTTTTTTCCTGCAGGTCTGTTTCTTCGTGGCGCTTTACTACAACATCATCCTCGCCTGGAGCCTTTTCTACCTCGGGAATTCTTTCCAGTACCCGTTGCCTTGGCAAAACTGCCCCAAGCTCGGAAACGTGTCGGGTAAAAGCAGCCGGCGTGAAACATCCCGGCCCGGAGAGGAGCCGGTTGTTTCCTGAACCTTCGCTCTGGTTCCAGTGAAGGAGTGCGAGGCGAGTTCCTCGACGTCGTTCTTCTGGTACCGCAGAGCGCTGAACATCACCGACTCCATCGACCAGCTGGGCTCCTTCAACCCCTACATCGTGGGCTGCCTGCTGGCCGCCTGGACCGTCGTCTGCCTGGGGATGTTCAAGGGCATCAAGTCCTCCGTCAAGGTCATTGATCAGCTTTTACCTGGAAACTGATTCGGTTTCTGCTCTGTGTTTGGAAATTTCTCACATTTCAGTTTGGTATTTTCAAGGTTTGGAAAGTCTTGATTTTTTTCATCAAGTTTTTAATATTCAAACTCCATGAAGTTGAATCTGTTGGTTGGTTAAAAACTTGTAAAACTGCTGAGAGCTGAAACTAAACGTTAGAAACGTTTTGTCTTTTCTCGCTGTTGGAACTTTTCTGGTTTTAACTCAGAAAATCGTTTCTATTTTCTAACTGCTAGAAAACTTAGTGGAAACATTAATCTGAAGATATTTGTGTGAGGCTCTGAGGCCAGAGAGGCAGAGAGATGGAAAAACATCTCGTCATGTTTCTGTCATGTTTCCGTTTCCCAGAGTTCTGTGATTGACAAACTGCTTGTTTTACTTTGTTTGCACCATTCACCTCCAGAATGTGGAACCAGGATATTGGAGACATTAAAACAGAAACCTAATCAATAATTATTGATATCGGTTGATATGAAATGTTTAAATCATGACATTTTTAGGCTTAAGTTGAACTGGGATGGATCAAGGATCGTAATGGTAAACGGCTAAACCCAGTTAGCTGGAGCTAATGCTAACGGCCGCCTCAAACCCCTCAGCCGCTCGAATCCAAGGTTTTCCAATAATCGATCTGATTGATCGTCTGTTCGGTTCCAGGTCATGTATTTCTCCTCCATCTTCCCCTACGTGGTTCTGGTCTGCTTCCTGATCCGCGGCCTCATGCTGGACGGCGCCGCAGAGGGAATCGCTCACATGTTCTACCCCAAGGTAAGGCCCGACCCGAACCGGCCAGAACCGAACCGGCCGGACCCGACCCGACCCGAACCGGCCAGAACCGACCCGGCCCGAACCGGCCCGACCCGAACCAGAACGGCCAGAACCGAACCGGCCAGAACCGAACCAACGGTTCCTCGGGCCGACCTTTGACCTGTGGCCGTGTGCTTGCAGCTGTCGATCTGGGCGGACATCCAGGTGTGGCGCCAGGCGGCCACGCAGGTGTTCTTCGCTCTGGGTTTGGGCTTCGGCTCCATCATCGCTTATTCCTCCTACAACCCCAAGAACAACAACTGCCACCGCGACGCCTTCACCGTCTCCGCCATCAACTTCCTGACCTCGCTGCTCGCCACGCTGGTGGTGTTCGCCGTGCTCGGCTTCCGCGCCAAGGACAGGGTCATGAAATGCGTGGCCAGGTGGGGTCAGAGGGCAGAGGGAGGCTGGGCAGGTCGTCCATATTAGTTTCCTCTTTTTATTTTTTCTCTTTGTCTTTTTGGATTTTCTTCTTTCTAAACTCTTTTTTTCTTCTGTTGATATTTTTGGGTTTTTAATTTTTACTTCCTTTTGTTTCCATGTTTTCAATTTTTCTTTGTATTTATTGATTTTCTCATTGTTTCTGTTCTTTATTTATTTTCATGTTTGTATTTTTTGTTCTTTGTACATTTTCTGCTTGGACTCTTTATCTCGTTTGTTTCATGAAGTCGTGACGTTTTTCTCCTGCAGGAACCTGAAGCAGCTGCAGGAGCAGCATCATGCCGGCCTGCAGCTGACCTTTAACCTTTCCGACCCGGACTCTTTGGGCTGGCAGACCTACAGCTCCTGGTTCAACCAACACAGAGAGACTCTGGCCAATTTAACCGACTGCGACCTGCAGAAGGAGATGCAGACGGTGAGGCGTGTTCTCAGGTTGACCTTTGACCTCCGGTCAGCGCTGACGGCGGCCGCGTTTGGTTGCAGGGCGTGGAGGGGACGGGTCTGGCCTTCATCGCCTTCACGGAGGCCATGATGCAGCTGCCCGCCAGCCCCTTCTGGTCGGCGCTGTTCTTCCTCATGCTGCTCAACCTCGGACTCAGCACCATGTTCGGAACCATGGAGGGAATCCTGGCGCCGCTCCGGGACCGCTTCGCCACGCTGGCCCGGAACAAGACCAAGCTCACTGGTAACACACCAGTTCAGACTGGAGGGAAACCAGTTTAGCTCCATCCTTCTCCAGTGTTTGAATGTTTGGTGTTTCTGTAGCTCTGAGTCATTGTGACCTTTTGACCTCTGTCCCCTGACGGTCGGCCATCTTGTTCCAGTGGCCAGCTCCGTGGTGGGCTTCCTGCTCGGCCTGCTCTTCACGCAGCGCTGCGGGAACTACTTTGTGACCATGTTTGACGATTACTGCGCCACGCTGCCGCTCATCATCGTCGTCGTGTTCGAGACCTTCAGCGTGTCGTGGCTCTACGGCGCCGACAGGTGAGGCAGCGGCGCCGTCGTCCCCCCCACACACACACACACACACACACACACACACACACACACGGCGCCGGCGCTGACTCTGGTCTCCCTCCAGGTTCCTGGACGACATAGAGGCCATGCTGGGCTGGAGGCCGTCGGTGGCCTACAAGTACCTGTGGAAGTACGTGTGTCTGCTGGCCATGCTGGGGCTGCTGGGCGCCACCACCATCCGCATGTTCGTGGAGAGGCCGACGTACATGAGCTGGAACCAGGAAACGGTACGCAGTGGGTCAGAACCGCCTTCAGAGAGGTCCATTAAAAACAACCAATAATCACCAATAATCAGAAACCAGAACAACCTCAGAGTTACAGGCTTTACTTCCTTCCTGTTTTAGGTTCTTCTGCTCCAGTTTTTTCCTCCTTTATTTCTGTCCATTTGTGAAACAACAAAGTCAAAGTTGTTTCTGTAAGTTATCATCTGAGGGGCACGACGCACTTTTCAGATTGTATTAACTATAAACAGCTCTGCTGCTGAAATGTTGAGGTTTGTTGTTGCAGAGGAGGAAACATGAAAGTTTCTAAATTTCATTTTAAAAGCGTTTTGTCTCTGATGGATGTTTTGTTCTCAGGCATCGGAGGTCCGGCTGCCGTATCCCGGCTGGGCTCTGGCGGTTCTGGCTCTGCTCATCATCTTCGCCATGATGCCCGTCCCGATCGGGTTCGTCTACTCGGTTCTGCAGGACCGCCGGCGGCTGAGCATCAGGAACACCGAGACGGGCGTCTACCGCATCGTCAACTGTGACGAGACGCCCATGACGGACATGACCGACCCGGACCGACCCGGCCCGGACCACCTGAACGGCTTCATACCGTCTGAGTATTAAAATAATGAACTGACGTTACCAGAGCAAAACTCGTTCAGATTTCTGGTTGCTTGTGACACAAAATATTTTGCTGGGAACCGAGGAGCAGTTTCAAGTTTCCCCTCTTTGCCTCATAACTGGTAAAAACTGAAACTCTGAGACGCCGTCAGCTTCGGATGTTGCAGATAAAAATATCAGCGCATCGCCGATACGAAGCGATACGAAGCGATTATATCGCGATTCGTTTCCAGCTGATGATGATATAAATCCCCAGATGCTCAACGTTCCTCGTTTTAACTTGGATTTATCGTAACTTTACGATGTCGTACAGTTGCAGCTTCATTCCGTTATTATCGCATCATTCCAGAGTTTTCAACATTCATTCCATTTTTCATGCGATATGGCAACTTTATTCTCGTTTTCTTTTTATTATTATTACAACATTATTACATCTTTTCTCTTGCGACGTTTTAACTTTTGTCGACTTTATCCTCATGTTGCGATTTTTATTGTATCATTTTTCTTGTCTGCAGTTTATTCTCGTAATATTACGACTTTATTTAGATAATGTTGAGACTTTATTCTCATAATTATATTTTTATCCTGACCTTAATGCCGTGTCAGAAATGACCAAAATTTTCCCCCAATAACTTTAATTCACCGTTTTCAGAGCAAAAGCTTCCATTTTTAAATATTTAAAACCTTTTCCCCTATTTATTTTCACAAAGTTAAATTAAATCTATAAGTTTATGGATTTGTTAAGGTATTTTTGCAACAGGAATGTTTTTTAAAAATTTGATTCCTGCACGTCCTTCTCGTTTCACGACTTCGTGTTTTTACGAACGCTGACGACGAACTCGGACGACCTGTTGACCTTATGAACTCAGGCTGCTGTTTGATGTCAGGCTCTCGACCTGCTGTCCGGGTTTCAGTGTCCGTAGATCATCACTGCCAAAACTTTCTTATCTGAATCTTCAGTTTGTGTTTTTCAGAGCTGGATGTTTACGCCGCCCTAAATGTTTACAATGACTGTTACTCCAGAACAGTTTCCGCTAAGCTTCGAGTTCCCCGGAGAAAATGAGAAATGTTCATTATTTTCACGCTATATCGGCGTGAATATCGGTATCATTATCGTAATCGATCCGATAAGTGAATCGGAGCTTCAGATGTTTATTTCTGTCCTGTTGCTGAAATGCGGCGCAGAACATTCGACTGAAGTCGGCGGTTCTGCTCCAAAGAAAAGATACTGAAATATTCAGGGATAATTAACGGTGATATTGATGTTAATCCTGCTTATAGCCGATAATCGACATCATTTATATTGGCATGTTTGACACTGTAAGACAGTGGCGTTGTGTGTGAATACGAAGGTTGCAGCTTAAAAGAAAAATGCAATGAATTTGTTCAAATCTTAAGGTGTTAAAATCTATGCAATGAAACAAAATGCACTCATTGAAGCCGATATCGATGTGAAACCAACGCATCAAGAAGCCCTAGAAGTATTTCCATGTCCCTCTGCTTTATGAGCCTCCGTTCCCAAAACATTCGGCGTTTGGCTCAAACCTGCGTTTGAGTGGAACTGATCTACCTCCACTGACGTCTGAGAATCAGACGCTCGGCTTTTTTAATCTTCCATAACCGAACAACCGACAGATCCGCCAACGCTGCACCGCTTAGCAGAGCTTCAGCCCAACGTTACTGTTTCATTGACACAACCTGAATGTTAAGGTGAGACTTTCAGACATTTACTGGCCAGGAAACTGCAGTCGGTTCAGCCCTAGTAAGTCTAAATATCGGCTTTTGGTTTTGGCTCAAACTCGGTGCTTTGCTGCTGCGGTTTCTCCTGAGAGCAAAGCGGATCTTTTCTCTGGACTCTGTTCTGTGCGGGTCCAGACCGGCGGTCAGAATGTGAACCGTTACAAAGCGTCGGGTCTGGATTTGGGTTCATCGTCATGACGGTGGATGGGACTTAAAGTCGTTCTGTTGACTGAATCAGTCATGAGCCTCGTCTGCAATGTAAATATGTAAAACTGAAGCTAAATTAAATGAGCTTGTAGATATTTTTACTTTCTGGTTTTTTGTCTTTTTGTAATTTTTTGTTTTCTGTTATTTTTCACTTGGTGTTTTGATTTTGACAGAGTCTCATGAACTTGAACATTTTAAGTGCCTTCAGCTTAAATAAGGCAGAACAAAATGTTGAAATAATTTCATGTATTTTATGTTTTAAAACTTTAGCTGGTAAATAAATGTTGAAATGAATTTTGTCTGTATTTGTCATAATAAAACTTTTGCAGCAGCATCTTCTTGTTCTTGTCAGATTCTATTTCCTGCCTGGTTTCAGTTTCCAAGCTGAATATTTATTTCTTCTTTTTTTACTGATTTAAAGCTCCAGAATCGTTAAATGACCTGATAAAACATTTCTGCTCTCATGTTCTCCACCGTGTCACTCTCTGCTCCTTTCTGTGCCTGGGAAAGATGAACTCTGAGGTCAAAGGTCAGGAAATGAAGCTCTGATGGAAGGTTTAGTGTTTTTCAGTTTTTTGGCGCCTGACGTTTGGCGTGAAGCTGACTGATCGTTGCTTTATGGGGAGGAAATGTTGAAACTCGGCTCTGTTGACGTCAGGAAAGAAAAAGTTTGTTTCAGGGTTTCGGTTCAAAGGTCAAACGATGTAGATTCATTTAGAGCTTCAGTTTTATTTGAATATTTATCTTCTACAGAGTTTTGTTAACAGTTTAATGTCTTTCATTAAATACATGGAGAACAAAAAACCACAAATATACATTATGACTCATTTAGTCATCAGTTAATATTCAAATGTTTCCATCAGTAAACGTTTCAATATTCAAGAAAAAACACCTAAAAGGTAAAACGTTTGAATGATACATACATGTATATAATTACTGATTTTAAAAAACATTTTAATATTTAATTATTAAATATTTTTCACTTGAAAAATAAAGCAAAGAAAATGACGCTGTTCTCATCACTCGCCACCAGGGGGAGCTGCATCCTTCAGCATCAAACCTGGTTTTAGTTTTTATTTCTACAAAATAAAAGCTCAACTTACTGTTTCTCCATTAAACTGATTTCTCTATTAGCTGCTGCAGGTTCAAGTTTAAACTCGTTTTAAAGCAGAAGTAAACATTGTCTTTATTCAAACTAAATTATGTCACTATTTATATCACCGACTTAAAGAGAATAAACTAAAGATTCTTGATTTTAATTAGAAAATGCAGCATCCTCATATGTTTCCTCTTTATTTTCGTCTGAGGTTCAAAGTGCTGCAGATCAGCTTTCATGATCTCCGTCTCCATGACATGATGCTGCCGTTCTGCAGGATTCCCTGGAGGAATAACGACGTGTTTGGGGATTTCGGTCGTCTTGGATCCAGTCTCACTTCAGCCTGAAAGGCAGAAACAACAACAGCCAGCGAGAGGAAAGCAGCGTCTCGGTTCCTAAAACTCAGGTAAAAACTCATTTCATGACTTTTCTTTAGAGATCTGAATGTTTGTAAGGGGAGGAAAGTCCTGCTGGATGAAATGTGGGCTTCAGTTTTAGTCTTACTGTTAAATAAAGATGAGAAACAGTCGAAACATTTTTGTTAAGAGTTCATAGGAAACATTAAAGGGGCGGTATAACTTTAAATTACTTTATTTCGGTCTTTCCATCACATTTTAATGTTTTTCCTTCATCAAACCAAAACTGCAGTTGCTTTAATGTTTGAGAAATCCTTTCATCTCCATGGCAACCATTCAGCTGGATGGCTCCACCTCGGAGGTGGACCTAGCCCCGCCCCCGAGGCACAGCTCCTCCCTTCTCAGCTCCTTCAGACTAGCCAGCAGCAATTAGCAAACAGTTGGTGGAACTGCAACGCTGGTAAAAATGTTAACGGATTAGTGAAGGAGCCATGTTGGTTTGACTTCCTGGAGGCGGAGCTTCAGAAGCAGCAGAAGTTCTTAAAGAGACAGAGACCCAATTTAAAGACGATAAATTACTAAGTCAAATGTTAATTTAAGTTCTATTTCATATATGACACTTTTTGTGCCCCGTTCTGATCAGTTCACGCTCACTTACTGAAAGCAAAACAACATTTTCTAAGTCATATTTGACGCATATAGTATCTTTATAACAACCGGAAGTGACACAGTAGTTTAGTTCTGCAGTGAAGTGGCTGGAAACACACGGTACCGGCCCTTTAAGGACTTTGTTTATGTGTTTCAGTTGCTGGTTGCCATGGGAGGCCTCGCCGCTCTGTTTCTGCTGCTGATGTTTCCGCCCAGCAGCTCTCAGGTCACCCTGCAGTCTGAGAGGAAGATGAGCCCGGCTCTTCCTCCTCCTCCTCCTCCTCACCTGCGGGACCTTCTGGATCAGGACGACGCGTCTCGACTCGGCGCCAAGAGGACCTGTAAGTTCCCGGGTCTCAGTTTGGCTTGAGACTCTGGATTTAAAGCTGCAGTAATTTAAAGCTTATAAATCAAATGTTTCCATGTTGCCATTTTGTTGTGAGACAGAAATTCACTAAAAACAACCAATCAGAGCCAGGAGGAGGAGCTTAATGCTGCCAATCATCCTCCTGCACTCGCTGCTGAGTGCGCTAGTGGCAGAGAAGCAACGTAAAGGAAAATTGTTTATCCACCATCACTGATGACTATGCTAACTAGCCTTAGCATGTACCACAGGCTGTAGTGTAGCAGAGAGCTGGATGGTGATTGACAGCACTAAACCCCGCCTCCTGGTTGTTTCTAGTTAGCAATTGAAAAAGAAAAGGAGCTAGTTTTTTTATTTTATCTAGCAAATCGTTCTGGCATCATGTTGAAAACGTTTTAATAAAAGTTACGTTCTGCAGCTGTAACGTTTTTCTGCTGGTTCTGATCCAGATGCTCATGTCGACAAAGACAACGCCAAGATTTTCCTTTTCATCGCCGCGTCTGTGGGGACAGTTGCTCTGATGGCGGCACTTTACTGCATCTACAACAACTTCTACACCAAACAGCAATACCTGCACACGCAGCTGCAGGACGACCCAGGTCTGCCCTCACGCCGGATCAGAACCGTTTGCATCTTCAGTAGAAACATTGAAAGTTCCTCCATTCAGAACCGAGTCATCCCGTCCAGGGTCGGCTTTAGGGGATCTGGGGCCCAGGGCAGGAGGCTGGTTTGGGCACCGGTTCCTGCAAGTTTAGGAAAAATTAACATTTTTATTTTTTCCCTGTTTAAAATATGATGGAGTTTTTCAGAACCAGGCTGAGAAAAAGATTCAATTATGGGACTAAAGTCATAAAATGATGAAATAAAGTTGTACGGTACGACTTTATTTGCACATTATTACAACTTTTATCATCAGTTTTGTTTTGTTTTTTACTTTATTTTTGTATAATTTTATTCTCATATTATTAGAACTTTATTCTCACATAAAGTCTTTATAATTTAGACTTTGTTCTGGTAATATTCTGATCTGATTCTCAAATTATTATGACTTTATTCTGTGATGTGACTTTCTGAAGTATTATTACCTTATTCTCAAAATATTCAACTTTATTTCGTCATTATTAAAATATATTTTTCTGGTCATATTATTGCAAAGTTAGTTTGTCATTATTATGACTGATTGTAGACTTTTATCCATGTTTTAAGTGTTTTTCATCATTTTGAAGGTTTTTGTTGAATTTTCTGAATTGTCTGCAGTGGGCACCGCAGACGCTCTGGACCCTCCTGGGTTTTTCTACGGCCCTGCTGCCGACTCGTCCTCTGTGTGTTTGCAGAAATCGGGCTACGGCTCGCTGGCGGACTCGCCGGCCATCATCTCCGTGGCGCCCGGCCTGTCGCCGCCGGCGGCCGCCATGCCGTTCCCGCCGCTCTTCCTCTCCTCGCGTTGCCTGAGAACCATATCGGCTCAGGATCTGGAGAAGAGCTGCATCTGAAGCGGCTGCAAGGCCGCTGTACGGAGCTCCAATAGGGCCATAATGTTTGTTCGAAGAAAATCAAATCGTTTTTAAAAAAGATCTGAAACTGAAAAACCTGAATCTGAAAAGTAGTTTTGAATTCCTATTTCAGTTTCAAATGTTTTTCAATTTTAATTTTCTTCTGTAGATTTTTTTTTTTACTTTTAAAATTTGATCACTTCTCAAATTATTTTTCAGCGTCTCATTGTTTTTTAGTTTCAAGTTTTTTGATTTTAATTTTAATTTTTAATTTTAATTACTTTTGAACAAACTTTACAGCCCTGACTTAGCTCCGTACTGCTGTGCTTTCTAGTTCATTCTCTGCCTGCCTGCAGCTCTATTAACCACGACCCCAGTGACCTCTGACCCCTCACCACCAGCTCTAACGTGAGAGAAGTTTATGTAAATCACCAACTTCCTGCTCAGTAGGAAATAAAAGCCTCAGACGAAGCGTTGCTTTGATTTCATTGTTTTCTGTCAGTCTGGGAATTTAGTCTCTCATGATCCGGAAATAAAACCAATAAATCAGAAACATTCAAACTCAGAAACATTAAATGTCAGGATAAACTGCCTCAGCTTTAACGCGGTTTTCATTCTGGAGCCATTAAAGGTCAATTTCTCCCAAAATGTTTGAGATTTTTGCAGGAAATTTGCTTCTTTTTATTTACACACACAGTAATTTCAGTGTGTCGTCATAGTAGCACATTCTGACAATTAGATATTTTTACTTAAGTGAAAGTGAAAAGCAGCCACCCAGGAATAAAGAAGTATTTGGTAAAAAGTCCAGATCAAATGATCAATAATTTCATATTGAAAAATTACAAAATATAAAGTTATAAAGTGGAAATTTTGGTATTTTAAGGATCAAAATTAAAATAGTTCATATAAAAAAAAATCTGGCAAAATGAAATGTTTCCAAATCAGTTTCAATAAAAACCTGAAGAAACTTTAACAGAAACTGAGCTGAATTTCTGTTAAAGTTTAGATTAATTCTCATTCAGTGATTCAAACATCCAGATTTTCTCAGTAATGAAACTAAAATCAGTTTTTGAAAAGTTGCTCCAGTAGAAACAGAAATGATGAATTTGCGGTAAACGCGCTGCTTTTGCGTTTTCACGCAGTTTAAAGTTTAAAGTTGATTCTTGGCGCATGACGCGCAGAGCATCCCGCGGTTCGGCCCGCTGCGTCCTGCGCGCCGCGGTCCGGGTCCACTCCCGCCCAGAATAGCCCGGTTCGGGAGGAAGTGACATGTTCGGCTCCTCCGCTGCTCTGGAGATTAGCGCAGCGGCGGTAATCTGTTCAGCACCGCGGACACAGGCGGCCATGAATCCTCCACCAAGTTCCCTGGAAGGGAACCGCCGCGGACCCAAACCACAGTGAAACAAGTTCGAGTGGTTCCGGAGGAGAAGTTGGGCTGGAAATGATTTTAAAATGTGTTGATGATCATTAGGAAGCAGGAAATCCCGGGACAGCCGCCTCACATTTGGGAACTTGCGGGAATCTGATGATCAGGTGAACAGACGCGGATTTTTGAAGGAAGCAGAGGAGAAGGTTCGGCTGTGCGCTCCGAACCGGACCGGACCGTGAGGATGGAGATCCGGCCGGACAGGTTCAAAGCTGCGGCAGCGAAGACTCTGGGGAAGATTTACGGGTAGGTCGATCCTCTGAGTGCAGAACCTGATCAGGAAGCGATCAGTTATCGATCCGCCCAGGGCCGGTCCGATGTGGCGGCGGCCCGGGGCGGAGTCCTGCCTGAGGGCGCCCGGTTCTCTACAGGATTTACATTTCTGTTAAACAAATGAGATAAAGAGGCAATTAGAGCATGTGATTATTTTCATAAAGGGAACTATGAATATGAATCAACATTCATTCATTTCATCTCGTAAATATGACACATTTAGACAAAGGGACTAACTTTCTGTTTTCTATTGATTTTTAAAATATTTTTTATATTTGATTTCCAGACTCGTTCTGAAAAGTTTCATTCAGAGATTTATTGATCCTTTTCTGTTCTGTATTGATGCATTTCAGTGTTTTATAAACATTCAAATTAAAGAAAATCCAACTTGATTTGTTGCAAATAATCAAATTAAGCTTAAATATCTTAAATTTATTCAGTGAAGTTTGACGTGTTATAAATGATTTATTTTTTAGTTGGAGCGCCGTTTTCTTTCTCCAGTTTAATGTTTCATGATTTTCCCACCTCAGATTTTTGATGATTTCCTTTAATTTGTCACTTTTGGTCAAACTTGTGCTCATCTGACTGGATTCAGTCTCTGGACGTGCGTATGCCTCTGGCCGGCCCGTCTGACCGCTCAGAGCAGCGCAGCAGATCAGGACGATAATCAGGCCTGGATTATCGGACACATCTGCATTCACACTCCAACTCCAGAACTTTCTGGTCCATTTCTGGTCCGAACTGAAGCTGCAACCTGCAGGTTGGAGTAAAACGATCCGCCGCCTCCTGCTGGGATCCAGGAACAGAATCTGGTTTCATCGCAGGCAGAAATGTCCTTTCAGCGAAAGATGAAACTTCAGATTGATTTTTGGATCAATTTCTGCAGCTTTATGCTGCAGCAGCTTAAACATCGTCTGCAGGTTCATCACACAAATGAATTATATTTACGTTGAAACTCAGAGAGTTTAGGTTTGGATTAATACATAAACTTCAGGATTGTGCTACAGATTAGCAGATTTAATGACAGATTATAACTAAACAGCAGCAGAAATCTGATGCTGAGTCATAAAAGGCTGAATCTGTCAAAACCTCAACACTGTAAAAAATGTTGCTTCCTGTGAAAATGAGCCACGTTCAGTAATTAACAGCACTAAAAAAAACATGTAAAATAAGTTTCAGAGATTTAAATCACAGCAGAATCACATCAATCATCTGTTAAATCGACAGAAATACGTTTTATTTTGTGCAAAAGCTAAAACATAAAGTCACAAAGTTTAGAATTTAAAAGGTTTTTCTGATATTTGAATGAAACTTTAATTGTTTGTTATGATTATTACCATATTTTTCTGTTATTTTTTTACCACCATTTGTAGCTTTAAGAAATAAATTAGATTATATTCACAGATCGTGAAAACAGCAAAAACATTTTGTTTGTTCAAATATTTGTTTTATTTATTTTAGGGGCACAAAAGTTTTATTATTTATTTACTTAGATAAATTTTAAATTTAGTTTTTTTGCAGTAATTGACTGATTTGCGTTTCTGTTATTTGTTTTTCTGTAAAATCTGATTCATCAAGAGTCACGGATGTTTGTGGGAAAGAGGAGGAAATAAAGATAAAAGATAAAAATATGTGCCAAAATCAAGAATAACTAAAGAACATTTTATTCATAGTTTTTCCCATTTCCTGTTTCCTCCCAAAACATTCCCGTTCTGATAGTTTGTGCTGTGATTCTGCATCATTTAATGTAAGTCAGAGGCCATTTTTTACAGTGTAGGGGCAAAGGGGAAAGGTCCAGGGCGTTTTCAGGAATCTGACAGCCTGCAGGTTGTGGATGGACTCGCCTTCCTCCCTCCTGGGATTTGATGCAGCGTCTCAACTCTTAAATCCTGTCCAGAAATAGCTTCTCCTCTCCAAGCTGTCGGCCTGCGTAAATCCCCGCAGGATGTCCACCTGGCCCCCCACCGCGGGACGCCCAGCGATTAGCCCTGCAGCCGTAAGCCGTCACTTCCGCCGCCGCCACCGCGCAGCTCAGCCGGGCCAGCTGGGTCCAGTTGGTACCGGTTGGGTCCAGTTGGGTCCAGTTGGTACCGGTTGGGTCCGTTGGTCCAGTTGGTCCAGTTGGTACCGGTTGGTCCAGTTGGGTCCAGTTGGTTCCAGTTGGTACTGCGGGTTCTGTGTACATGGCAGGTTCTCTCCAGGTTCTCCAGGTTCTCCAGGTTCTCCAGGTTCTCCAGGTTCTCCAGGTTCTCCAGGTTCCTCCTGTGTCTCTGTTTCCTCACGAGGGAAAAAGAAAATGGATGGATGACAGATTTTATTGTACAGATAAAATTATTGTCATTTAAAGTTAAACTGTATCAGAAAAAAATCCAAATAAAAACAAATCTCAATTATAAGAAAAAATTGTAAAAACTTCATTTAAAAATGATAAATTCAAAATATGAATAGAATGAATTTGCTTAGCGGGTCCTAAACAGTATTTTAATGCTGGTGTTTTTTAATTCTGGTAGATTCTCTGATGGGTTGATTAAAACAAAAGCAATTTTTTAATTTTAATAACAAAGAAAACCCAAATCAATTAAAATGGGAAATTGGATTTAATCTGATATTTAATTTTTAAATACGATTCCAACATGTAACAAATTGATAAAATGAGGCATAAAATTATATATTTCAGTCAGAAATTTGCATATTTACTCAGCGTTATAAAAGTTCTGCACTTTATGCAAAACAAGTTTGTTTATTGCAGTCGACCCAGGAAAGCTGAGAACAAAGAGAAGTTACATTTATTTATTTAAGAAAATTATGACCTTGTTTTATTTATTACAGTGTTTTACAGTAACTGTTGGTCTGTTTGATAGAGGCAGAACAGTGTGAAATAATATGATGATAAGGTGAATATTAGTATTTTTGTGGAGGACAGACAAAGTGATTGTTGGAGAGAAAGAAGCTCTTGGACTCTAAAGGCAAGTGAAGATGAGGAGGAGGCAGGAAGGAGGAAGAGGGACCCGCCCGGACAAAAATAGACTGAGTGGGCCAGAGATAGCCTATTAATAATTTAACATGGAGAATCATCAATACTTCATCACCGCTGAGGATTGTTGCAACCTTTAAGCACGCTCAAAGTAACTCTGCTTTATTATTTATTTCTCCCTGTTTTATGAGTTGATTGAAAAGATCTGACATTTCATTTTTACAGCGTCTTCAGACAGAAAAACTAAAACCAGCATCAACACCGACGCCTTCAGCCACTAGAATGTAAAACAAAATGCATGTCCTCAAAAATAATTTGCTGGAAATAAATAAAGAAATAATTCAATGGAGTTTATATATTTATTTGACATCAAAATAAATCATGTGGATAATTTTGACTAAATGGAACAAAACAGCATTAATGTACTTGATAAAAGTAATTTATTTTTGAACACAAGACAACAGAATCAAGAGAAAAAAACTGAGATACAAATGGACCCCAGGAAATCTTAAAACTTTCAAGGGACAAAATTTTAAAAAGTTACTTATTAATTTGTATATTTATGTATTGGGTTTTACATTTATGTCTTTATGATGCTTTTCCATGACCTGAGAGAGAGACATGTTGGGAGAGAGACATGTTTCACTTAGGGGCTGTGGGCCCCTCTGCTCCCCCTCTTGGGGCCGCCACTGTTGTCAATAGGACATAAAAATCTTTTTTTTAAAAACCTAGAGATCAGTGGAAAATCTAAAACTAAATGAAAACCAGAGTCTGAAGAGTCCAGGCTAACCGAGGGATCGATTAAAGCTGATTTCAGGTCCTGAAATGAGGAAATGGGAGAACAAAATAAATGAATAAATACAAACTCCTGTCCATTAATGACGTTTCTGCATTAGCAGTATAACTAGAACCACAAACATCAAGAGGCAAAACAAGAGATGAGAAGATAATCCAGAACATCTGCAGCTGTGGCCTGTCATGGTTTATGTTTCTGTCTGCAATAAAATGTTACTTTAGTTTGTTATTGAACGGTTAAACTTTAAAAAAGGCACAAAAACTTAGTTTGAAAATATTTTGTGGCCCCTCAGCACTTTCTGCGTATCGATTTTGTCCCTGATGTTTGTTCCTGATCAGTCCAATAAAAACTAATTGCAGATTATCACTAATCCTGCATGTTTAATGTGGAACAACCAATCATCAGTTGTATGAGCTTTTCACTCACTGCCAGGCCGCTTCATAAAGAAAATCTGATTTTTGCTGTCATCTGGTGTTAAAATGAGTTGATCTGAAACATTAAAAAAGTCATAAAAAAAGAAAGTAAGTAAAAACGTTTTCATGCCATAGTTTGTAGGTTCATGCTTGGAGGTGATATGAAGAGGTTTCTGCTCAGAGTGTCATGTTTCATTTATGGCTCCTTGGATTCATATTTGATGTTTTGCAGACAGGAAGCAGAAAAAGGTCAGAGACATGTTGGTGTAACTCCAACACCTTCTCTGGCACTAGGAGCCGCTTCTGTCAGGAGATAAATGTGCAAAGCAAAAACCAAAATATATGAAGACCTGCAGGAGAAGAAAGAAACAAACGCTGGTGTTTCCCTGGTGAATATCCACTCAGCCTGACAGAAACAGAAACCATCAGTTTTTAAACAGAAAATGCTTCATTTTGGGAAAACATCAGATTCTACTTTCTGACTCCTGAGTCATTTCTGATTTCTAATCTCAGCTGAGTAAAAATAAATAGTTCAGTTTTTGGAAATTTGCTCACCTCTGAATTTAGGGGAAGCTCAGCACGCTAAGCATTGTCAAGGTTAGCAACATCGCTAAAAATGAGCTCTGCTGTTAGCGCATTAGCAGAATATTAACATCTGAATTCGGCTGTTACTCATTGTTCTAATGGAGCCGTTTCTTTAAACGTCCTGCAGCTGATCTGTGGAGTTCTGCGTTTTGTGAAGGAAACGTCTCTGTTGCTGCAGGGCCCTGGAGAAGAAGCAGGAAAATGGCGAAACCATCGAGCTGTCGGCGGAGGGCCGGCCGGAGCTGGTGCAGGAGAAGGAGATGCCGGTGGTGGACTGCACCTGCTTCGGCCTGCCCCGCCGCTACATCATCGCCATCCTGTCCGGGATCGGCTTCTGCATCTCGTTCGGCATCAGGTGCAACCTGGGCGTGGCCATCGTCAGCATGGTCAACAGCCACACCGTCTTCAGGGACAACAAGGAGGTCATCGTGGTGAGTTAGAACATGCTGACTGTTTGTTAATAAAAATGTGTTTTTCTTCATTGGTTCAGTTCTCAGTTTTGATTCTTCATTTTGAGTGAACCAGCTGAACCAGCGGAAATCGTTCAACGATTCAATTCCATTCTGATTTTTAGAGTCAAACTATTTTTCTATTCAAACAATCTGGAGATTCTGTTTAATTCAAATTATGTGACTGAAAAGGTCAGAGGAAACCCGGGTTTAAAGAGGTCAAAAGATCTCTGTGGCTTTTGTCTGTGCACAAAAAGCCACAGATGGCCCGCGGGCCACAGTTTGGGAACCTCTGGGGGACAGTGAAGCTAAACAATGATGTTCTCAAAATGAAAGAAATCCACCAACAAAAGAGATGCAGTACTGCTGAATAGACAGCAGGTGTCACTGTTGCTCCACTTGAGATGTTTTACTTTATTTCTGTTGCTAATTTCACCTGAGATTCAGAGCTGGAGCTCATCTTCATCACATCTTCATCACATCTTCATCACAGCTTTATTCATCACATGAAGCTTTAAAGATTAAATATTAGTTCATGTGAGCGTGTTGCGTTTGTGTCCTGTCTGTAAATGTGAGCGTGTTGCGTTTGTGTCCTGTCTGTAAATGTGAGCGTGTTGCATTTGTGTCCTGTCTGTAAATGTGAGCGTGTTGCATTTGTGTCCTGTCTGTAAATGTGAGCGTGTTGCGTTTGTGTCCTGTCTGTAAATGTGAGCGTGTTGCGTTTGTGTCCTGTCTGTAAATGTGAGCGTGTTGCATTTGTGTCCTGTCTGTAAATGTGAGCATGTTGCATTTGTGTGCCCTCAGAAAGCTCAGTTCAGCTGGGATCCAGAGACGGTGGGGATGATCCACGGTTCCTTCTTCTGGGGTTACATCGTCACTCAGATCCCCGGAGGTTTCATCTGTCAGAAGTTTGCAGCAAACAGGTCAGCTCATCCTCCTGCCGTTCACATTTCTGGGTGTTTTCCCCCTGACCTTTGACCTCTGTGTGCCTCTGTAGGGTGTTTGGCTTCGCCATCGTCGCCACTTCCTGCCTGAACATGCTGATCCCCACGGCGGCGCGGATGCACTTCGGCTGCGTCATCATCGTGAGGATCTTTCAGGGCCTGGTGGAGGTACGGAGAAACATTCTGGTCCAGAAAGTGTCCAAACCGTTGAGCACAGAACTCTGTCACTTCTCAACCTGAAGATTTAATGATGTTTATTGGAGTGAAAAGTAGAACAAAATGTGTTCGCTGTCAGTTTCTTAGACATAAAAATCTAAAAATGTGGTTTGTTAATTTGTCCCTCTTTACTCTGAAACCCTGAAATAAAATCTAGAACAGGAGCAAAATACATTTTTATAAATATGTACCATATCAAGTTAAATGAGAATTACTTCTAATAAAGTAAACCATCTATTACAAAAGAAGTAACTATAACGTAAGAACAAGTTGAGAGCTTTCCATAATTATAGAGCTGGAGGAAGACGGTAAAGTCTGTAGTTAGTAACTTATAATATCCTGTTGTTCATATTAAAAGCAGATATTATATGATAAAACTCCTTTTACTGCATGTGAGATCAAAAATCATTTCCTTTTTGCCTCTAAAAGAACAACATGTGGCTCCTGCTCATGAACAAACACAAACTGGTGCTGATGAAACACTGGGGGAAAATCTGAGCCAAAAATGATGCAGAGAAAACCAAGACAGACTGAAACAAACTTCAGAAAAGCTTCTTTTATGGAAATAATTCCTTAAAATGTATGAAATGTTTCTACATCCACTGGCAGATTATTTCACCTCTAAATCATTTTTCCATATTGTAAGTGGACGAGTCGGTAGAGAGGAAAACCTTCAGCTGTTCAGTTCCATCCAGATTCTTAGAGTCAAAACATTTTTTCCATTCAATCAATCTGGAGATTCTGTTTAATTTAAATTATTTGACTGAAAAGGTCAGAGGAAACCCGGGTTTAAAGAGGTCAAAAGATCTCAGGTTAAATAAATGTAAAAAATACATAAATAATAAGATTAAAGTAAAATCAAGGAATTAAAGGCGTCTCTGACAGCTAGGGCTTGGCTGGGGTTGGTAGGTAACGGGCTGGGCTTGGCTGGGGTTGCTAGGTAACGGGCTGGGCTTGGCTGGGGTTGCTAGGTAACAGGCTAGGCTTGGCTGGGGTTGCTAGGTAACGGGCTGGGCTTGGCTGGGGTTGCTAGGAAATTTCTCCTCACTATTTAGGAATTATGTACATAAATTAAATTCTCATATCTTGCTGAAAAGTAACTTTTCAGTTAGTTTTGTGTCATTTCAAGGGAAGTGAGATCTGCCTGTTTGCAGTTGTTTCTGTGTTGATGTTTGAAACAGTTGAAGTCCATCAAACTGCGGTTGTCATGTGACAAAGTGTGAAAGTGCAGAAGACGTGTGAATGCTTTGTGGTTTGGGTGTTTAACTCCCCGCCTCTCTGGCAGGGCGTCTCCTACCCGGCCTGCCACGGCATCTGGGCCAAATGGGCCCCGCCGCTGGAACGGAGCCGCCTGGCCACGACGGCCTTCTGTGGTGCGTTCAGAGTCCGCCGTACATCACACTGCTGCTTCTAACTGTTCCCTCTGACTCAGCAGGAATCAAGATGCATTTTCACAATAATTTAACAATCAACAGCTGTTAATCAACACAGCTGTTGATTATAACTGCTGCACATTTGACATAAACAACTGAAACCACAAATAAAATGAATTATGAAGTCACTGTAAACAAAATGATCTTTTAAAATAAGAGCTTTTTGAGGCCAAAGCAGCACTGAAGACTCTTATCATCCAGTAGAAAGAGAAAAACAATAAATCCTGCAAATAAAAATGATTGATTTGTTTTCATTATAAAGTGATTAACAGATTTCTTGCTGATTTAGTTTGAGGCATGAATGCGTCTCTCTGTGGTTCTGCAGGCTCGTATGCAGGCGCAGTGATCGCCATGCCGCTGGCTGGAATCCTGGTCCAGTACTCAGGATGGTCCTCCGTCTTCTATGTCTACGGTAGACGACCTCTGACCCTGACCCCTCTGAAAACACTGAAAAACCCTGTTTGCAGGACAAACACTGCAAAAAACCTAAATCATACAAAGTATTTTTGGTTTCAATCTTAGTATAAAGTAAGAAAACATAAAAGTAACTTTTGATCTTTTCAGCTTGTTTTCATTAAATGCTTTTATGTTGACATATTTTCTGATTCCTGAACACAAACTGACCTCTGACTGTCTTGACCTTTTGACCCCAGGGAGCTTCGGGGTCATGTGGTACTGCTTCTGGATCCTGGTTTCGTACGAGAGTCCGGCGGCTCACCCCACCATCACGGAGGAGGAGCGGATGTACATCGAGGAGAGCATCGGCGAGTCGGCTCAGCACACGGTGACGGTCAGTGAGACGCCGCGCCGCCATTTTCAACATGGCCGCCAGTCACCAAGTGACTCAGAGTAAAACTTACAAACGGCAGACATTCACATTTTATCTTATGCTTCATTCACTCACAATAAACATGAATATGAAACAGAAATCATAAATAAAAGGAGCAGAAAGAAACTATTAATGCAATTTTATTCAGATAATATAATAACTGTTTTCATATTGTTTTCTCACATTGCAACTGGTTTTGTTTTGACATTTTTCTCGTATTATTGTGATTTTTCTCCCATCATTATTACTTTTCTCATTTTATTAGAATTTGTTTCAATTTTTATTACAAATTTTTCTTGTTATTGCAACTTTATTCATGTGTTATTATGACTTTGTCCTCATTACAACCTGCTGTTGTACGACTTTATTCCTGCAGTTTATTTTATTTCTTAGCCTGGTTTTTAGTTCTCCGTCATAGAAAACAAACAAATTTCAAACACACAAAAATACGCAACAAAACATCAGTAAATTCCAGCCAAATGGCTTCATTGTGAAGATTTTCTTCTTTCTTTTAAATGCAGGAACCGATTCAGACGGTTTCCTCTGAGTCATAAAACAGCAGCAGCTCTGAAGCTTCTGTTCGTGTCTGTTAAGTTTCCATTCTGACCACAGTTCTGGTTTCAGTTGGTCGTTGCTGTCCTGCTAATTATTGCATCTGATGTGAGAAATGTTTCAGACGTGAAACCGCTGAGCGTTCTGCTGTTGCAGAAGTTCAACACTCCATGGAAATCGTTCTTCACCTCCATGCCGGTCTACGCCATCATAGTGGCCAATTTCTGCCGCAGCTGGACTTTCTACCTGCTGCTCATCAGCCAGCCCGCCTACTTTGAGGAAGTGTTTGGCTTCGAAATCAGCAAGGTAATTCAGCCGGAGATTCAGGAACCACAACATTTATTTTAGGAGGCAGAAAAAACACAAAGCACAGCAGGAAGTAAATAAAAACAACTTTTACTGCAACTTAAAGTCTCAGAGCTTCACAAACTGTGTGTAAACATCAGTTATCAAGTGATTTCACAGATTTAGGCCTGGACTTTGACTAGGCCAACCAGCAGCCACAATTTTGGCAAAAAAAATCCAAGAGAATTGAACAACATTTAAAAATGCAAAGGTAATGAAAAGGTAATGAAAATGATTCTGGCTTTGTCAATTTTGTGTTTTTAACGCAATAAATTCATAATATTTCCACAAAAGAATATTTTTTTTAGAAGGAAGAACTGATGCAAAACAGAGAAGCCAAAAGGAAAAGTCAGTTGTAAAGTTTCCTGACAGTTTGAAGAAGCAAAAGTCAAAACCTGAAAGTCCAGATAAAACAAGCGTTCAGTTGAAAACGTCTCTTAAAGCAGCTGGAGCAGCTGCAGCAGCGGCTGCAGCCGCTGCAGCCGTCGGTTCCACTGACTGCGCTTGCTGTCGATGCCTCCAGGTGGGAATACTTTCTGCTCTGCCTCACCTGGTGATGACCATCATCGTTCCCATCGGAGGCCAAATCGCCGACTACCTACGCACCAATCAGATCATGACCACCACAAACGTCAGAAAGATCATGAACTGCGGAGGTCAGAAGCAGCAGCAGCAGCACACTTCAAAAACACAATCTAAACAAATATTTATCCAGTTTTTAGTGTAAATATCTCAGTTTTGTTTTATTTCAAGTGAACCGAGCAGCTTGTTTTTAATGAATCATTTCTTAATATTGATAAAAATGTTCGTGTTCCAGATTCAGATAATTTCAGATAATGTCTTGTTACAAGTTAAATAATTTGCCTCTGGATCTTGAACATTTTCATCAAAATTAATAAATTATTAACTTGAACCAGCTGCTGTATTTTGCTGAACAAGATACAGCAGCTACTAGAAACTAGAAACTAGACCAAAACTACTGAGTCTATTAGAAAGTCTGACCTGCATTCAGATCAGATCAAATAGAAAAAACATTTTCTGGATGAATGTTTGCAGATTTTATCCTGCTGACTCAGCAGATTCTGTTTTATTGTTTGGTTTTGTTTTTAAAGCGCTCGCCTCCAGTCAGCCTCATTACCGAGTTAAAGTTGTGAGAGCTGTGTGTGAAAGCATCGGGCCACATGAGGCAAACGATGACTAAGTGTTAGAAGCTCAGCTATTTCTGCTCAAAGACGTTCATGCTGGAGAAATGAGGAAGCAGAATAATGAAGACAGCAAAGATCACGCAGCTTTCTGCATTCAGGGCTGAAATGTTTGTGTTTGTTGTGACCTCTGACCTCTGGTCTGTGCCAGGGTTCGGGATGGAGGCCACCCTCCTGCTGGTGGTCGGCTTCTCGCACACGAAGGGCGTCGCCATCACCTTCCTGGTTCTGGCGGTGGGATTCTCTGGGTTCGCCATTTCAGGTGAAGCACAGTTCAGGTCAATGAAGAGTAAAAAGTCCAGTGCAGTAAAAGTACTTCTAAAAGTACATTTTTTCAAAAACGTTACTGAAGTAAATGTAACTGGTTACTGCCCAACAGTTTTAACGTGAATTTAATGACATTTTTAGTGAAGTTCTGACGGTGTTGATGGTCCTCAGGTTTTAACGTCAACCACCTGGACATCGCACCGCGATACGCCAGCATCCTCATGGGGATCTCCAACGGTGTGGGCACGCTGTCCGGCATGGTCTGCCCGCTGATCGTGGGCACCATGACCAAAAACAAGGTGGGAGCTGAGCCAGAGTCAGCCTCTTGTTTTATTGATTATTTGATTGACGGATTCAAGAAACGGATCAAACGACATAATGGTGTTTATGATCGTAACGCCAAACAAGGAACCGTAAAGATTCTCTAAAAATGTTTCGTACACATTTGTGGAAACTGTGACCATAACAGATTATTATGACAGATAATCTGTGAAAAAATTAAGCTGTTAGTGCAAAGTAGAAACAACCAATCAGAGCCAGAAGGCAGGTTTTAGTGCTGTCAATCATTCCAGATACACCCACACCAGATAAATGGTTTTCCTGTAACTTCAATTTGTTTCTCCACCATTAGCACATTTAGCAGCGCGTAGATGGGGTTGGTTAACAGCGCTAAGCCCCGTCTCCTGGCTCTCATTGGTTGTCTTTGTTGCATTTCTTCAATCAGAAATGGCAGCGCGGGGGAGAGGAGGAGAACGATGTTTTCACAGATTCTGTCAGTTTTAACAAAAGTAAAAAAACATTTTTTCTAAAAGTTAGAAAGTGGAGCGAAGTTTCAACCCTGCAGCCCTGCAGCTCTGATCCACCATAAGCCTGAAGCTGTGCATCGATTCTGGACAAAAAGCAGAGCATTTGTATATTTTATTATTGTGCTGCTGGAAAAGGAACGATTGAAATAAATTATTAAAAGGGAGATAAATCCAGAACCACAGAGATTTTCTCTGCCTTTGTCTCTGCATTTGCTGAAGGAAAATATTACAACAATAATAAGAAGAAAGAAGAAAGAAGAAGCTTCTACTTTCAGAAGAAACTTCTTCTGAAAGACTTCTTGTTTATTTTAACCACTTCCATAAGTAACACAAAGCTGAAGTCTGAGTTGGATTAAAGTTTTACAACAGTTTCTGAGAATCAGAAAGTCTTACTTCTGCACAGTGGTGACTTTTAAGTTCTTTCTAATAGTTTTGATTGTTTCCTGTATTTAGACGCGGGAGGAGTGGCAGGGCGTGTTTCTGATCGCCTCACTCGTTCATTATGGCGGGGTTATATTTTATGGTGAGTCTAACTCGTCATCACTCTGAAGACTTTGTGGTTTCAACACAAATATAATCATTTTGATGACAGCTAATCATCATTAGCTAATGATGATTAGCTGTGATTACGATAGCTTAGCTATTTGGGCTAAGCTAGTATGGTAGCTACTGAAGGGAGGTATGTAACAGAGACACTATGTTGCACATAGCTACTCTTTTAGCTACTCTATGTAGCTACTCTATGTAGCAGCTGCTCTATGTAGCAGCTGCTCTATGTAGCAGCTACTCTATGTAGCCATGTGCAATGATGAGCAGCTAATGAGTAGCTTTGTAACTTAGGACTTATGAATCATTAGGTTATTACATTTTGTTGAACATGAACATCTGTTTAGGGCCCCAGAAAGGCTTTGGAGCCCTGGGTTTGAAAAAGACGCTAACGTCGCCTCTGATTGGCTGAATTGTGATTTTTAATGACTTATCGCGTCAACAAGCTTATTCATGCATGATTTTAACTTCTTGTTCCATTTAATGGAAACGGCGCGATTGTTAAATTGTGTTTTCCAGCAGTAGCAGGTGCAGACCTCTGCGTTTCTGTGCAGGTATTTTTGCCTCTGGGGAGAAGCAGCCGTGGGCCGAACCGGAGGAGCTGAGCGTGGAGAAGTGCGGCATCCTGGACGAGGACGAGCTCGCCAACGAGACGGAGGAACTGTACCGCTCCAGCGGAGGAGCCGGCTACGGCGCCACCACCCAGGGCTCCGACCCCAACGGAGGCGGCGGCGGCTGGGTCTCCGACTGGGACAGAACCGAGGAGTACGTCCAGCCGGCCGGGACCAACAGCTACGCTTCCGGAGGCGAGCCAGAGTTCACATAGAAACACAAACAGCTCAGCAGCAGCGTGGAAACACTGGAGGCTTTTCAGGAAGCCCGACCTTTGAACTTTAAAGACATTTAAAGTGAGGTGGTAGTTAAATGTGTGTCTGTGTGACTGCAGTTAGGAATCAGAAGCCTTTTGCAAACTTTCACTGGAATCAGGCTTGTTGTTAAGATGAGGCGTCCATCTTGAATAGCGGCAGGCTGTGTTGGTTTTTATTGGTTTGATGCTCATTTAAACTTGAGTTTTTGTAGATTGGATGTTTTATCCACTGAAACATCACAGCCTCACAGATACATAACTGAATATAAATAATGCTTAAAAAACATAAGAGAGTTTGGTTACACCGTGGAAAATTTGTCACTTGTTACACAGAAACTCACATCACCATGAACACCAAGAGCTTCATTTACCTAACAGGCATTTTTCAGTCTGGAAGGAACCAGGAAGACTCCAGACTCCACGTGTTCAAAGGGACAAAATGGAAACTAGTTCTAAAAGCACATCAGAGGAAATGAAGCAACAGCGCCTTCATTGTGGTTTCTGCCGTTTCTTCCCTGTTTGAATTCATAACATTTCATATTTTTTTCTCCATATGCAGAACAATGGAAAGTCGTCCATTTCATACCTGAAGCATTTCAAACCAAAACAACTGAAACCGACAAATTTTATGACCAGTACTTTGGTCAGATTGTTATTGTTGTGCTAAGCTAGCTCTAGCCAATTAGCAGGTCAACTTTAGCTTAAGTAACTGAACTCATTGTCCATGTAAAACTGAAGTCATTATTGCACAGCGTAGTTTCACCAACATGATTTCACCATTTTGGGCATCAAACTAAAATATTTCTTGATTCAGACCAACGATGGGAAACACAGCAGACTGTGACAACTAAAGATTTAGTTGCCAAAGTTCTTAGGCAACTAAGTCCTGAATATCACTATAATATTCAGCAATTGTCTACTGTAAGGATGTGATTTTATGACCAAATATGAATATTTTAATCACATTTCCTTTATAATTACCAATAGCAAGTCACAAATCTGTTCATCATAATCTCTTTTATTTATGTTATTTAGAACCAAAATAAATGAAGTTAGAGTAAAATATAAAATATTCAGGTAATTGTGTCCATCTGAAACCTGCTACACATTATCTACACTAAAAATTAACGTAATTATACCAAAGGAAAAAAAAGCCAATTAAAGCTAACAATGCCTAAAATGACTTTTTAATTTGAATTTTTAAGTTAAAAGCACTGAATGAAATATAGTTTGTTTTATTTACTTTATGACCAGTTCTTCAGTCAGTGTCTGAATGTTTAGCATAGCTAGCATTAGCTTGTACTAACTACTTAGGAGCTAACAAGCTAACATTAGCATAAGTGAAAAAAGTTGTTCTGTGATGTGATTATTACTGTGACATTATCATTATTACACTGCAAAATCTTTTCTTTCATCCTGAAAGTGAGGTCGGATCTGGTTGTTGTTGGTCTGTAGTTCAAAATGGCCGTCTTGTAGTTTATTCTGTAACTCGGTAAACTGGGTCATTTTCTGACCCGGTGTTTGGATTAAAGACGTAACCCAGCAGGTTTCTGCGTGAACATTTCTCTTGGGTGAAAATTTGACTAAATGTAAAGCTTTTTTCAGCCAGCAGAAAGTTTTTGCAAAATATGGTTTTAATCTTTTATCCTTTAAGAAAAGCATTGTGCCAATACAACAAAATAATGATGTATTCTGTAGTATTGGTTTATGAGGAAGTGAACAGTTGCAAATCTGTTCTGTGTGTAGTGATATAGATGAAAATGACTTTGTAAAATGAACAGAAAATACAAAAGTCTGACCTTTTTTCCTATTGAAGGAAAGTTATTATTATGCAAAATAACATCATCTTCATAAATTAGTGTCTGAGTTTAGGTTCTTCACAATTCTGTTTTCGTTCAAATCCATCATTTTAATTTCTGTTGAATTTGTTTTATATGTCATATGTTTATTTATGTTAATTTATTGTTCACCAGCTTCGTCTGGCGTCAGCATAGATCTAAACACGATCCAGGAAAAGCACAAACAGCATCAGCACATTAAGTCTTATCTCTCTCTGACGGACTCTTAAATAAATGAGCTGATAAATCAATTAACTGGTGTATTGTACAAACGCACATAGTTTATTTTTAGTCGCATGTTCTCATATATTCACATACTTAGATCCCAAAATAAAGAAATGTCAGTGGTTTCAGTCACAGGGTGGTTCCGTCATGCTGAGTGAAGTAAAGAAAAAAAAGTTTTGATTTTTCAACTGATTCATTTGTGAAACTGAACTGTTTAAAAAAATCCTGTGTATGTGGAAATGTTGTATAATAAAACGTAGAAGTGTTGATTTTTGTGCCGTTATCAGATAATTTTGTTGTTTTTGCTGAAGCTGTTTTTCTTTAAATGTCCATCGCCATGGTTACTGAATTAAAATGCAAGAAGAGGAAATCAAGTAAAATGGGGAAGAAAAACTAAGAAACGAGTTTAAGTTTAACTTTTAAACTGGTTTCACTTCACCATTCCTGAAGTTTTCATGCCCCCATGTGTGGCTGCACTACTAGTCAGCGGGCCTAAAGTCCCCTTCATTTTTCTTACTAATATTGTTGGGAAATCAAACGCATGGAGCACCAAAAAGCTGGGAAGGCTGGCTACATGAATAGATAGCCTGACTAACATGCTAACGTGAGCTCGTTATACTCTGTCAGTTTAATGATTGGAATAGCAACAAAACACAACAACACTTGAAATATTGCATAGTTTTTCTTAGATGTGTGTATCAAAAATTAAAACAACTGTTGAAATATGTAGAAACAACAGGATTAATTAGTGCTTTTTGTTTTAAAAACAATCCTGTGTACAAAACATTAGCATTTTAAACCACCAGACGACTTTCAACAATTAGTTGTGTCACTACACAGGAAGGAATATTTTCCAAAAATAAAACAACCCAAGCTGCATTCACAGTTTTACTTTGATATTTTAGTTTTTTCTTATTACCACAAAAGCACAGTCTGCTCTTAATGTAGTTTAAATTAAAATGCAGTTAGTGATTAAAATGGAGTGAACTTAAATGAAACTATGTTGAACTGAAAATACGATGAAGCGAATATTGAACTGGGCGTGAAACAGGAAGAACAGGAAGCTGAGCTTTCATGTTTTGTTTTTTGTATTACGGTTTAATCTTTGGTGTGTTTCACAAAATGAAACCAAATGGCTTTTTATGCATTACTTTCATCTTATGTTGCTTCTTAATCTGTCGCTCTCAATGCTGATATGAAGATTTTAAATAGGAAATAAAGATGAACAAGGAAACTATGTTAGAAATGAGTGAGGTTAACATCTTCATCAGCTCTTATTAGTTCCAGCTCGAACTTATTCATACTCTTGGCAAATTTAGATTGGAAATCACTTTAATTTAACCAATAAGTTTGTTTTCAAAGGAAAATAATGCAGACAAATTTAAAAAATAATAAAACTCTGTGAAAGAAATTAATGTGTTTGGATGTTAGACAGTAATTATTTATACTTTGCTCAATAATTAAACCACTGATTTTTGGTGTCATTTTCATGAAATCAAAACTCAAATTGCAGAAAACCATTCTTACATATTTACTCCCAAACTCAAATGATAATAATAATAATTTGGCTTGAAATGAGTTTTAAATTTTGTGGTCGGAGAATCGTTTAATCTCGAATATTCTATTGATTATTTATTATTCAACTGAGAGAACCTAACTCTAGAAACTACAGCTGGACAAAATGTCTCTTCTGAATCTTATTGTTTTCTCCTTGTATTATTATTATTTTATTTACTTTGTTTAGCGTCCTGATCTTGTCAACTGCCATAAAAACGAAGAAGAAGAAGATTCATTTAGTTCTCGCGAGACGTTTCTGTCCTCAAAAGTCGTTTTGAGTCGCGCGCAAACACGTCCGGCGGTTGATGCTATCGCTAACTAGCTGCTACCATGCTAGCCGGCTAGCTCGCCAGGTTTTTGCCGCCGGCATCTCGGGTAAGAACTGAAGAGCAACACAAACTGAAGCTGGAGGTTTTAAACAAAAGCGCCAATCTGACCCAGTTAAGACTTTCAGTTCGACAAATCTGTTACTGCGGAGGCAAATACAGATAAGAAGGAGGAGAAAATGAACGTGGATTTTGGTACAAAAAGAAAATGGAGACACAAAATGACAGGAAAAAGATTTAAAGAAACTGTAAAAGTAAGAAAGTGACAGTAACTGTTTATCTCACATGGAGCATCATTTATTGAGGTAAATTACTAATTTGCAATTTTCTAATTGATTAATTTTAAAGTAAATTTTTTTTTTCATCAAAGTTCTTTGAATTTGTTTTCCTTAAAAGAAACTAAACTCTTCTGGTAATTTCTACATCTTCCTGTTTTTCAGAAATTACATAAAAACTTCAGTTTACAACATGGAGTCTATGATAGTAACTGAGTCAGATACAAAACGATTTTAAAAGTGCAAAATATATTTAAAAATGTAATAATTTCCAAAAGGGTGAACGTCTCATTTGTACTGAAATATTTGTGTTTTTGTTTGTAATAAAAGCTTTTATTACTGGGTGGACATTAAAACAATACATTAAATGGCTTATACTCTTAAGTAAAACACAGCCAGATAAAAAGTGATTTATTTCATTTTTATTTGAGCAGATTTGAATAAAAAATAAAATACTGTAAAAATGTTTACAACTGCTTACAAAAATCTGATTTTTGCAACAAAAAAAAGAAAGAAATTGGTAAGATTAATACTGAAGCATGTAATATTGCATTTTATGATAGAAAAATCTGCATGGTTTACTGATAAATGTTAATTTTCTTACTCTGAAGATGTTATGTCTTGAAAATGTAATGCAAACATTGCCAGAACTTAAAGTATCAGTTACATCAGCTTAATCTGTTTAAGCAAGATGAAAAAATATTTATTACTGCAATTCAAAATACATGAAATATGAAAGTAAGCAATAAAACATGTTGTATGAAAATGACTGAATAAGAAAAGTGGAAACTGCTTCCAGACACGTTTAGTTTGTTGGTTGTTTATCTCCCAAAATGAATGTTGTAATTCTATCTGTTCATATTTTAAGAATTTAAATTATTTAAATAATGAACATGAATAACAGATGTGAACTAAAAACATTTTCTCTCCATAATTACACAATTTATATTAACTGAAATATATTGAATGTTTTTTATTATTATTTTTACGTACATACTGTCAGTGACTGCTTTAAAGAGGTGAGAAGTAACTCACATTTACTTTAGTAACCATTATAAAAATGTAGCTCTAGCAGTAGTTTTACCATACTTTTATTTACGTAATATTATTTTTTTTAAGTAACGTTACTCTCAATTGGTTAATAGGCTACTCCATCTAGTAAATAAGTAACTCTAGTTAAAAATACCTCAAACACATAAATCTACAGTTTTTCTTTGGAGAAGTTAATTTTTATAATTTTCTACATGCTGTGTTATTGGTAGGTCAAATTAATATACAATAAACAGCATGTATTACTGTATGTATTACTATCAGTAGAAATACATTGTTCTCACATAATATGTAATTTACCTTCTATAAGTATTGTTTTCATTAACTTTATGTTGTGAACAAAATAATTTTTCATAATATTTAGAATACCAGGATTTGCAGACAACTTTTTTTTTTCTTGTCTGATGATCAATTTAAACACATTAATCAGACGTTATGATCAAACCGTTACTCGGTATTGAGTCTGCTTTACCAAACACTTTTAACAGTTTGGATGTATTTTTCTCTTCTACTTGAGAGAAAATGTATCAAAGTTTTGATTTTCTGACTTGAGGATGGTCTTTGGGCGGGTCTATCCACCATCTAGTGGAAGGAAACCTGTCATTCCTCTAAGAGCCTCTTTCTCATTTCTCCTCTTGTATCTCTTCCACTTTCTCCTGGTCCGGTTGCTTGGTTTTCAGGGTTTCATATTCATCCTTTTGGATTCCTGCTGTCTTCAGAGCCTCATAACCTCCGTCTCCTCCCGACGCTACGTTTTCTCCCAGAGTTTGGTAAACTTCGCCTTCGCCACCCGTGGTCTTTTGTCTGCCGTCTGCTCCAGGTTGAAGCGTGTCGTATTCACTCTCTTTCACTTGCCTCATGTTTATAGCCTCATATTTGGCATCCTCTCCCCTCATCGGGACTTCCTCGTAAATGTCCACTAAAATAATAAAAGAGAGAAATGTGACGGTGTGTGTTAGCAGAATGGTAAATGGCTTGTACTTCGATGGCGCTTTATCAAGTTAGAACCAAGGCTGCCTTGCACCAGCAACAGGTGAAACGCTTTGCCCAAGGATATGACGGCAGAGGTCACCAGAGCGGGAATCGAACCAGCAACCCACTGATCACGGTCTGATCTCCTTCCACCACCACCACCATCGTCAAAAAGTGCAAAACAAGAAGACTGGCACTAACCTTGCGCCTTTCTCTTCTTATTCCAGTTATAAAATGCCCCGGCAAAAATGAGCAATCCCAATATAATGACGAAGAACAAGATCCCAATCACCGGTCCAGAAATACTGCGATTATCTGAAAAAGAAACATGGAACATCAGCATATAAAAGAATAGCAACCTGTAGGGTGTAGCAAGGTTTCATAAAGTTGGGATTTTCATGGTCAAACTCCTAAAGCCTCCTGAGATTGGACTGTCAACTTGGAAAGTCAGGGTTGCCGAGTTTAATTTGCAAGTGAAGTAATACTGCATTCAGATCAACAGCGGTTTGAGCTTCAGGTGCGACACTGACACATTTCATTTACATGTAATGTATGTGGAGGTTCGTCTATGGCGTGATGAGAAGTCTGGCAGCACATCTCATGTTTGAAATGTTTTGAGCATTTGATGCTCAACCGATGCTGGAACTAAACTTTTCCCAATCAGAGAGACTCCACTATGCTATTCACCAGCCTGCGTGAATAGCATAGCGGTTGGATGTAATTGGTGTCCTGCCAGGAGGCGTAGGCACCGACGCAGATCAGCAAGTTGTCAAACTGGGCTTTGTGAGCACACAGCGAGGTGGGGAACCCACCTGAATTCAGACATAGCACAGAGGTGTATTTGCTTTCATTAAATAAAGCCAAGACACACTCTCAATTTGTCACCCACCATTGTACAAAGAAACTCTTCCCAATGCGCATCTGACACTTGATATCAAGCATCTGACATACGAAATGTGTTTGGTCTGAACGCAGCATCAGATGCTGGTCTGAACGCAGCATCAGATGCTGGTCTGAACGCAGCATCAGATGCTGGTCTGAACGCAGCATCAGATGCTGGTCTGAACGCAGCATCAGCGTTGTGGCTAGCTCCTCAGAGAGGAGAGGAGCTATCAGCGGTCACTAGAAGACACTAATTTACACCATCGTCTAGTTTGGATGATTGGCCGCTGATGATTAACTTGCTTAGTTCACTGAGCAGTTTACTTTTTACAGTAAACTGCAAGATTTGCATCTTGCAGGAAGCTTGCAGGAGGAAGCTGGTTCATAAGTAGATACTCACATGTCACAGTGTTGCTGGGTAGAGTCCTCATGTTGCCCAAAACAGCTCTGCAGTGGTAAATACCGTCACTGTCTGGATGCTTGTTTTGACTGAACATTGTCCAGGAGTCACCATTTTGCTTGTAGTACATGTATGACGTGATGTGTTCCTGTCTATCACATGATGGACAGGAGCACCCCATGCTGTCAGACATCACCGCTCTGATGGGACAAACTGGAACAGACAGGACGACTCTGTTACTGCTTGGCCAAAAGTTTTTCAAACCTCACAGCAAACAAAATTTACTGGCAAATATAGAAATTTGTCAGATAATTGCAATACTTAAGTGAAACAAGAACAGCTTAGTTCAAATGAATTTGACAAGCATTTTATCCAAATTTGGTGTCCAGGCCTGAACTCCAACATCTGCACCACTACTGACCCGAAAGCACAAACAATGTCAGCTTCTGTTTGGGCACAACTAAATAAAAATGCCAAAGATGTTTCGGTATTTTTTTTCTGTTGATTGGTTTTACAGTTGATCGGAGCTGATAACATGTTCACCAGATCAAAACCAGACGAAGGAAGCTGATAAAAAGAAAGCCCAGCTAACAGCAACGGCCTTCAGTGGAGCATTGTCTGCAGCTTCCGGAGAGAAGAACAGCTGCTAGTCTGATACCCTGATTCCAGTGAAACTACTTAGCAGTGAACAGCAAACTGTAAAAAGACGACATCTGTCATATGTAGAACAATAACAATGACATTCAAAAAGGGATGGCTTAGTTTACATACCATGGACAGATAAATCCTGAACATCAGAATCATATGCATGTAGGTCGACTGTCTGGTCCTTGTATCTGTAGATGGCTTTACACTTATAGCTCCCCGCCTCAGATTCAGTAACTTCAGGGATATTATACATATCTCCATGAACGCTCTTGGTGATGATGTTCTCTTTGTAGAAAACAGATTTGGTAACTTCCTTTGTTCCCCACACAAGACATCTCAGGGTCATTTTCTGTCCTGCTATTGCAGGGAACGGATACATTTCCAGAGTCACTTCATTGTCTGAAAGACAGTTAAACAGGATTAAATGAAAGAAGAACATTATAGACCAAAAACACTCCTCCATTTAAAGTTTGTTTAGGAATTATTATTTTGCACTGGTAAATTTTAATATTCATAAACTACAAGACCGCAGTGAACCCCAGTATTTGGTGTCTAATGCAGCAAATAGCTAAAAATCTGTGAATACTAAAAAACATAGTCATAACTGCCTATTTCACAGTTCAAAGGTCAAATATACCTTAACATGCATTGATATGTTCAGTGGAAACCATTTCAGCACTATCACAGAAGTTCATATCTACGGGTTTCCTTAGACAGCCATACATATCCAAGGAAATGTAGAACCTCCACGAACTTCCTTGCCTACATTTACCAAACAGCGCTGTAGCGTGTCCAGTTGCATTGCACTGCAGTATTTCAGCTTCCCAAGGAGCATTTTACTTTACGATATTTTCGATACGCTTTATGAAAACTCTGACTAGGCAAATCTGCTGCAAATAATTTACAGTTATCTTCCACAGGAAAACCCTTGAATAGGTGGGGGTCCACTGTAGTTTTTTACAGTTTATTTAGAGGTTGGTGGGCCAGGCTTTTCAAACGGACCAGACTAAATCAAGCTTTTTTTAAGCCATATATTAACTTGTTGGTGATTCATCTCTTATAAGGGCATGGAGTTGATATTAACCCTACCAGTGGTCCTGAGAACAACTTGGTTACTTCTGTCCTTTGTACCGTTCTTTTCACACCAATAGATGGACTCGTTTGCCGTCAGTGGAGTAGTTTCAAAGGTAAATGATGTTGGATTTGCGTTGTTCAATTTCAGTCGAACTTTTTTGGTGTTCTTTCCCCGGTTGACTCTACAAATCCATCCCTCCAGTCCTTCGTCGTTTGTAAGCTCCAGCAGAACTTTGGCGTTCCTGCGCATCACTGGCTGGCCTGTTGCGATGCCAAGTGATGCGATGGGAACGTATTCTGTGTTGGACATAAACACATTCAGCATAACAATCAGTGGACTATTGATTTGGCATGTTTGGGAGTTTGAGCTCCGTATTTTCCATCTGCATTTTTACCAAGAACATTTAGGTTGAAGTCATCACTTGTTTGGCCGTTGATTGTACATCTGTAGATTCCTGAGTCATTGGAGGCAGCAGCTGCTATCTTCAGGATGTTATTTTGAATTTTTGGGTTGCCTTTAAAATCCCAGGTTGTGTTCCCATTCTGATCACCATCACAGTGCAAGTAAAGCAAGTCTCCGGTGAAGATCTTTGTCAGGTTGGGAATCATGGACACTAAGGATGCAGAGGATTTAAAAATCAGAGCGTTATTATGACCATGAGGGAGCAACATAATCTGTCAGAAAACTGGATTACCTGTTGGTTTCTGCTCAGTTCGCACCAGGAGCGTGATCACTGCTGCATTATAGATCAAAATTAAGTTAATTTGTTGTCAGTAATCAAACACATTTCTGATGAGTTTGGAAGTATTTCTTAAACTTGCGCTGAAATTAACTTGAAAAATGTTAGAATAGAAATAGTTTCAGTAAAAAAAACCTTTTGATAATTTTTTTTCATCTGCATGTTGTCTTATAACAGAAAATGACTTCAATTATAAAACAAACTACATATTTGATTACATTTTGAACCCTTAACAAATAATACACCTAAATGCAATTATATAAACATATAATAAATAAAAATTACCAATTGGTTTAAAATGTCCCAACAAACTAGCATTTGTTTACATTTTTTCACTTTATTTTTTCACATAAAGTCCTTCCTGACTCACCTGGATGTAAATTTCTTCACATTCAGGTGATCATGTTCAAAGTCAGAAAAATGAAATCTGGTATTTAGATTTGCATTGTTTATTTAAAACATAGAATCACAAAATTACTTAAATTTTGCTGCTCTACTTCTCTGCTTTTGTGTTTTTGTTTTTTAAACTTATTATAATGTAACTTTATTCGGAAGGCTAAATAAAGCTACCTGCACAAAAACACAACTGGAATTAATTCATTTGAAAAGCAGATGAAAAAGTTTTTTGGGAAACTAAAGCTTCTAAATGAAAAGATATTCTGATGTTCAATAAATAGATATTTGAGGTTTTTGGTCAATTAATAGATGTTTAATAAGGATGCATGGATCACAGGTCAGCAGTTTCTGTCATGTTGAGCCCTTGGTGTTCAGCCTATCGTGACGATCTGGTGGGTTGGTTTTATGTGAAATCGGCCTTATCCACCGATCTTCACTACCATCACAAAGGTCTGAAAGTTGGCCACTCTCATCTTCTCATCTTTTAATTTTCGAGAGAGGCCTGAAAGACACCCACTCCCCAGTGGGTAAAATGAAAGTATTTGGGTACTTTCACTTTGCACCACAAGGAAACCTAAAACTCAATGCTTCATGCGTTAAGTTGGTATGTTAGTTTGTCCTCAACTGACACTAAACCTGTTTGTAAAAGCAAAATACTCCAAAGCATTTTGTTTTTGACAAGAGGCTCAGGACAAGTTTGTGATCTATGCTGTTGTGCAAGTTTTTTTTTTTAATTTGAAAAATTAAAGGAACTGAATTTCTTCTTCTACATTGAACAAAAATAGAAACGCCCCATGTCAAATATAAGACTTTTATGGACATTTGGGTTATGCAATATATAGAGAAACTCAAAGTATATTTTCAGTAATTACTGATCTTCATATCGGCATTGATGACATCGTGGTTCGGCCGTTTGGAGCGGATTGACAGACCTTTGAACACGATATCTGATTCTGACCCAGTTGGCTTCCCATCGGTGGTTATGGGTTATGAGGTGTGACGTGTCAATTGTTCAGCTCATCAGCTGCGTGTCGCTGGTCTGAGCCCATCCTCGGATGGACGAGTCGGATGTGGCGATCTGGTGCTGGAGCGATCAGACGAGGATGAGGAGGACGTGCAGTAGAGCCAGTGTGTTGGAAACCAGCTCTTAAAGGGCCGGTGATCCGATAACGGACACTGAGCCATGCAGCTGCTGGTCTGGTGGACATCCCTGCATCCAACATGCCAACGGCTCCACATAACATCTGAGGCTTTATGACTGGTGACATAATGTGACATTTTGGGGCCTTTTATTGTCCAGCTGTTGCTCATTTTGATCAGCCAGTGCACTGCACTGAGTGAAACAACAACTCACTGAGAAAATAACTCACTGAGTAACGCTCACTGACAGGAAGTTGGATTAACAATTATACACAGATCAAGAGAAATATTACTTTTGTACGATAAAATGGCAGCAAATGCTCATTTACAGTTGTTACCTCCACATGGCAACAATTTATGACAGGGGCCTTTTTATTTTTGTTCAGTATAGTTTTAGTTTAGCTGTTTGGACAAAAATGCTGTAAACTTTTTTTATTTATATTTAATAGAACTGCATGGAGTCCCAATAAAACCGGCATTGTCCAGTGTTTTCCAATGAAATCTGAACATTAGACAGATATTCTGACTCTGCAACAATTAAATGTCAATTGTTTTTAAAAATCTGCAAGTCGGGTTTTTTAAACACTTGCAGATTTTAGAAAACCTGCAAGTCTATTGCAGAAAATGCAATAGTTGCACCGTGTGATTTATGCAATTTATCTCAGATAAATTTGCTCATTCAACCATTCTTGGTTTTGCTGTACCAGGAAAACACTGAGAAAGTGAGAAACCTTCTTGTTTCTATGTTTGTTGGTTTAGAAATGCTTCAAGGGAAACAATGAGTCAACAATAAAACTGAACTGACTTGAACTGAAACTGAAGGCAGAAGCTTAAAAACTTTTGTTACTCATTAAGTGAAAATAACACCAGCCAAACCAGTAAGAAGTGAATGTTTCGAGATCAACTGGTGTCGATCTGACAACGGCTTCCTGCCTTACCTGCCAGCAGCAGCAGTTCTCGTCCACCTGTCATCGTTCCAAACGAATCAGACGAGAAGTCGGCTCATCTGCTGGGCGCTGAGAAATGACCTGAGTCAAAACGGATTAGTCAAATATTCTCTCCTGTTGAGGAAGTTCAGTGGCGTTAAGAGGCTGGAGGGTTGGAGCAAACCAAAAATGCTGCAATGAAGAAACCCTTTCTGAATAAAGTCCTTCCTGCTCACAATAATGATGATTATTATTAATACCAAATGAGATGTTTCATATGTTAAAATCTCAGGTTCTTTAAATCCAAATTGTCTGAGAACTTATTACTGCTAAGAAAATATCAGCAATAAAACCTACAAAGAGAGACGGCGACGCCGTCACTCAACACGAAAACACGCAGCACAAACAGCACAAACATTGGCTTAAATCCTTAAAACTTCAACAATCCTCCTGCCTTTTAGGTGACAGATTAGCAAACCCTACTATGACTGTACACTAAAAAAACCTCTAATTTACAGTAACATGCCGGCTGCTGTGGTTGCTGGAATTTTACCCTGTAAATATGGTAATATTTTGAAAATCACAGCTTCCAGTATTTAAATTAAATTAAGATGGGGTTTTTTGCAGTATTGTGTCTGAACTTCACTCCACTGGGGCCTGCAGTGAATTTACCAACTTCTTCAGAGACATTTAAAAAAATCAATCTGCACATCCAACCCAGAATCAATGCTCTGCCCAAATATAACAAATGCAGAGAAAATGGCTGCATTTCAACAACTAATGCATGAAAAATGGGAAGATATTATAAATCAGTTGAGCTTCCTAAGAAAGTCCTGCCTGTCATTTCATCTGATCGAATCCGAATACTAAATTCATCGCTCTCATCAGCTGTTTTGCCCCCAGGCTTTAAAAACAGCAGTTATTAAAAAATAACAATCTGCACAATCAGAACTACAGGCTGACCTCTGACCTCACATTCATCTCTGAAGTTATTGAAAAAGCTGCATTTGTTTTAACACTTAGTTTCTGGATGATGGCATATTTCAGTCTGGTTTCCTTGGTTACAGCAATACTCAGCTGGCCTAGTCAAAGTCTTTGGTGGCTTCCATTTAAAAACTGGACGAACCACAGTGCTGGTTCTGCTGGTTCTGCTGGACATCGGTATCGATCACGACATATTCCTGAATATGTCGTGGTTGGAGAGTTGGGTCGGACTCTCCAGTCCAGAACTCAACTGGTTCAGATCTCATAAAGATCTGGGATTTCTATAGAAACATCACATGAGCTCAGATTATAACAATAAAATCAGCCGCCAAGCTACATAGATGACACACACCAGGTGACTCAGAATCCATCCAAGCACTGACCAGAACCAGAAACCAGGCCTGATGTCTGGGTGATGGACTCGGACCGGAACCTTCAGACACATAAAGACAGTTACGAAGTCGGCCTTCTGTCACCTGAAGAACATTTCAGATGACAGAAATGGACTGATGTCCCAGCGACATCTGGAGGAGCTCAGTGGCTTTTTAATCAGTCGCCTCCATTTCATTTGTTTTTTAATAAGACAAAGCTTTTTTTACACCAAACATTGAAAGGACAATCGGGCCTAAAACGGATCCGTTCAGACCAACAGTTTAATGACAGGGACCTGCAGACATTTAAATGGACAAAAAGGAAATAAAACATTCTAATAACTTAACTATTCTGACCTTTTAAGGTAAATCCCAACATGTAGAGCAAACTGTCTGTCCTGAGTTTCATCAGTGGTCTGAAATTACCAGTCAGGATTCTCCCTGTTTGATTTTTCCTGACCAATCACATCTGGGTCATGTTCTAAATACTGACGTAATGGAGCATGTTGTAGAACTCACTTTATGATTTCTGTGACAAAACAACTATTTTAATCAAGTTCATGTTCAGTTTTGCTTCGTTTCCTCATGCTGGCCATTGATTAGTGATTATTTACGTGTTTGGCAGGAAGGTTGAGAATCGATTGATCCTGTCAGAAAGAAGATGTTACAGATTAGAATCAGAATCTGCTTTTGCAAACCAAAACTTCCTGGTGTTTGTTGTAATTTTTGAAAGACTTTGAATCTAATAATCACAAAATGAAAAAATATAATCAGAACTGATTCCTGATGTTCGTGAGCGAGATGATTCAGCAGAGATCAGAATCTCCTGCTGTGACCGCTTTTCAACCTGCAAAAATGACAAATATGCAAAATTAAATAGGAAGTTCAGTTTTAATGTAAAGTTAAACTTCTTCATTTCGGCAGGAGAGCTCACATTTAAGGAAACGCTGATGGTTTGCCAAGACGAAGCGATAAAGTGGCGTCCCTCCCTGCTGCTTCACAAGCTGCAGTTTAAACTCTGATTAATTATTTATTTGTGATTTCTGTTTAATAACTCACTTGTACTTTATTGGAAGCAGAATGAAACTCAGATCTTTATCATATTCTTCATTTAATAAGGGCGAGACCCTTCTGTGATTTTATAAAATATAAAAATTCAGATGACATCATTAACAAGAGATCCGATAGAAACCGAAGGTCCTCGATTTTTCAGAAACTAACCAAGAAACATCCAGAGCTGAACCGTACCGACCCATCCCAACCATCCCGACCCAACCCGACCCGTACCGACCCAACCCGACCCATCCCGACCCATCCCGACCCAACCCGACCCATCCCGACCCCCCACCCCGACCCATCCCGACCATCCCGACCCATCCCGACCATCCCGACCCATCCCGACCGACCCACAGTACTGTAATGTTTGTTCTTATTTATTTCCTTTATTGAACCAGTAAAACCCCGTTGAGATCCAGATCTCATTTTCAAGAGGGAGCTGGGCAGAAGTCTGCAACATACAGCATCCTGGTTACAAAACAAAACGTACACAAATAACTTACATAATGTTACTGTCAGTTCAGACAAATCAAACAGTTTCTGGACCTGCCCAACACCAAGTTACTGAAATAATTATAATGTATTCATGGGAAATGATTGATGATGCTGTTGTGGATTTTGTTTTCTTTTATTGTAATTTCTTTCTCTTCTCCACAGTTTAGAACGTCTCCAGTCCTAACATCATGTTTGTTTTTCATCGTTTCCATGGAGTTATAGTGAAAGTTCATGTTATGTGAAACGTCTAACTCATGCTGCTGTCAGTTTCTGGAGCGCAACAAGTTGAAGGTGTTTCAGGGCAATGTGTTGCTTCACTGCCTCAGAAAAGGTTCCTGTTTTTCATGGTTCTTCTTTTCCTGCTTGGTTTTTGTTGACTCAACTTATTTAGCTTATTCTCAGAACTGTATAAAGCAACCTGGCAGCGCTGGCTGCCTTATCTCACACTTCATGATTCAGCAAACAAAAGCAGAAACTTTATTTCCTGAATCAAATCAAGGAGACATGATGATCGTTCACCATCAGGCTGCAGATGCTGGATGGCCCGGCGTGTTCGTATGATCTGAACTGCTTATAAAAACAGTCTGAGTTCATAATTTGGTGATTCCTTCTACAAGTCATCTGATAGGTGGATATGAGCACAGATCTACAGTTATACAGTTTCCTAAGGAATATTCTCACATCGGCGTTTTATGCACAAAGCAGCAAAATGAAATAAAATGTTAAGCTTGTAGCTTCACACAAAGGTAAAATAATAAAAACAAAACAATAAAAATATATTCAATTCAATTTATTTCTATGTCGCCATTTTACAAGAAGTATCATGTTCAGTTCAATCCAGATGTTATCAAACATTTAAGCTCAGTTTATTTTAAAGTAGTTTGAAAAGCTTCTGCCTGCAGAGACCCGGCTTTGAGTCGGTGGTTCCTGAAACGATGTAGCGAGAAAAACCTCAAACCTCAAACTAAAGAATAGACGGTAAACTTCAGGCAGAGTTACAGCATAAGAACTAAGCACTGTACAGATATTAAAATCTGCGTACTAAAATAAGAAAACTGATGACTGTTGGTTGTGCATAAAAACTGAAAGACTAGCAGCTGCTGGGAGGAAGGATCTGTGATGACAACGCTTTGTGCACCCTGGATGCATCAGCCTGTTTCTGCAGCAGCGTCATGCATGGAAACAACCAGAGGCCTTCTGTGTCCTGCCAGGGTCAGAGGTCACCCTGGGACAGAGCCGGAGGTTTAAGTTCCTTCAGGCTGATTCTGATGTTTTTGCTCCTGCCATTTAAAGACACTCTGTGGTTTCGGTGTCAGATATAAGTTTAATTTTGAATCCATCCTGTCAGCAGCTTCTGCTTTTGGTGGTAAAAACAAGAACTGTTCAAACTCAGAAACCCAGCAGAGACGACGGCGAGATGGCAGCAGGTTCAGCTTGTTTCTATGAATCTGAGTAAAAAGAGAGGAAGCAACCAAACAGTTTAGTGCTGAGAAATGAGACCATGGCTTGTTTTAAAGGAAAAATTGCTTTATATTGATAAAATACTAAGAAATTACTCATTTATCTTTCTGAAAAGTTATTTGCAAGTTAATTCTGTCTTCTTTCAGGTGTGCTCAGATACTGGTTTTGTGTTTTTGCAGAGTGCTAACTTGGTATCGATATTTTGGGCCGATTTGGTGGTTCTTGCAGGTCTGAGTGTTTCCAGAACCACTGAATCAAAGTTTGTTTAATATAAATAATCTCACTGGAACATAAAGTAAGTAAATAAAACTTTATCCCTGCAGCTCCTTTCTCAAAGGCATGACGATTAAAGAAAACATGATTTAAACTAAATAAAGACCCTGCAGATTCTCTCTGCCTTCATGACCCACTTTCGTCTCTTTGTTCAGCACCGTGTGTGTTAACAAGGCGAGGCGGGAGGCGGCTTTATTTCCCCTGGTGGAGGGACAGTGGGCAGGAACCCAGAGCGGGAACCGAGCGATGCAACCTTTAAAGAGCTGCAGCTACAAGAGCTGCTATCATGGCGCCCTGAAGAGGCTGATGTGCTGGATTCCTGTGCGTCTCGGCGGGCAGCAGAGTGACCTGTTTAATTCAGCCTTTCACCTCCTCTTCTCTCTGAATGGGCCTTAAAAGCAAGGATGAGAGCATAAACGCTGCTCACCGCTGCAGTTCTTACATAAACCTCGTTGAGGTCACATGGATTCATTACTTCACTGAACGTTTAAGTACATAAATGGTTTGTTGATTATCTCACTGTTTAACTGTTAGCTTTGAGGTTTAAATGCTGATTTTTGAAGGGTTTGTGCAGAGCGGTGCTGGTGACGCGTTTCACCCAGAGGGTCACAGATGGTGCTGCAGCGAGACGTTGAGCTGCCACAAACAAACAGGCTTTACCGGGATTCACGGCGACTGCCAAGGATTTCAGCTGCAGAACAAACTGTCAGCCCAGAAATCTCTGCTCAATTCTTCGTTTCTGATTGTTTTTCAAGGGGCAGTTTTATGTGATTTCCAGACATTTTATAGCACAATCAAGTAACTATGGTACCTTCAGTTTTTATAAACATGCTACATATATCAATTATGACTTAAAGAAATTAACTTCCTGATTTAACACCTTGAAATTGGGGCCTCTGTCTCTTTAAGAGCTCCTGCTCTTTCTGAAGCTCCGCCTCCAGGAAGTCGTCCCAACATGGCTCCTCTATTAACCCTTTAATGTTTTTACCAGCGTTGCTCTGAGCAGCGGCTCCTATAAGAAGCTCTGCAGCTGTTTGCTAATTGCTGCTGGCTAGTCTGAAGGAGCTGAGTCTGCGCCTCAGGGGCCTTTTGAAAATCAGGACATTTCCAAAAGTCAAAAATTTGGGAATTTTCAAACTTGTAAACATTCGATTTATTTTCTAAAATATTTCAGGACTTTTCAAAAATTTTCTGCCAGTCATGTCAAAATTTGAGTTTTTTGGCAGAGATGTACTTCTATGTTTTCTATTTATGGTCCTAATACGCTGTTGAACATTTATGATGTTGATGTGTGTCAGAATGAAAATGAGTTTCTCGTTTCCCACCTGCAGTACAAAAAGCAATCAGGCTTCAGTTCTGGACCAGCAGCTCATCCAGGTTCTCCAGGTGAGTTGAAAGCATCAGGAATCTGTTAGAATAATTGTTCCAGTGAGATTTTAACATTTTCACACGGTGAAAGGTAAATACTAACATACATTTTAATGTTTAACCACTTTTAGATTTTATTTCTAAGAAGTTCTGAAAAATATGTCGTTTTTCATTCATTTTGAAATTCTGTGTTGGTTTATGAGTCGCCAAGCTTACTAATATTTAACCAATCAAGTTAAATGATCAGATAATCAGTTCAAGGGCAGGAAAGCCTGCAGCACTGCAGCAGGTTTAAACACTTTATTTCTAAACTGTTGGGCCCAATACTCACATCTACAGTCTCATTTCTCTTGATCTATGAACTTGTTTTACTTTTGGATCTTTTAATGGAATTAATTATTTTATAGTGTTGAACGATATTCCCATGACATAGAACAATAGGCCTCCTATTTACATTTTGCAGTGAAAACCTTTAGTTTGTTCCTGCAGACTCACTGCAGATGCAGCTGCTCTGCTGCTGACAGTCTGCATCCCTCAAAACAACAAATCTGAAAATTAAACATAGTAAGAGCATAAACTGAGAAGTTTAAGTACAAAGTATCATAAAAACATCCAGGTGGCCTGGCTGACCAAATTTAACCAAACTAAACCACTTTATTGCTGTAACATAACCTTCAGACGCATTAAAAACAAAAAATGTTGATTATTCATTAGAAATAAGCTAATAAAAACTTATTAATAAGCTTTAAAATTATTACATGTGAAAATAAAATACTGTTTTCTGGCAAAGAGTGTTTTCTTTTTTGTAAAGTTAAAAGAATAAAAGTTTTCTGTTTTCTTCCTTTTAGATTCTAAATAAATTTATAGCAAAGAAAAAGTCAGAAAAGGGCAGAAATTCCCATCACTGTGTATTAATGCAATAAAATCACTTTTAGTTGTTTATCAAGCGCCAATAAAACCAAGACGAAGAGGAAGGATCCCCATCAGCTGGGCTTTTTCCAGTTACTCTAATATTGTTCATAATTAAAAACACACACAATAGAAATCACTGAAATATGTCACAACAGATTCCAACATGGAGTAAATATTGTTTGTGTCTTTCATAAACATAAACTTCATTTTCCAAAACCACTTTTAATTAATTTCATACAGAGTTGACCTGGATAACATATAACATGGATTTTAGTCTCACTCCTGCATGTTTCATGAAATAAACATGTTTCCGCCTCGCGCTGCTGATGGAGGGCGGCCATTTTGAAACCGGAAGTCAGCCTACCAATAACTGGCGGTAGACGGAGTGGTTTCCAGTTCCCAGTGGAAACTTCTGATGGTTTTCTGTGGATTTATCTGACTGGACAGTCTGAATTTTTTAGCAAACATGTCACGATCTCAAACAGGAAACGGAAATCCGCGGCTTCCGGGCTGCGTCACCGCCTCCAGCGGTAAGAACGTCCATCTTCTCTCCATCAGTTACAGAAAAATATTCATCATTTCCGGTTTTACTGAACTGAGTTCAGCAGTAAACCGTTCTTATGTGACGGATCTTTTTGATGAGGCATTCAGCTACAGGCGGTCAGAGCAGCTGTTCAGTTTTTCTTTAATCGCAGTTCTGAGTTTCTGCTGTTGGGAAATAAGATCTTTGACGCATTGGATTAAAATAAAGACGGTAAGAGGTTGAAATGAAGCTGCATGGTGACGTAAGTACGGAGACCCCTAGGAGACATGGGGATTTTTTTTCTTTTGCTCAACTCGCAATACCTTTTAGATTCCCGCGCAAAACGTATTACATTCCCTCCCTTCAATTGAGGAAGCGGTTCATTTTGGAGCAGCACTCAAGACAACAGAAACCTAGAAACAGGTAAATTATCTTAATCCACCATAAATACATAGTCTTGTTCCGGAAGCTGCCTCAAACTTTTGCATTTTGCGAGGGGACGCAAAAGTATTAGCACCAGCTAGTGCTAGCTTTGTTTAGCTAGTGTGAGAAATGATGTTCGCGCTTTATTAATTTTATCATGAAGTATCTTTACTCTCACTGGATTGTGAGAAACTTTAACCAGAAACTCACCACAGACACACCTGCAGTTTTTGTTAAATTAAATAAGTTTTAATTTGAAAATAATTGATTTGCTAGATTTTTTTCTTTTGCATTGTTATATCTTTTTTATTATTTATGTAAATTATTTTTATTTTAAAATACCAACACTTCCACATAACGTTATACTTTGATTTGTCTGAATTTCAAATATTACATATTTAATGTTTTGGTCCATTAATTCATACTTGAATCTCCTTTTTACCAAATATGTTTATGTATAAGTAGTGCCACCATCTTCTGGCGAGACTTTTATGCAATATTCATGTTTTTAGATGAACCTGTGAAATTGGTCTCAGAATCGCTCCATTAGGAAAACACTGGAGGCAGATGTAGAAAATAAATGCATGGATCATTCAGCTTGACCTAAATATTTCTCATTCTGTAAACCAGGTCACAGGTTATTCTCTCCTGCTCACTGTTGGTTAGAAATGACTAATTATTACCCAGCTTTTGGGTTAATGACCTGGTTTTATGCTGACCCGTTGCTCTGGTTAGCAAAGTAAACCTGCAACTATAAAAACAAACATTTTTATTTTACAAACACCTCAAAGCTACTTAAAGACCAGAAAGTCATCAAATCTGAACAGGAAGTGAATAAATGAGCAAGAAACATTTGACAGGATGAATTTAACAGATTGATGGGGGGACTCAAATAATGAGAGAGAGAGAGAAAGATATAGAGAGAGAGAGAAATAGAGTGGGAAAGAGAGAGCAAGGATTCGGTGGAGCAGAGAGGAGTTGAAAGAGTGTGTGTGAAGGAAACGCTGTGCAGCTCAGGATGCTCCCTAGAAGATGAGAAAATGTGATCTAAACCACTTTTTCCTCCTCGTCTCTCAGATCCTGCTCTGGTTTTTCCGTCTTTTTGTGTTTCATCAAGACGAAGGTTGAGGACCGGGAAGGAGCGCTGCGACCCGACCAAAAGGTATTGTCTCTTTTTCTGCTCATTTACGACCTTTAATCAGCTGGAGTTCACAGCGAATGCAAAAGATTCAGGATGAAAACAGGAGAAAGTTATTCTGGAAACAGAGAGAACAGGAGCTGCTCATGTCGTCCCATGGGGTCACATGGTTTCACATGGCTTCACATGTTTAATGGAGGTGTGGAGGAAGAGCAAAGTGGGGCATGGTGGGGTGATCACACTGAAAACTCTGCATTATTACCGGGTTTCACTCCAGAACCTCCCCACCAAACACCAGTCGGTTCTACTGGACCTACTGGGCGGTGTCGCTGGATCAATCCCACAGAATTGAGACATTATTCTTCTGGATTTGACTTTACAGCCGTAATTAAATCCCTGGTGACGAGTCAGGAGTTTGCATCATGTTCATTATGAATCATAACTGAGTTTTCATTCAACACAAATTAGTTTATGACCCAATAGTGGGAAAAGGAAAGGAATGTGGAAGCAGGTTAGACGCTCACTAAGCTTCTCCTCTGATGCTTGTTTTCAGCAAGAAAAGCACAAAAGTTTCTTTTATTTTACATAAAATGTTTAATAGAACATTAGCTGAAGCTGTGGAGATTCCTGTTCTGGAAAATGTTGCTAGAGGTATAAAAATTACACATTTAAAAAAATGATGAAGTAGAATTTTATTTATAGCCTCACTTGTTCTTATTTATTCACTGGGTTTTTCATTCATGTTTTGATGGAAGATGACTCTGTGTGCCTTTGTTTGACATGATTCATTGGGGCTCCAGGGGCGCAGCCAAAGGTTTTCAGGGGTGGCCATGGCCCATCCCACCTCCTCCTCTTGGGGGCGCCGCAGTTAAAAAGTGAAGTAGAAAACTCTCCACTAATTGTAAAATCACAACAACATCATCACATTGTCACATTAAGTTAAAAATATTATTTTATGTTTGGGCAGTAAATCTGACACACAGCCACATCCGCTAACAGTGATGGACTAAAAACTGCTTCTCTCGGCTCAAAATAAAATAAAACTATAAATATCTTTGTTGTTGAGATAATATGTCTATTTGTTCAATGATTTAGCAGCAAAAAAAGGTTTTGGAATTGAAAATATTGCTTACTTTGTCAATTTTTGATTAAAATGTGATAAATTTCAGGTCCTGCAATTAACTTGATGAACTGCAGGAGTCCAGCCGCTATTATATATACATACATATATAGATAGATAGATAAAAATGAAACAAATAGAAATCAATAGTGACCAAATGTCTAAAACCAATATTTGTTTATTTTCAAGTGAATTCAAAGAAACGTACTTGTAACAGTTTGACCTGTTAGCCAAAAAGTCTTATGGACGTTTGGGAGCTTAAATGTAATTATTTGTTGCTGCCAAAAATATCTTTTCAATCCAAACAGAATTTAATTCTGGTTAAAAAAAGTATAATTGAGAGGAAAAAGTGTTGGAACTGGGAGGTGAGACGAGCCAAACGGGATCTCATCAACACCTCCTGCCTGCCTGCAGCTTGCAGCACGTCAGCTGCTGGAAAAGGTGGAAATCTCTCACGTCGCAGAGATGAACCGCACGTTCACACCGGCCGGTCCCAGGCCCGGCAGAACCAACCCGATACGCCACCTCTCTGCACCGTTTCATCATGTGATGCATAAAAGCAAAATGAGCAATACTTTAACAGCACAGCCTCTGCTGGAGAATTGGACCGTGGGGAATTAATTTGGGAAAAGCAGCAAACAAAGTGGGCAATTTGGAGCCGAGTGAGCAGAGAAAGATTAATGACTTCCTCACAACACGGAACAATTGATCACAATGGAGCAAACAGAACCAGGAGAAGACGGGATGTTCAGTGAGACGTTTACCAATTTCAGTTCAGTCCGCTTTAACCAACTCCGGTCCGCTTTAACCAACTCTGGTCCGCTTTAACCGGCTCCGGTCCGCTTTAACCAACTCCGGTCCGCTTTAACCAACTCCGGTCCGCTTTAACCAGGCTCCGGTCCACTTGCCTTGAAATTCCAGTTTGTTTGGAAAGGTGTGAATGCTAATTGAACTCTAATCTGAACTCTGGTCTGCCTACACATATCAACTTTATTTTGGTAAATTTACAACATTACAAAAAGAAAACGAAAAGAAACCATTTTACAAACTAATAATTTACCAAAACAGGAACTGTTACCCTATTCATATACTCAGCCAGCAAACTTCAATATTTAATACTAGAGGCCTCTCCAACACCAGGAAGTGGACTACTGCACATTCTGGGTAAATACAACCTAAGCTAACATGTTAGCCTAGCGCTAGCAGCAGAAATGGCTCCTGGTCTTCAGCCAAAAACTAAAGAGAAATCCTCCAGCACTTCGTGATCTTCGTGATCAGACGTAAAAGACCACATCGCCCCAGAGGAATCTGTGGTTTGTGATTTCCACCACAGCAGCCTTGGTGTTTGCCCTGCAGTCTGCGTCTGGCTGCCTTGTTTCTGCATCGCAGCAGAAAGACCAGCAGTCGATAACCAGCAGCATTCGTGAGGCCCCTGTGTCCTCCACCAATTCTCCTGGGTTTGAAGACAATATGGCGTCCAGCTGAGGAGACGTTTCCCTGACGGCTCTGTGCTGCAGGAGTCCGGCTCTGGCCTGATCGCTGCAGCTACAAAACATGCAAGAACCACAGAAATGTTCCTAAATCAGACCCACAGGAGCAGTAACCCGGGAGACAATGCAGCCGCAAAACTGATTGTTACGCACAAAATATATCATATATCAGGCATTAATTTATGGAAAACACTGCAGAAAATGTGCAGAAAGGAAAAAGTATTACTTCATCTGATTAAACAATCTGCAGAGTAAATATTTTTTTTATTGTGATGGTTTTGTTAGGAGCTTGGAGCTGCATGCTTTATGTTATTACATATGGAAATGTGTGAAGCTTTTTTCTGTTGGACCGTTTTAAAGTGAAACTTAAATGTTTTCGGATGAAACTCGTTGACATGGAGGGTGGATGATCTGTAACGAGTCCTGCTGACTCGCTGCTGCCGTGTCTAACAGCTTCCATTAGCCACTTGTTGGCGTCTGTCCCTCCGCGTTTCCGTTAAGTCTCCGGACAGGGAAGGTAAGTGAAGCTGTCACTGGTGGACACGCTGGAGGTGTGTGTGTGTGTGTGTGTGTGTGTGTGTGTGTGTGTGTGTGTGTGTGTGTGTGTGGGGGGGGGGTGTCTGGCTGGTCTGTCAGCTGCTTTGTTCGTACATTCGGTTCAACGTTTTGTGGGATAAAATCCGGATCTGAACCTCCATGTTCTTCATTTGTTGTTATAAAAGTGATGTTGACCTTTGAACTCTGTTTAAAGGAGACTTTAAAGCACTTCCTGTCGCATCATTTTGTGTTGAGTAAAATCAAAATATTTGCTAACTCATAAGAACTTGGAAAAATAGAATTTGATGTTTGTAGCCTTTGAATAAGCCGAGACAATAAATCATAGCAGTATGTCTCACAATTGACATGTGATCAATATCAATAAATAACAGAATAAAATATTCACTGAACTCCAATCCAGAACCGCACGGCATTCTGGGAGATTTAGACAGTGGAAAGGCTTTAGCTGCTAAACCTCTCACAGCTAGCTAAGGTTGGTGGAATCAACTAACTTGCTCTTTCTTCGGTTGCCTAGCAACAACCTGCTGGGTAACAGGGAGTTTCCAGTTGCCCACCAACTTCAACTTCGGTTGCCTAGCAACAACCTGTTGAGTAGCTTGGGCAGCAGCAGTTTCAAGTTTCCCCACTTTGTCTCAAAACTATTAAAAAATTTAAAAAACAACGACGTGAAACTGGATAAAACAGGAAACGTGACGCCACCAGTTTGGCAATATTTCAGATATTTAAAACAAAAAAACTAATCAATTATTATCTATATCGACCAATATGAAACTCTTATTGTGAAAGATTTTTCTGCCATGTTGTCTTTTGAACTTTGTAATATTTGTCACATTACAACCACATATCAATGTTTTAGTGGGACTTTATGTGATTTAACATCATTATGAAGCAAAAGAACATGGATGCATGATTTTCACATTTTCTTTGAAAAAACTAAATCTGAAAAGTGCGTCTTGCAGTTCACCAACTTGCAGAATCATTTTTTCTGCAATTATATAACTGCAAATGTGTGTAAAGTTTTAAGTAAATAATTTAATATTGATTAAATAGTTCTAGGTCTCCTGGCAGATTATTTGATTATTTCACTTCTTCTAGTAAAATGTTTTATAAATGAAATAACCTGCCAGTGGAACTAGAACTATCTAATAATATTCACTAGAAACAAACTCCTGTTTTCTGCTGAAGTTGCCTGTTAATATAACTGAATACTCGACAGTAAATACTTGGTCAGATTTGGTGCTTTTCAGTGCATTGATGCGTTTTCTCCCTCTGGATCTGTATTTGGGACACATTCATAGGAAACTTGTAAACATAATGCAAAGCGCCTTCATTTCCCTTCTATAGATCCAGAGTAAAGGATAAAAGCGAGTGTGATGAGCTCTGATTGGGAGTTTTCAGCTCTGGAGCTGCAGGATCCATGTTTACATGCAGCGCGGCGTTAAAATGGAGCGGGGACGTTGGATCATAAATCTGTGTTGCTCTCAGGTCTCTGGGCCCTTCCAGCCCAGTTTAGCCCAAGCGAGGCCCTCAGTGCACATCCAACCTGACCCAATTAAATCCAGAGTAAAGAGGAACCGTAGCCCACTTTGATCAGATGCAGACCAAGCTCAGGGAAACTCTGATGCAGCTGCTCACGATGATTTAATCCCAACACTTCTGACAAACATGAAAAAGCCTGAAAGCTGCATTAGCAGTGAGAGTCTTTGGAGGTGGCAGCATAATTACCGGGGCCGTGGGAGAGGGAAGCGGCTTCTCCATGGCGTGAAGCTTCGTAGATGAATCAATGGGAACTGAGATGAAAGCAGCTGATATTAATGGGTGAAAATGATTTTATTTACCCGCTTAGCTGGTGATTAGCATGGTCAGCATGTCTGTGTTTGACGAGACTTTCAGAGGAAACTGAATCTGTTTGGACAGATAAATCCTCTGGTTCCTTTGTGAATTCACCAGCAAACTGAATAAAACTCAAACATTTCTCCTGATTTGACCAAATATTGGTTTGGTTATGGATCAGAAACGAGCCAGGCGAAGAAAAAAGGTTATTTTTACAGTTTGACTTTATTTTTGTAATATTTATTGTCACACAACTTCATTCTCAGATCATCATGAGATAATTCTCATAATAGGACTTTAATTTGTGACATAACTTTATTCCCATATCACAACTTTATTCTGCTATTTCATAACTTTCATACTATATTTTTGGGATATTATGACTGTATTTCTGTAAGAGATGGATAGTCATATGACTTTATTCTGGTAATATTTTAACTTTATTTTATTCTCATTTTACAAATTTATTCTGATAGTAGGACTTTGTTTCTGTTTGACTTTATTCTGATTCTATATTTTTGTTGTATTACGACTTAATTCTTATAATGTGACTTTTTGCCATCTAAATGTATTGTTATGAGTCTTCGGTTAATACTTTTATTCTGGGAAAATTAGGACTTTATTCTCGTGTTGTTTCAACTTTATTCTGTTAATGTTACGACTTTCGTTTCATTTTGACTTTAATGTTCTACAAGTTTTTTTCCTCACTATTGTGACTTTATTTTCATAATATTTTATTTTGGTGACATAACTTTACTGTACAACTTTATTCTGGTATTTTCCGACTTTATTCTCATACTATTACAAATTTATTGGCGTATGACTGATTTTTTTTGTTAAATTTGACTTTGTTCTTGTGATCTAAATTAGTCGCTGCCTCGCCATAACACTGAATCGTAGGAATGTGAATCATTGAGTCAACAGTAAAACATGACAAAATTCACAAACAGAATTTTGAACGGTGAAAACTTTCACGTTTTAGTCGTTATGCTACAAAATTATTCCTAACCTTTAAATTTTAAAGTCACATTTTGTCACATTATAACCTCGGACTGAAGCAAAAGGCCGACAGCGTATAATACTGCGTCAGAGCGCCCCCCCAGGCCGATGGTTAGCGTAGCATCGTTCATATGGCGATGCCTCGGTCCGCCCCGGGTCGGAGTGTTTTGGCGCTGCAGGCGCTGCAGGCGCTGCAGGCGCGGCGGACGGCTGCAGACCCAGTCCAACGCAGCGAGATGGAGGACAGATCTTGGCCGCTCCACTTTTGCAGGATGTAAAAGTGGGACAATCTGTTCCTTGGATGATCTCCAATTCTACTTTCCGAGGACCGATACACTGAAAATATATCTATACACAAGCTCTGTCCTACATTAGAGGAGAGTGAGGGAGAGACTGACGGAGAGAAGTGACAAGTTAAAGGTCTTCATGGCGCATTGTCCTGGGCTGAAGACCGGCAGCGTAATGTTTCAGGAAAGCTGACATTACTTTACATTAAATTTCTTTACCTCAGTTTGACCTCTATGTGGGGAAGATAAAGAACAGCGTCGTGCAGAAACAGGAAGTGAAATTATTGTTGATCTTTTCATAAACCAGTGGTGTCTAAACTTTTCCCATTCAAGCCAAAAATGTCAAAATAAGCAACATAAGGGCCACAATTTGTTCTTAAAGCTGAACTGTCTTTACATTTTAGGTTTTTTTATCTGTTCATTAATATGCTAATTAGACAATATTTTCATAAAGCACAGACTCATTTTTGTAGAAGAAATTCTACAAAAAGGTAGAAATTCCTACAAGGTGTTGATCTAATTCAAACAATAGTAACTGATCTAGATCAATTGTTATTGATGTAATTCAACCAATAGTGACTGAATGAGATCAGGATGCCCAACGTTATTTTCCTCTGGTAAATATTATTTACAAATGGCCTCCATTCCTTCTTCCAGTCGGCCATGTTTGTTTACGCTCGTTTCTCGTCTCACATCTGAATTTCGGTGATTCTGTCCTGCAAGCATTTTCAGTTTAAGTGCCGCTGCGTGTTTTGGTTGATGGGACTGAATCTGAGCCTCCACCAGAGGCTGAATGCCTGCTGCATGTGGGCCGTTCAGGAGAACAGGAGCTTATCGAATAAAAAGAGGCGCCATGAGGAGCTGCAGTGTCCGGCGCAGTGGTCATAATTCAGGCACATAGAAAACTTTTGGCTGAGAAACTGATGATGTTCAGGGACCAGCAGCTGGGATGGAGATGCTGTCGCTGCAGAGAAAAGCAGCTAAATTAGGACAAATGAAGTCCTGCCGCCATGATTTCTGAGGGAAGTATTTCAGGAGGTTAATTACCCCAGTTATCATAGTTTCCACACAAATTATTCCTTCCTTTTCTGATGTTACAGTTTCATTTGGCCTTCACTCTCACCTTCCTTTCTGCTGCTGTAATCCTCTTTCTGCTTGAATCTGACTACTCTGTTTTATGCAAACTAAACTCTTGTTTCTCTCCTGTGAATCCTCCCATCACTTTTACATCCCAATTAGTTTCTTGTGGCTGCTCTCTGCCGCTGCCTGGCCCGACTTGCGAATGCTCGACTCTGTTCAATATTTAATGAGCCTTTGTTCATAAATCAGCCGCCTCTATTCCCTCACGGTGAGCATGAATGATGGCATTAAAACCTGAGTGTTAACAAGCCGTTCTTAGTCAGCTTTTCATTACTGAAGCTTTGGCCAGAAATTTGATGCCTTTTAAAAATCCAAATCATAATCACAGAAGTCCAGAAGGGATTTTCAATTAAAAAGTTTATTTTTTGCTGCATATATCTCATTATAACATTTTTGCTGGTAATGTCACGTCTAAATTATTCTAATATTATGACTTTATTCTATACACTACAACCCAATTTTAATGTTATATATTATATTATTGACACTGTTGGTCTTGTTTCATTTTGTTCCTGTTTGTTTCTTGTTTTAAATAATTATTTCAAACCAGAGAAACTGTAAGAGGAAACAGAACTTCACCCCCTTCAAAATAAGAGCATGAATGTAAACACCTTCACGACTAGAAGAATTTGTCACATTTGATGATCAAAACTTCAACACAGACATCAAACTTCATTCAACTGAAAGTTTACGAAACCAGTGATTTGTAATTTATCTGTAAAAGTTCACCTCGGGGAAGCTAAGTGTGCTAACTATGTAAAAGCGCTAATGCAGTGAGCTAATATTAGCGCTGCTGTTAGCAGATTAGCAGAAGTGAGCCCACCATCCGGAAAGTCACTGATACAATTTTGACGTTGATTTGTGGAAATCTGTTCTGAAAATCTTTATCTGTTTAATTCTATTTTGCTGTGATAAAATAAAACCATCAAAACATATAAATAATCACAGGGCTGTGAAAACTGTATCTTCCCTCAGAGTTCTCATTTTTACGGATAAAGGGCAAAAAAATGGTGTCCTAGTCAAAGTCTGAAGTCTATTCCAGTTTAGATGACCTTAAGCGATCCACTAATGATGGAAAATCCTTCAGTTTGGCCGAGTGAAACCAAACGATGGCGTTTTGTTATTGGGGGCTGTTATGTTCAGCTGCAGAGCGAACCGACACGTAATACTTTACAGAACCCAAACAGAACCTCATTAAAGTCTGGAACGGTGAAGCGAAGCAGTTTGATCGTTGGCGGCTCAGTCGATCGCAGAAGGTTTTGAATCTCGGCTGTCGGTAGCAAACTGAACGCAGCGCAGACTCTTCTGACGCTCGTCCAAAGATCCAACCTTCACTGTGTTCAGGGAACGATTGTTAATAATACAAAATAAATATCAAACTAGAAAACCTGACATTGTAACGGACTGAATGTAATCTTTGCTCGGCTTGTGGGGCGCAGGCGGTTGGCATGGCAACGGATGTGGTAAATCACCTGTTCAGGTTGTTTTGCCTTTGCTGCGACTGGAGTTTCTGAACGTTCAATAAACACCTGGGACTAATTTCCTCATTAATCTGCCAGTTTAAGTCGTTCACAACAAACATCAAATGGGACAAATATAAATGGCATTATTTCCTTCATTATACTTTAGTAGAATGTGATATTCTGAACAGTAAAAATTGATCTTCTCTCTTTGGTTTCCTTTAAGACATAATTCCTCAGATGGAAATTCATAATTTTGTTTTATTCTGACTTTGGATTGTTTAAAAAATCTCTGAACCTCTCAGATTATTAACGCTATCTCTTTTAATCTTTTTTGCAAGTCAAAATCAAAATCAAAACGTCTCATAAATGTTTCATCTTCAGTGTGCTTACATTTCCCACCAGGTTTATTTTTCCCGTTTCATCTCCCATCTGATTTTTGTTTCTGTTGAATTTAATAGGACAGTTATCAAATTAAAGGTGGGAAAAGTTTTTGAATAATTCATCAAGGTGTAACTTTTTAATATTTCAGTCTGGGGTTACACATTGAGCCGCTGGCTGTCATTTCCTCTAAGCTCAGCTTTGTTGGACGAGCCAAAAACCTAACGAAGGTTAACGAAGCAAAGTCACAGAATCATCTTCAGCAGGACTTCCTCCTCCTCTGCCTCCGCCGCTCATCGCCAGCGGCAACGATCAGCGTCTGAATGTCTTAGATCGCCATCCTGATTCCAGTTGTGTCTCTGCGGGATCCATCTGTCGATCTGCGCTTTCTGATACGGCTGCATTCAGAGCGTCAGCCTGCGAGTCACGTACTGGAAGATCCCCGGCGTTTCTCTGAGCCAGCCGGCAGCCGGCGCCGGTCCAGACCTGCAGCCGCACCAAAGAGAAACCAGGACACGACACAAGCAGGCGCCAGGATGTGAAATGGGATGTGCACTGAAAGCTGCTTCACATCCTGCCTGTTGCAGCTTGTAATCAATTTCTACCCATCTGGGTTGAAACAGGAAGACGTCCGAGTCCTTGATCCACAACTGTCTGTCAGGACGGATATTTGCCCTTGATGTCCTGAGGACACGATATCGTCTCTTGATTGTGGAGACTTCAGGTCACATGCAGGGCAGTTTCAGCTGAAACTGAATGCAATATTTCCTAAAACTGCAAAAACAGGTTTACACAGAACAAAGTGAAATATAATGAGTGGAGTATGTCTTCTGATCCATCAGAGCGTTTTTCAGCAACTAATATGCTCAAAGGTTTTTGCAATATATAAACACAACAAGTCAGAAAAACATCAATCAGTAACCAACTGAGAAACTAATAATAGTTTAGTTTCTACTAAACTATTATTTAGTAGAAATAAATAATTTCTACTAAATTATTTATTTTAGTAGAAATTTCAGTGGATTGCATTTTGGAGCATGCAAAACATGGACAAAACATCACATTTTGTCCAGTCCCACCAACAGAATCATTAACATCCTTCAATAAGTGGGTTAGTGTTGCAGTGATGTGCAGCTGCTTTTAATCTGGATTGAAAGGAACTCAGTGTTTCGGCTGTTTTGCGGTTTTCTGATTTGTTCCAGATTTGTGGGGCATAGAAGCTGCATGCTTTATTCAAACAAAGTTAAAATGTCATAATTTATATCATCCAAGCAGCTGCAGAGTCTTTGTGGACAGTGATGTTGCAGACTGGAAGGATCTGCAGTAGCCGTCAGTCTGACAATGACTTTGAATAAGTTGGTGTTTTAATGTTAGCTAGCATGTTGTCATTATATCACAGCTATTTGTGACTAAGCGATAAACTTAAATTATGCCACCAAACTGGCATTTGTGGATGGGAAAAGACTTGCATTAGAAAATGTGGCTGAAGCTGCAGTGGCTGGAAAACTGGAGCCATTTTGTTCACAACAAGATCATCAGTTGTCAATGAGTTGAGTAAATAAAACAAACGGATCCATATCTTCAGGTTACAGTTTGTGTTGAAAACTGACCTGCCATAAAAACAGAGTTCATAATTGGCGTGCAAAGGGCAGATAAAATGCGATGATTTCCACCCATCTTGGTCTCATTTTCACTGCAGGGAATTTCACACTGTTCTAGTTCAACAGCAGGGGGCGCAATGGGAAAAAAAAACATTCCCGTAGAATGCTGCTGCCACCACCACCATGTTTCCCAATTGGGATGTGAGGCGTGTTCGAAGTGATTTCAGTGGATTGCATTTTGGAGCATCAGAGTAAAGGAGGCTTAGTCCAGTTCATAGCACATTTTTAACATCTTTATTACTAAAGAATATTGAAAACTTCCCATTCTGGACAAATGTACTTTGTCCAGAACATTAAATCATTACGAAATACTCTGAGGTTTGAAGTTGTAATGTGACAAATGCTCAAGTTTTGCAAGGTTGTGTAAACAGCATTATTTACACTGAGTGGCAGCAAAAATACTTTATTTTCCTTTACATAATGTTTTCACTTCAGTGACAGACATCCTGGTCGTTATTGTGCAGCTAGCCAGACTTTGACTTGTTTTTCTTTCCTTTAGAAACTTTTATGTGGATTTTCCCATGTGGTTTGAAACAAGCAGGAAGGAGAGTGAAGAAACATTCACTTAGACCAAAGGTTCCCAAAGTGGGGCTTGGAGTCCCTGCAGGGGTCGGGAGAGACTAAGTGGAGGGTCTTGAAATTATGTTCAGATTCACAGTGATGAGGGGTGTGAAGGGCCAAAACAGAAAAAATTACATAAATACATCAAATACATGTCCTAGTAAATAATGAACGGTAATGTACGTTGTAACTATTTGCCACAGTTTATTTGTGAAGGGGCATTATTCTATAAAATGGACTTTTTTCTTCATCTTTTCTTGGTGTTATGATGTTTTTCCCTCATCAGAAACAAACCTGAAGTCTTGACTTGATTATGCCATTCATATCTGAGAAATCCTTTAATCTCCATGGCAAACATGCAGCTGTTACAATGGCTGGGTCGCCTTAGCCCCGCCTTCAAGGCGGAGCTCCTCCCCCACTCAGCTCCTTCAGACTAGCTAGGAGCAATTAGCAAACGCCTGAGCTCATTATAGGAGCTGCTGCTCAGAGCAACGCTGGCAAAAATATTGTTAAAGGGTTGATAGATTAGCCATGTTGGGATGACTTCCCAACATGGCGGAAGTCATGTTGGGAAGGCGGAGCTTCAGAAAGGAGCTTTTAAAGAGACAGAGGTACCGTAGTTACTCGATTTTGCTGTAAAGTGGAACTATGTCCCTGACAAAACACATATAACTGCCCCTTTAAATGAACGGAGGGAAATAATTATGTGTATTTTTAGGGAGTTGCCGGGTTGCCAGCAGGGGTCACCAGGTTGCCAGCAGGGGGTCATTAGAGTTTTGGTAGGAGGAAAAGTGGAAGTCAGGATTTTGTTTCCTTCCAGGGACAGAATGACCTTCCATAGAATATAATGAATATCATCAGATGTTTATTTTCCATTTGGCTTCTCCATTACCACCAAGTAGGAATGATCTTGACCTGGTGTGATGCCAGATTGCACATCCACCTCACTCTCTTCTGCAAAGAACCTGTGATGCAAATTCACAGAGTTTATATTTAGCCTGTCTTCCATCAGCCTGCTGCTCCCCAGTGCATTCCTACTGGCTAAATGTGAAATGTGGACCAGCTCTGTGCTACTTCACATGTGGACTTATTAACATTGCCACTGGCTAGTTTTGTTACTATTGCTCTTGTCTTTTCCATGTTTGATTTACATCGTTGCTAGTTTTGTTGACTTTATGTTGTTTGTGAATGAGGAGCTGAAGTTGACTCAGTTTTCTGCCTGTTTTCCACAGCATGTTCCCACGGACGGAGCCGCTCTCATGGGACAGCCATGTTTTGTCCCCATGACAGCGAGATCACTCAGCCCTCTCTGCAGTGACCACCTGCACAGCAAAGGATGCTGGGAAATAATGAGCATTTTTATTCTAGTCAGGACGACAAAGATGGGGAGGATGAGGAGGAAGAAGAAGAGCAAAGGCGAGGAAGTGACGAAGGCCAGTGGAGCAGTGAGAACGGAGAACTAGAAGGACTGGGTGGGAAGGAAATGATCGGCGGACGCCAGGCCTGGGAAGGGAAGGGCGGCGAGGCGATGAAGCCGGCGGCCATTGTGGTCGGCAGACAGAGAATGGATCGACCGCTGAGACCCGGTAACCTGGACAACCGGGGCGTTGCCCACATGTCCAATCAAGCACAAACGCATCACCACAATGTCAACAAGCTGCAGCAGCAACACTTGATGGCGGCAAAACGGCGCGCGCTGATGGAGCGCAGCATGACCACCATGGCGCCTCATGAGGACGCCTTCCTGACCATGATGGTGTTCCGCATCGGGATCCCTGACATCAAACAGACAGTAAGTGCATCAGAACCAAAACGGGTCCAAAACAATGAGGGATTCACCAATCCACTCTTTCACTTCTGAAACTGTCCGATACCAAGAAACAGCTGAACTGACATAAGACGTTTCTTTTTTTAAACACAGAACATGGACGATACATCAATAAGCTGCACTGCAATAAACACATGATATCAATAGATGATACAGCTGATAGAATATTCAATATATATAATAATCAAGGTTGGTGGAATCAACTCACTCATTCATTCTTTGGTTATAACCTGCTGGGTCAGTTTACCCCTCACTTTGGTTACTTAGCAACAACCTGTTGAGTAATCTGTTGCGCAGCAGCAGTTTAAGGTTTCACCACTTTGCCTCATCACTGTGAAGTGAAAATTGTGGATAAAACAGAAAAAGTCACACATTTGGTAATATTTTAGAAATTTAAACCAAAAAAGCTGATCAATAATTATCAGTATTGACTTATGTTAAACACGTATCATGATAAGTTTTTCAGCCATCATGTTGTTCGTCTAACTGACATAAAAGCACTGAACTACAAATTTATTTAATAACTTCACCAGAACAGAACTTAAAATACATGAACAGCTTCACAAACTGGTCAAACTTAAACAAACTGCAACAATCAGTGTTTCCAAAATAGGAAGTAGTTCAAGCTGAGTCTCTGGTATCACTGCCCCAGAGAGAGATTAAATTTCATTTGACACTTTAACAAATATTAATATAGCTGCAAATATTAATATTCATCAATGACAACTTGTCATTTAAAAGACAAAAACAAACCTGTGAAAATTCTGATCATTTAGTGTAGGAGGATAGGAACGCGTAGATATTTAGTTTGACAATAATCCCACACTCAGCAGAAATCCATAAATATTGGCACCAGCAAGTTTTTGTTCTTTATGTTCATCAGATTTTTTAAGGACTGGGTGGGAAGGAAATGCTCAGAAATCGGTAATCCATGACCAAACAGCCATCATTTGATGGGATACATCCGTCCATCTGTCGGTTAAGATTACACAAATAATTCTAATAATTTCCAGGAAACAGAGAAATATTCTGATCATATTTTTAAGAAAGTAATTCTTTCTTAATTCTAATAAACATCAGTTTATTGTGTGAAATCTCTGCACATTCCTAAAAATGCAAATGAAAGCAGAGTGAACCTTAGCAGCAGAGAAGAAGCGACTCCATCAGTCAACATGGCAATGTTGGACCTGCGTGGGAAACTCACAGCCAATTAGCTCCTACATCTGGAGTTAGCATCACTTTACACTCCCTGCAGCTGGCAGCAGGTGAGAACTGGCAAACCCACACACAAGCTGCAGCAAGGTGATGAAGCCCCGCCCACTCTGCTTCCAACTCGCAACATGCCCAGCATTCTACATGTCAGCTAATCTGCCCTCAATATAACAGTAATTGCTAATTATCTAATAGGGTTTTAATGAGTTTGGGGAGGGCCGAGGAGTAAGAAACATGCCGAGGTTTCTGTTCTTCAGTTCTTCAGTCTACATACATTCCTGAAGAAAAGGCAGGAAGAAGATTGCGGTGTTGCAGAAGGCGTCACTGTGACATCCAGGCTGTGCCGTCATAACGGCACCAGGAGTAAACACACACCGTCCCCGTAAACACACACCGTCCCCGTAAACACACACCGTCCCCGTAAACACACACCGTCCCCGTAAACACACTTTACCTCCTTCACACACAAACACACAGGCTCAGGCACGTCACCTTGTACCTCCAAGGGACTTGGGAGGAATCGCTACAGCAACGGCTGCCTGCCTCCATTAATGAAACTGTTGCCATGCCAATAGATCTGGTCATACAATGAGAGCGATGCTGAGCTGTGAATTTTACCTACAGAACAGCAGCGAGGGTTGGGATCAATTTAGATTTGACACAAAGTGATTGATCTGAGACATTTTCTGGAAAACCTGGAAATTACCCACTTTGGAAAGTTGAAAATTTGCTAGAAATGGCTAAGAAATATTGACATTAATCTTTCTAGAACTTTCTAAGTTTGAAAAGTCAAACATTTACTAAAAAAACTGACATTTTTCAAGAATAGAAACTTGATGAGTTCAGGCAGAACAGAGAAAACATCCGAGGCCAGTAAAGAACAATGAGATGTTTTCTACAGCAGTTTGTTGTTTTCCTTGTAGGAGTTGGTGTTAATTTGACACTTTCTACACAGAACAAATGATAAACATTCATATCTGCTCCTCTTTATTCTAACACTGTAATAAATGTAGTGTGAAAATAAAAAAACTTCACTGCACCAAACAAAAAGATGACAGCAGTTACTGTATAGAAATATTACATGGAAGTTAATTATTTAAATTGCATTAAATTCTGCAGAGATAATGTTCTCTTTCATTCGTCACAAGCTGTCAGGATGATTAATACATTTACACATCAGTAGTTAACAACAGCATAACAACTTTGGACACATTTATGTTTAAATATTAACAATATTTAGTGTGAAAGAAACAGTTGGACTGAAATATAATAAGACAAAAAGCTAAATAAAGTGAAATTAAATGAAAGAAAAGAAGATATATTGAAGCAAAGTAACATGCCAAAATAGAATAAAGACAATAAAATTTCATTAAGTTCTGTTTAATGAATAAATGTAGGTCAGGTAGTAGGTCTGTTGCAGTAATACATTTTCAGACTGGATTTGTCTGATCAGCTGATTCAAACACCTGCTCTACTGATGATCTGGCAGAGTTGGTATGTCGGCCAGTTTTGTTTCAAACTGAACCAAAACACTGAATTCTGCAGCACATCTACATGTTACAGTTGTCACAGTCATGCTAGCATTATTGACCTACCTCTCTCTCTGATTTTCCTGACCTGATCTTGTTGTCATAATGATGGCAATAACAAAGCACTGCATCCCTTTCTCTTTTTCATGTTGTGTACGTTTAAGATTTAGCACCTTGTTGACAACTTAACAGTTAAAACCAACGCCAGTCATCATCAGCAACCAGCTGTTTGCACACATGACGTCACATTGTACCATGTCTATAAAGCTGAAGCCCTCCCACTGTGTGTGTGTGTGTGTGTGTGTGTGTGTGTGTGTGTGTGTGTGTGTGTGTGTGTGTGTGTGTGTGTGCGTGTGTGTGTGTGTGTCAGCGGTGTCTCCAGTTTGACCAGGACTGCACCGTGTGGAACGCCAAGCAGCAGATCGTCTGCTCGCTTGGCGAGTCCCTGTGGGACGTCTACAACTACGGACTCTTCCAGCCGGCTGGAGAAGGACGAGACGCCAAATTTCTGGAGGAGGAGCGCCCCCTACGGGACTATGCACGTACCTTCGAGAAAGGGGTTCCCTACCTCGAGGTAGAGACTTTGGTTACTCATAACCAAATATTTGGTAAAACGTCTATTCAAGTACCGAGTAACTGATCAAATTATCAATCATTTAGTATTTAAAAATTACATCAGCAGATGAACCAAAACATAAAGTTATTTGGAAATTTTGGTATTTTTAAGAACCAAAATAAAAATGGCTTATATGAATAGTGACATAATTACAAAATAAAATTAGGATTTTTTTTCAAATTTCTTTAAATATTTTGTAGGTGTTTTTTTTATTTCTTTCAGTATAAAATGTAGGAAAAACTGCAGGTTTGTGTCTGATGAAAGTGTAGTTCCAGTTGGTACACAATCCAGATATTTACTCAAGTTAGAATAACAATTCATAGTAAGTTTACTCAAGTACAAGTAAAAAGTATAAAATACTCATAAAAGTATTTTTCCAAAAGTTACTGAAATAAATTTAACTTGAGTAAAAATAACTAGTTACTATTCAACTCTGCTCTGAAGACAGTAAATGCTTTTAATTTCACTTTTAAAGGTGCATCGATGTTTCGTAACTTTAACAGGACATAGATGCATGCAAGGTCACAAAGATTCAAGTTTTAAAATACATTTTAAAAATTTAACAATTAGGACAAAATTGTAACATTTATCAGAAGTTTTACACTCCAATTCCAGGAATGCACAACAGAAACGTACAGAATATTATTATTATTATTATTATTATTATTATTATTATTATTATTATTATTATTATTATTATATGTGATTATTAATTACTTAGTTGTGGAAGGTTGTGCCTTTTCCCAAATGTTGCATTAGTTTCCTTTCTCATTGTTAAGTCATGACCTCTGTCTGAGTTGAGGCAGTGAGTGAAACTTTAGATGAGTGGAAATTATTGTTCTTTAATTGACAAAAAGCACGCTTTAATATAATCAGAAATTCTTTGGTATGGATCTGGACCTGGTTGCATTCTGTAAATGTAAACAAATCATTTCTGGTTTATTTGTTTAATATAAGCAGCAGTTATTAAGCCTGAAAAATGATCTTAAAAATGTAGAAATAATCTTTGAAGCATCAAGCATTTTTATTCAGTTGTGTATTTTATCTCATATTATCCAAATTACGTATTTAAAATGCAGAGTACATTTATGAGTTTCGGTCAGCAGAGAAGTATGAAGCTGCATTTGTAAAGCCCACAGCGCCATCTAGTGGATGTTCTGGTTCTGACCAGATCCACTAACGAGGATCCAAATAAGCTCATAGTCAGTTATTGACACCTTGTTACTCAGTCATATTCTGCTGTGTATCTGGGAACAAACTCTTGACACACAGTTTGAGCTTTTGTAACTCATTCAGCATAGATATTATTAAAATAAAGTTTTGTTTGGAGGTTTCTTATTTACCCAGCTTTGTAAATGTTCCTCAGATTTTAAAGATTTTAGACATAAATATGAACAAGGCTGATCCTACTGCTTCTCAGAAAATCATGTGATTAAGTTATTTTTCTTCCCAAAATGAATCTAAATGTGACTGAAGAAATGAATCACAGTCTCGTTCTGGCAGCTTTGAGTGGGAAGCAGAGATTCACTGCAGCACACAAGAACAGCGGCCATTTTGTCTTCATGAACCAGACTCACACTTTGAAAAGTAGGTTTCTTTTTTAGACATGACTCATGTTTTTCACACACATCTGATGTGTTTTTCCCTCAGTTTCGGTATAAAACCAGAGTTTACAAACAGACCAACCTGGATGAGAAGGCTCTGGCTAAACTCAGCACCAAGGTATTTCTTCTCCTCAGTTCTTAGTCGTGTCTGATAGCAGCTGCCCAGGGCTCTGAAACGTGGCTCTGCATGCAGGCCAGCCAGAAGAAGTTTCTGGAATACGTTCAGACTGGAGCGATGGAAAAAATGGCAAAAGTTCTGGAAAAAGGTCTGGATCCAAATTTTCATGACCCTGACAGTGGAGGTGAGACTCTGATGATTTACTGATAAACATCTGAAAGGTGTAGCTCGATTCGTCTTCAGAGTTGTTATGAAATGTGAAATATCTTTGATTTTTCTTCAGAGACCCCGCTGTCGGTGGCGGTGCAGTCCGGCCTGCCGGTGGACGGCGTCCGGCTGCTGGTTCTGGGTGGGGCTCACATGGACTTCAGGAGCCGTGACGGCATGACGGCGCTGCACAAAGCTGTGAGAGCTCACAACCACGCAGGACTGGTGGTGAGAACACCAATACACACACATCCACACACACTCACTCAGAACAATCTGAACTCCTATGAGTACAGCACTTCCACCAGCTGTTTGCTAATTGCTGCTGGCTAGTCTGAAGGAGTAGGCGAGGAAGAGGAGCTGCGCCTCGAAGGCGGGGCTAGGTCCTCCCAGGCGTTTTGTAGAGATGAGTAGTTGCCATGGAGATTACAGGATTTGTGAAACATGAACGAGTCAAAGCAACGCTGCAGGTTTGCAACACAAAAAAGTTAATTTTACATGATACTGTTTCTTTAAGGATAAATTACGTTATAAAAAATACTGGACTGCTTTAATTGCCTTATTTATTTTTTAAAATTTCTTGTCCTGCGAGTTCTTTTAACTTTGTCTTATGCGAGAAAGAGTTTTCTCTTTAGAGAAGAGTCTCATCTTCGTCCCTCTGTCCTGTCCTCACCAGGCACTTTTGTCACTTGGAGCGTCTCCGGACTACAAGGACCGCTGTGGCCTGACCCCGCTGTACCACTCTGTGCTGACAGGGGGCGAGACGTCCTGCTGCGAGACGCTGCTGTATTACCGGGCGAAGCTGGGCACCAGGGATGAGAACGGCTGGGATGAGAGCCATCAGGTAGCTCCATCCAGCCAATCAGCTTCCTGCCTCTGCCTTTTATGCTTTAGGGTAGATCTAACAGCCCTGCAGAATGTGACTCAATCCTAACAGTGTAGGAGAGATCTATGGCCTACACAAAGCATGTTTTGCACAATCTCATTCTTAGAAAATGAGATTTTAGTTGTTTTAGAGCCGCCTGTCACTTTAAAATCAATAGGTTGCGGCTGGCCAATCCCCCCCACTCAATGTTTACACACACATTGCAAAATGGCTGGAAAAACAGATACACAGTTGTACAACCGTACAACTTTGAAAAGCAGAAATGGGGCCTCCTGCGCAACCAACAAGAATGCAGAAAGTGGTTTCTGGATGGTAAGTAAACAACAAAACTCTTGTCTTTTCCAGCAGCCATTGTCCTCCCCATACAGCTGAAGGTTGGCTCTGGTTGCTAGGTAACAGGCAGTGCCTGCTGATTTGTGACGTTGCATTCTGGAGGTTTTTGAAACGGCTAATTTTCCAAAAAACATGAACTTATTTCCAGAAAGTGGCTGGGAGTTTATTTATTCTTCTAGAAGCAGCAGAAACCAAAATGGAAAAACAAAAACATGCAAAAAATGAATTTAGCTTATTAGCTAATGCGCCACCATCTGATCTGTGCGTCTCCCACATCCTCACTCGTTTTCATTCTCTCCTCTTCCTCTCTCCATAGCACAGGGATGAAGAGGAATTTGGAATGGAAGAAATCCATAAGGTACCTTTCATTGCTCCATCTCCCTCCTGTCAGAAAGCGATTGACGTTCTGATCGTCCTCATGAGCAGAAATGTTTCCGTTCTTGTGCTTCAGCCCGACGCCTCCTGCTGGCAGAAATATTTCTGCTAAACAAACCTTTAATTTAGTCACATTTGTTTGGTTACGGACTTTATGTGCCAGACCATCACAGAGAAACGTCTCAGTGTCTGTGAAGGAAACGTTTTTCAGAAAATGTGGCTTTCACAGAACGTCTCGGGTTCGTTTGCTCATCTGCAGATTCAGAACCTCAAGTTCAGCGAGTGGAAAGTCATTTTCAAGCATTTTCCACACACTGCTAGTCAGACTTTGACTAGGCCGTCAAACCTAAAGAATCTGCTTTGACCTAATCCAACATGCGGCGCGGGGGCCATTTCAGGCCCTGCGAATGATTTTTTTGTGGCCCCAGCTGCAGTTTAAGAACGACAGTTCAGGTGGTTGATTTGTGTCAAATTATTACCAAAATATTATTTACAGTAAATAATGGTGCAACAAAAACAATTTGTCTCGTTATGATCCAGCTTCTACAAAACGACTCACATTGAGAAACTTTTAGTTTTAATTTTTGACGCGTTTTGAAAGGGAATGACTGAAAGTTTTTATAGCTGAGGATAAAAGTGTTTCAGCTCAAAACAATATGAAAACTAATTTTATTTCTTTTAATGCAGCAAAATCTTTTTCCTGTTATTTTTTCTTTTTGACGGAACAATTTTGGCGAAACGTTTGGACACCCCTGCATGTCCAGCTGCTGATGTTCTGCTTCCTGTTCTGCCTCAGCTGTAATTCAAATGTAACCCAGGATGTCAGATGTATAATTTAGATGGTTATGACTTTCTCTCTGGGGTTCAACCTGTTTTTGTTTGCACTCGTAACACTAACAGTTTGCTCATATTTCTGGCTTTTAAAGGCTTGCCAGAACGGCTTTGCTCAACACTTGGAGCATCTGCTGTTTTATGGCGCGGACACGGCTTCCCAAAACGCCTCGGGGAACACCGCGCTTCACATTTCAGCGCTCTACAACAAGGTGAGCTGAAACAAACTGGAGCGGAGACGTTGTGAAAGCCAAGAGTTTTACAGCCTGGATTGTTGTCTGGTTCAGGAAAGCTGCGTCCGGGTTCTGCTGTACCGGGGCGCCAACAAGGAGGCCAAGAACAAACATGGCCAGACTCCTTTCCAGGTAAACCACTTCATCCAGTGACAGCAGACACTCTATTAGGTACACTTTGCCTCCAGACGGACTTTAGTTCTTCATGGCTTTAATCAAACAAGCTCACAGGTTTTATCTTCAGTTACTTGTTGCTGCAATGCTGAGCTAACTGGTGTACCTAATAAAGTGGCCAGTGAGTGTGACTTCCATCAGAAAGGGTTTTTGATTGGTCTGATTTCTGCTTGCAGGTGGCTGTGATGTCGGGTCACTTTGAACTTGGAGAGATTATTAAAAACCATAAAGACTCGGATGTTGGTGCGTTTTACTGGTTCCAGTAAAGTTACTCTGGAAAATGAAAATCAGTCATTTGGGTTAAAAAAGATAAAGGCTCATTTATAAAATCATATTTTCACCATGTTATTCATTCATTTAGAAATGTTACAGTTTCAGTAAATGTGAATGTTCAGCTTCGCATTTACTTGATAACTACATGTTTAGTTTGTAGCTAATTATTAACTTGCTAAAGAAAATGTTACACAATGAATGGAGAAATCTGAACTCTTATTTTGACAGTCCAAATAACCCAAATCATTGGTTCTAATTTTGACTTTCCAAAAGCACCAAATAAACTTTCTCATGTTCTTCAGCTCTTCGCTCTCCCTCCTAACCTGCCTATTTGTTCCTCCTGACCTGCTTCACCTGACGCCTGGTCCGTCGATAAAAACCTCCCCATCACGTGTCACTTCATCAGTTCCCTTTTTAGAGTCACCAAAGTTTGTCCCCAGGCGGAAGGACAGCGTCCACACGCTGCCGCTCCCCTCGCTCCCGTCCCACCCGTTGCTGCGCGCCAACAGCGACAACACCATGACCGGCTCCGACCCGTTGATCCTCCCCGCCAAGGCCGCCACCAATCCGGGCCAGGTACTGCCGCTGTCCGGCCGGTCCGCCCGGCCTGTCTGTGTGTCCACTAATGTGGAGCATCTCTGCAGGGCCAGCGCCGGGCCTCCATCGGGGTCCGGAGCTCCAGCAGCCCCCGGAACCGAACCCGGTCCCCGTCCAGAGGCAGAGGAGGCCAGAGTGATACGGAGGAGCGGCAGCGGCAGCCCAGAGGCCGGCAGGGGTAAAACCTCCAGACGCTGCGCAGACAGACAGACGCTGCGCAGACAGATGCTGCGCAGACAGATGCTGCACAGACAGACGCTGCACAGACAGATGCTGCACAGACAGACGCTGCACAGACAGACAGACGCTGCACAGACAGACAGACGCTGCGCAGACAGACAGACGCTGCACAGACAGACGCTGCACAGACAGACGCTTAGACGATTATTTAATTGCTAACTAAAATAATCGTTAGTTGGATCTCTGGAATAGAGGATGTGGAGACGTGTCCTGGTTCGGTCCAGTAAGCGTCTGTCTGTCTGTCTGGTCCGCAGCGCGCGCCGGGCGGCGGCGGCGGCCAGATGAAGCGGATGTACAGTGCATTGCCGGGTCGGGTTTATGTCGCCGTCCGCTCTCACGCCGCCGGCGGAGACAGAGAACTCTCACTTAACAAAGGCGACAAAGTAAAAGGTGAGAAAATAAAAATTCACACATGAGGAAACAGAATATAAAGAGAGGATCCTTCAGCCGGTGGAGGATGATTCATCAGCACAGAGACTTTATAATGAGCTCACTGTTTGTCGCTGCATGTCATTTGCAGATTTACAGTAGAAACCATCTTGGAACAATAAGAGCAGAGAGACGAATCCATAAAGTAATGAGTCTCTGTGCAGGACAGCGAAGCTTCATTAGCGTCACAGTAACAAATGTTTCTGGATGATATTCCAGGTTATCGCAACAAACTATAATATTGTTGTTTCGAGACCATTTTCCAGAAATATAATGGTCATAATGGCATCATAATAATAATACAAGGACATGTTCTCTGAGATCAATAAACTTTAAATTCTAATAAATATTACAAAAGGGAGAAATTTTAAATATCCAATAAAAACAAACAAACAAAATGAATTATAAAGTCTCTGCTAGTTGAGACCAAAACACCAAACTAAAGACTTTATCATAAAGTTCCTGGTAAAAAGAGAGAAAAACCAAAAAAATATCTAGATTGTTTCTGGATTTGTTGCAACTCGTTTTTTAATAAAAGAAGGACCTTTAAAGTTGCTAAGTACAGCGACAGTCATTAAATTGGTGCTCCGCCCTTTCCCACATTGGGCCACGCCCTCAGCGTGACTCCGCCCACTTTAGTGGAAGTTTTCCACATTTCTCTTTCTAAATTGGGTTCTGCCGTCCCAGAGAGATTAGTTACACTTTGACATGGAAAAAGCCCAAAAGCAGAACTCAGATTATGTATTAAATCCTCAAACTGCTGTTGGAACCGCGGCGTTTAAAGAGCAGGGGGCCGAGGAACAGTCCTTCAGTCAGCTTTTTATAGCAGCCTGGGAGTTTCACTTCAACATATAGATTTGCTCATCATGTTAAAGAGGGAAAGTCTGCTGTTTATGTTCATGCTGTATTTTCAGATAAACATCCAAATATTAGATTCCTCTGGAGCTTTTTATGACACGTCTAAACAGATCATCTGTCTTCAGATTGGACAGTTGGGCTCTGATCAACGTAAACCACATTCTGCCTGCATGTACATGTGCTGTAAATGTTTGTCCATGCCTGTATAAACATCAGCATGTTTGTTCCCAGTGCTGAGCGTGGGAGAGGGGGGCTACTGGGAGGGAACGGCGAGAGGACGCAGCGGCTGGTTCCCCTCTGACTGCGTGCAGGAAGTGGCGCCGCCCAGCAGAGAGAAAGGTACAATCACACATGATGAGTCTGAATCATGGCTCTCTGTGGCGCAGTGCAAACATAACCTGGAAGGTTTGATTCATCTGAATCTGAACCATAAAAAACAGCTTTTAATAGTTTCCCTCTGGTAGAAAATTAAGAATCATTTTTTCTGCAAATCAATAGTCAATGTTAGAAAAAAGTTAAATATCTGATACTCACGGTGTCGTTTCCTCATTAAAGAGTCTCAGATCCTCAACGTATTAAAATGTCTTAAATTCTTTTTTAAATGTAAGTTGGCCTTAAATACGTGAATTATAAATCTTAATTTTTGTCTTATCAGGACTTTTTAGTCATATGTTCTGTAATTTTTTTCCTTTGATGAATTTGACTGACATCCAATCAAAATATAATTTAAATCATTTATTTGAATATACAGTTTATATAAATCATTATTAAAAGACAGAAACCAAAAACTATGATGAAAAATGTAAGATTAAAGTCATTTTTTTTCCTCTTTTTCCCTCCAACATTCGGAGGCCCCAGAGCGCCCCCTGGCGGCCTCCCAGGGGACCGCGGCCCTCGCTTTGAACATCAATGTTTGGATTATCTTGTAGATGATTCTAAACTTTTCACCAGAATCTGAATCTATACATCATAAATCAACCAGAAAACGTCTCTTGGTCTATTCCAGGACAGAAGCATATTTTATCCCTGGAAAGGAAACGTTTCACACGCTGAGGACAGTAGTGGGGTGTAAATAAATGTCTTAGTTTTTGATGGGTTACAGAAACGTGATGGAAGCTCATGGCTTTAATTGGACGTTGGTTTCTTCTGGATGTTTCAGAGACGCGGAGCGAGAAGGCCAAGAGGAAACTTTTCCGTAACGTCACAGTGGGAGCATACGATGGCACCGATGGGCCGAGGTGAGACGACTGGGAGCACTGGGGTGATTCTGACAGAGTCCAGTAGGAGTCCAGTCAGAACATGAACAGGAAGAATAAAACACAACAAAGCTGCTTCTCTGGTCGCATCAGGGTTAATTTCTGCTTCTAAACGATCTGATTGGACGATGGAAAAGACTACTGTTGTGCTAAAAAGAGTTAGCTTAGCAGAGAAGCTATGCTAGCCTAAAATAGCATCAGAATGCTAAACTTGTAGCATGTAGCTAATGCCAGTGTCCAGATTTCTAAAGAAGGTTTGGAAAGAAGGACTTTGCTCAACCTGATGGTTGAAAAACAGATTAAAATCTATAAATATCTATAAAAATCTATAAATATCTATAATTATCTATAAATATTTCCCACGTTAATCTCATGTTTTATGTCTATTCAATAATTTGACAGTAAAAAATGTTTTTAAAGTGAGAATGTTGCTTATTTTGCTGATATATTCATATATTTGCTTAAAATGCACTGTTTGCAGATCCAGCTATTAACACTGTTAAAATCTGAATCAAGTCTCAGCACTGTAAAACATGTTGCATTAAGTCAGGAAATCTGTTTCTTTATTTCTTTTAATCTGTTGAGAATAACTGGAGATTTCAGAGTTTGTCCTGCAGTGGAAACATCTTCATGTTGTTGGTTTTTGGGTTGAAAGCGTCTTCATGCTGACGCTGAACCGCTCTTCTGCTTCTTCTGCTTCTTCTGCTTCTTCTCCGTCTCAACCTGCCTGCTTTCCACCTTCATCTTCTAATCCGATAACGCTTTGTTAGAAGGATTTTTCTGCAGCTGCTGCTGCTTGTTCTGAAGCTCTGCGTCTGGTTCAGGAGGACGAACGCGAACATGAAACTGGCAGCGATATACATCATGATGATGCTGCTGCTGATGAGTCATGAGGAGGCTGAAGCATCGGCTCCTCGGGGCGACGGAGAAGGACTCGGCGGTTCCCATTGTTCCGACACGCCGTCCTTGAGCCGAGGAGTTTCCACTTTCACTTCCTCTGCGGTTTCGGGTTCAAAGCCTCGCTGCATGTGGCGCTGCCGCGTAAACAGACTCTAAAAAACATTTCCTGAAAGAACAACACAACAAAGACCGAAAACGATACCACAATATACACATTCTGCATTTAAATATAAAAAACAAAACTCAGAAAGAGGCAGTTTTAGCTTCAGTTTCTGCAAAAGAAAATCTGCTATGAAGAATTTCAGTCTTCCACTTATAAAAGTTAGAAGATTTTTTTTTACCTGGAGACTCAGTGAATCATCAAACATTCACTTACGCCTGGACAACGAATCAATAACATATATATATCTATAGATAATTGATACAATATTCAATAAATTCACTCCCATCCAGAGCATTCTGGGAGATGTAGGCAGAAAAAGTACTTCAGCCGCTAAAGTACTCAGTTAGCTCCACCAACTGAGCTAGTTGGTGGAATCAACTAACTCATTCACTCTCTGGTTACCTAGCAACAACCTGCTGGGTAACTGGGACAGCAGCAGTTTCATGTTTCGTGCCTCATAACTGCAAAAAAACAAAACAAAACGATGTGAAGTGAAAACTGGATGAAACAGGAAACATCACGTCACCAGATGGCAGCATTTCAATTTGCACAAAACTTTGTCAATCGTCCACTAACATTGAAAAAACAATTTTGCAATGGTGTTTAGATTGAATAAGAAAAGCAATTAAAATCAGACATGATTACGCTTATGCTCACACAATAAGGCATTATAAAACTACCACTTCCTGTCGACTTCTTCATCGTTTCCACCAGTAGAAACATCCTGTTGTTGATCACATGACTCGTGGTATGAAAAAACATTCCTCTTATGGATGGATGGATTTCAAAATGGCTGAAAAACGCCTCATCCTACAGCAAAAAGTTGTAATTAAAAAAGATTTTTTTTTTAAATCAGCTTGTGAAACAAATTTATTTTTGAAATTCCAATTTTCACACTTTTATGGTCAAAAGTTTGTTGATCTTCTGCTAATGTTGAAAAAACACAAATTGTGGAGTTTGAATAAGTTTGCTCACTTAAGTCTGCTTCCTACCACTTCCTGTCATCTTCTTTGATGTTTCCAGCAGTAGTAACATCTGGTTGTTGATCATGTGACTTCTGTGATGCAATAGAAGTGTTTCCTTTTCAGTTTTGCCAGATACACAAACTACCTCAATCAAAAACTTTAGATCGAAAAACGTGAATTTGTTTAAATCAGCCAGTTTCGACAAAACAAATTTATTTTCACAATTCAAATTTAGGCAATTTTTTTATTGAGTGGAAACGCAGCTAGTGTTTCTGTTTGAAGCAAAGTTGTTAAATTGAAGGTAGATGAAGTCAGATACCAGCTGTGCCAGCGCCGGCCCACCGGTTCAGTTCCCCATCAGCCCGATGTCGCAGTTCAGCAACACAACCTCCTCCTCCTCTCTTCATCTTCCCTCACATCGTCTTCCTCCTGTGAAGTACGCAGCTTTGCAGACTCTCTCTCTCTCTCTCTCTCTGCTGGGCGAGCTTTCACTGGAAGACAGGGAGGAAGAGGAGGAGAGAGAGAGGAGGGGGGTACATGGCGATGGGGGGATGCGGAGAGAGAGATTTCTCTCTCTCCCTCTCTTCTTCGTGGCCATCACTGGGCCCCAGAAACAGGAGCGTGTGGTTCATTTACAGGTAGCGGCTGTTTCTCCATTCATTGGCTGGCTATGGATGTGAGGAGAGGACAATGGAGAGAGGGGAGAGGTAGATGCTGCTACTGAGAGGCCGTGCCTTTTTCAAAGCCAGACTAACGCGCTCTGTATGTGTGTGTCTGCGCGTGTGTGTGTGTCTGTGTGTCCCTGCTGTGCATGTCTGCGCTGGTGGACGCCGTCGCTGCTGCTGCATGTTCGCTCCCGTCTCTGCCTGTCGTGTGTTTTCTGAAGCCTGCCTGCGTGTGTGTAGGTGTGTGTGTGCGCGTGTGTGTGTGTCTCAGCTCATATTGATGCATTTCAGTCAGACAGTGTGGGTGTATTTCATTCTCTCTGATTTTGTTCTGATTCACCTAAACTTCCTGTTTCTCTCTAAATCTGCAGCTTAAATATCAAAATTTGGATTAATTTGAAATATTAGTCGATTATTTTCCTTCACATTTCCTGCATGCATTCATCTATATATATCTATATATATATCTAAATATATATATATCTATATATATATATATAGATATATATATATTTATGTTTATGTATTTGTGTCTGTTAAAGGAAGGATGTGTTTTCTGTGGGAGTGTCTCACACCGAGGCTCTAACATCTGTCAGCTGCTTTACTTATTGAGCCCCCCTTCCTGCACCGTGCGTGCTTGCGTGTGTGCGTGCTTGTGTGCTTGTGTGTGTGTGTGTGTGCTTGCGTGTGTGTGCGTGTGCGTGTGCTTGTGTGTGTGTGTGTGTGTGCATTCAGCAGGTGAATGGTTAAAATGCCGTCTTTTTTCCCTCTCTGTTTGTGAATCGGAGGGAGGATGACTCAGGAGGGAACGCAATAACTTCAGTTGCGCTTTTTTTCTGATGCTCGAGTTCAGAGGCTGAAAGAATAAAAAATAGATCCTTTTTTCCGTGTGCGGCGTTCCTTTGATCGTCAGAGCAGGGAGGCACGATGGAGGACAGGGTGAGAGGAAAGGGACGGAGGTGTGAGGAGCAGATGGCTGGAAGGCGGCTGAGCGTTGGCGAAAGCCTCGGCGGAGACGGCAGCAGAATCGGACCTCGGTTGGGGGGAAAGCAGCCGGGCTGTTGAGTGTTAAAGTTGCGTCTTGGTGTCTGGATCTTCTGGACTCGGGATCCAAACTTTCTCTGCGTTGATCCGCCAGGCCGCCGGCGGAGTTTGGTTGTGTTGATGCTCTGATGGCGGTGGGCGTTTCAGACGCGGAGGCTCAATGCAGCAGGACGGACGGAGATCCGGACAGACGTTTAAAAATACTACATGCAGGAAAATGAATGAAGCCCTGGCATTACATGCTGCTGCGTTAAAACGGCAGGAAAATGCGACGCAAATCCAACTTTTCACCAGAAGAAAATCTCATTTGTTCCACTTCCATATTGTCACCTTTTGTAAAAGAACTTTATTTTCCCAGCAGTGATTTTTTTAGGGCCAGAATCACTCAGGCCATTATTTCAGGCGAAACGCAGAACCTGAACGGCTCATCTCACATTTCCAGGCCCGATGAGTCTGATCTGTCTGGTTTGTTGCAAATAAAACACGGTTAGTAAAAAAGATCAGCCATTATCTTATCAAAGTGACAATAAGTGGAACCAAAAGTCGCATTTTATCCGACTTTTCCACGACAATCTGAACAACCAAATTACATTCTTTCTTTGCCAAAATCAATATTAAAATGTCTTTTTCTAAAACCTCTTTTGGAAAGAAAGAGGTGCTGATTAATTATTTATTCACATTAGACTGTTTCAAATGGAAATATTTCTTCAGGACAATACTTGTGTTTGTGTTGCTCCATACAGACATTTGTGTCCCAAAAAGCAGAATCAGATTTTATCACCATTTTATTGCTGCATCACAAAATATTGTGACAAAAGTTTAACATACAAAAACTGATTAGCTGCAGATTTAGAGAGCTTTCAGATCAAACAGATAAACCTTCAACCTGCTGGCTGAAGGTGACGGCTGGCCCAAACCGAACAGAACCGAACCGAACTAAACAGAACTGAACCGAACTTAACCAGCTTAAACTCCAAAACTAAACAACATCAGAGGTTTGTGCCATCATGGAGGCTTCCTGTGTTCATTAACATAAAGACAGATGATGCTCTTGGAGGCGGTGCGCCACCCGGGACCTTCCTGCGAGCAACAAGAATAAAAACTGAACATCTGAAAGGTTCCTGGTCACAGAAAAATCCCAGGCACAAAAAAACTGTCCAAATAATTTCCATCCGTTCCAGTTGATCAGTTACCAATCAATACATGAAGTTCAGTTTATTACTCAAAAATGCTCATCTGTCAAATTAACTTTAATATCTTTCCATCGTGTTTTAATGTTTTTCTTGTCAAAAACAAACATGGAGTGTTGCTCTGATTCTTTCATGCATATTTGAGAAATCTTTTAGTCTCCATGGCAACCATAGCATAGTTACTTGTGTCTGGAGAATACATAGTACTGCCCCTTTAAGACTTATTTTTGATCGGATGTTTGAAAAACATCATTCACCTTAAAAAGTAATGACTTTATTTTAGAGAGTCGTTCCTCTCTCACGTTAGCCATTAGCTTTAGCCTCTGTGAACAAATTGATCTCATATGGTTACAAATGTAGGTTCTTTTCCCCATTAAAGTCGGGTCGACCCGGTCCTACTGGAACCAGAACATCTGCTCCACTTGCAGCTGCTGTGGTTCTGAGTCAAACCAGCCTGTTCCCCTCCTGGCCTGTGGGGGCGCTGCACCAACAACCACTGCAGGAAACGACATTAAAACATCTGAAGACGCTGAGAGCAACTTCCTGTTTCACCAGATGAAACAAGATGGAGGCGTCAGAGTTTAGTGCTGGAGGATTTCTCTTTAGTCTTTGGCTGAAGACCAGGAGCCATTTCTGCTGCTAACGCTAGGCTAGCATGTTAGCATTTACCCAGAATGCCCTGCGCTGCAGTCCACTTCCTGCTTTTGGAGCGCTCTCTGGTCCGCTTGGCGTTCACATTCAAACAGAACCAGACCCAGGTTTGGAGGACCAGAGTTTGACTTTCTACCCATATTGGTAGGACTGCTAGCTAATTGGCTAATAGCAACTAAAATGGCCCACGACAATCAGGCCTTCATCCTTCCACCACACTGAGCCTCTTCATGATTCCTCCCAACTTTATCCAAGACTCCTGCTGGTGATGAAGGACCTGGAAACGATCAGAACCACTGCAGTGATTGTTTCTGCTGGATCCTGGTTCCGTTACTTTGGCTCCATTTTGACTGAGAAGCACAGATGAACCCCGGAGCGCTTTAACCGACATCGAGTCCAGCAGTGAGTCATGATTGGAGTCTTTGTGTGGCCGAGTCGAGTCCGTTCGCCCGGTGCCGATGGAATAACGCAGGAAGCTCTAACCCTGCCTCACTGCCTGCTGCCAGCCCGGGGTTGGTTTGTGCAGGCGGGGCCGGGATTACAGGCATGTCCGACCTCATTTCCTACATAATTTGAAGTGTCATGTATGACCAGCAGTGGTGCTCAGGAGTCGGTGCAGCAGCATCCATGTAAAAGCTGCCAGAGGTGGTGAAAGCAGATGCAACAATTCAGGTGCATTTGGTTGTTTTCCGTTATCAGTGTGAGTGCAGATTTCCCTGATGTGCTCTTCCTCCTGGCTCAGTGCTCGTCAGCTGCAGCTGGATCAGTCTGTGGTGTGGAAACTGCTCTCATTATGATGCTAACTGTACCCCAGCCATCAACCGCTCTGTAAACTAATGCCTCTTTTATGGCCCGCTCAACCAAACCTATCTGTCCGTCGCTGCAGGGGGTATCATAATGCGACGCAGTGACAAAAGTCAGTGTTTGCATGTTATCTTTGTATTTTCTACGGTTTTCATAAGCATTTTTTAATTTTTCTCTCTTCCTCTGAATGCTCTTCATTCTCCATAGCGACTACATCATTAAGGAGAAGACAGTGCTCCTACAGAAGAAAGACAATGAAGGCTTCGGCTTTGTGCTCAGAGGAGCCAAAGGTAAACCTGCTCTGTAGACGCAGCGCGTCACGCGGCGTTGGGTCTGATCTCTCCACGTTTTTCCTTCCTTCTCTCCTCCAGCTCAGACTCCCATAGAGGAGTTCACACCAACGCCAGCCTTCCCGGCGCTGCAGTACCTGGAATCTGTTGATGAGGGGGGCGTGGCCTGGAGAGCGGGCCTGAGGATGGGGGACTTCCTCATCGAGGTAGAACTAATCAATACTCAGTGCTGGGAACGCTAGCTGAATAGCTAATCCTAAAGCACTAATCATAAATATTAGTTCTGCCAATGCTCAAAAGCTAATCGAGTATTTAGCAGAAGCTAATGCTAAAGCACTAAATTCAACCAACATCAGAGGTTGGTAATGCTAACTATAAATCTACCTGCTCTAACCTCAAATCATTAACTATAAACATTGGTTCTACTAATGCTACAACACTAACATTGTATTCAGCAGTAGCTAATGGTAAAGCACTACATTCAGCCATGTTGGCCCTCACAATTTCTGGATAGCACCACTAAATAAAAGGCTAGCTATGCTAACCTTAAAGCTAATCATATACATTAAGTTTTGCCAATGCCATTTCACTGAAACAATACAGAAGCTAATGCTAAAGCACTAAATGAAAACACAATGACACCCAACATCAGCAATGGGTAATGCTAGCCAGAAAGCTATGTGGGCTAGCCTTAAAGCATTAATCATATGCATTTGTTCTGTTAATGCTAAACATGGTATTTATCAAATGCTAAAGCGCTACACCAATGTGGTATTTAGCAGAAATTAATTGTAAATTCAGCCATGTTGATAATCACCATCAGTTGTGGCACCACTGACTAAACATTAACTATGCTAACGCTAAACCACAGGTTCTGCTAACGCTAATGTGCTACTCCAGCATGAATAACTGCTTAAAATACAGTGAGCCAGTAAAAAGGTTTGCAACCATCAGGTTCCATTTTGATGCTGAAGATTTTCCAGAAAAACATTTAACTGGAACCACGATTTGGTCTGATGAGATATGATGGTCCAGTTTTATTCATAGTCAAAGAAAACAGGAAGTGACGACTCTGATCTGATTAGAAAACATTTTTAAAAATATATCTGGATGATTATTTCCAAAGAATGAATTTGTTTCCCTGTTTCAGGTTTATTCTCTGTGTTCATGTTTTGTACCTGCAGACCTTCATCAGTTTGGTGCTTCACAGCAGATCAGACAGAAAGTCTGCTGTGTTTTCTACCTTTTCTAAGTTTCTGTACGCCACATTTAAAAGGCACTTCTGAAATGCCAATTTTAAACCTCTATTAAATCTGACACTTACTTCTAGTTGATATTCAGGAGATTATGAGTCACTAATGTAGCTGCTCAAGCTTTAAGATAAGTCATTTATTTTGGTTTCTGACTCAACTGGCAGTAATTCTCCTGAAAACCTGTATGTTTGATTTAAAGCCCTTCAGATAAAAGAAAGCGTCAAATTTGACACAAATACAATCTGCTGCAGTTCCTTATGGTGTAGATAAGCAGAAGCTAATATGCTACAAAATGTGGTGTTTAGTGGAAGCTAACGCTAAAGCGCTCCTAAACAAGTGATTCTAATCAACAGCTCCATTAATGCTAAAGCGCTGATTTAGCAGAACCTGATGATAAAGTTCAAAAAAGCGACCAGCTGATTCTTTGGGCCTCTCAGGTGAACGGCCAGAATGTGGTGAAGGTGGGTCACCGGCAGGTGGTCAACATGATCCGGCAGGGCGGCAACAGCCTCATGGTGAAGGTGGTGATGGTTGCTAGGAACCCGGAGCTGGAGGACACGGCTCGGAAGAAAGGTGGGTCACTTTCCCCTGGAAGAAGAAACTTTCCATGTCGTTTGACTCACGGTGATGAAGGTGACGCCATGTTTACGCCTGTTGGGAAATGGTTGCCATTGGAGATGGGTGTTTGTTTGGAAGAGGCCTAAACGTTAATGTTTGCATTTGGCTGCTTTCCTTCAGCAGCTCCGCAGCAGACGAAACGCCTGACCCCTCCTGCCATCGCCCTGCGCTCAAAGTCCATGACATCAGAGCTGGAAGACATGGGTGAGACGGATTCTCAGTTCAGACCAGGGGTGTCCAAGGTGTGGCGCGGGGGCCAATTGTGGCCATAAATTTATTGCGATAAACGACAACATTGTTGTTTTGAGACCATGTTCCAGTAATATAACGGTAAGGATGGAAGAATAGATTCTCAAAGATAAATAAACTTTCATTTCTAATGAACATGTAACACCAGAATTGGAAGATATTTTAAACATCAAAAGTAAATAAACAAAACAGCAAAAACAACAAACAAAATTAAACAAAATGTCCTTCAAAAAAATGTCCAGTTGAGACCAAAACACCAGACTGAAACTTTTCTCATCCAGTTTTTGTCCAAATGGAAACGATTGAGGTCATTTTAATTTATTATGTGATTAATTGATTTATTGATAATTGAGACGGACCTTCCTCCAACTGTAGCTCAAGAATGATGCAATTTTGTACATGAAAAAATATTTATCTATTAATAACAAAACTTTAAGTAGAACCACATCTATTCGGAGATTGTAACTGAAAAGCTGTTTTCATTTATTTTCTTAATTAAATCAATTCATATCTTATTTGTTCATTTAATTTATTTCATAACTTTTTCAACTTAGTCTAAAATAATTTGGAAACACTTTTCTTTTAATTCAGGAAATGATAATTTTTAAGATTTTGTCTAAAAAACCAAAATAAATCAAGCTGCGTCTCGGAGGCGGGGCTACGCCCACTCAGGCGTTTTAACAGCTGAAAGGTTGCCATGGAGATTAAAGGATTTCTCCAACATGCATGGAAGAATCAGAGCAAAAGTCCAGGTTTGTTTTTGATGAGGAAAAACCTTTAAAACACAAAGGAAAGTAAAAAAAAAAAAAATTTTACCCTTTAAGAATCATGAGACTTAAAATTGATGCGCAAAGAAGCTTCACATGCTGAGTCAGCAGAGGAAGGAAAGTTGTACAGGGTTTTGACTTGAATGAATAAAAATAAACATCACCCTTTTCAAATTTTTATTTGTAAAAAATAAAGAATTAAAGGCTTTAATTTAATTCTCTTTCTAAGTAAATTACCTTTAAGAGGTGGAAATATGAGCAGCAGCAGATCTTCCCAGCGAAGTTCAGGCTGATGGTTTTAAGTCTCTTGACTCGTTTACACTTTAAATTTGACCCGTGAAGATGAGAGGTGATAATTAAACAGTGAGGTTAATGGATATAAAGCAGTCAGATGCTGTGTGAAGACGTGTTTTATTCCAACTGTCACAATAAACCTTTTTTATCTCTTTTTTTACCCAAATGTGCCGCCTGCAGTGGAGAAAGGTGGGATCAGTGTGCTGCTGTGATCATGTGTGTCTCCATCACCTTCCCCATCATCACACCACCATTCACCATGTCATACGTCTAAGTATGAATTTCACCCTCATCTGATTATTCTGCGATCCTCCCAGTCGTCTCTAACCTGTTTTTCTCTTCTGCAGCCGCCGCCTCGCCCTGGAAGAAGAAAGCAGGTGAAGATCAGATCTTATCGCCAGGCTGAGCTTTAATTAAAACTTGTTCTGATTGATCCACTGTTTTTGCTCGTCGTTTGCAGAGTATGAACCCTCTCAGGGTCCAGATAAGAAGAGGACCGTTTATCAGATGGCGCTAAGTAAGAGCAGGTGTTTCTGAGCTGGAGAGCGTCCTCCATCTTCATCATCTTCTTCACTCTTCCTCCTCTCTGTACTGCTGCAGACAAGCTGGATGAAATCTTGGCTGCTGCTCAGCACTCCATCACATCCGACAGTCAAGGTCAGAGAGGTCACGGGGGCAAGAGGGACCGGAGCAAGAGCATCGTTCCCAACGTTACCACTGTTCCCAACGAGGTACCGGCAGGGAATAATCCCAGATCCTGACTGGCTACCACAAGATTGGACTTATTAAAACTAATTATCTTAAAGCTGCAATATGTTGACATTGTCACCATGTTGTGTAGGGAATGAGACAGAAAATCTGTGCTGAGCAGAAGCAACCAGTCAGAGACAGGAGGCGGGACTTAGCGCTGTCAATCGCAGTCTCTCCCCACTGCTCTCTGCTACGCTGCAGCTAGGTAGCATGTGCTGTAGGCTTATAGTTAGTTGGCATAACCACCAATGACAACGAATAAGTGGTTTTTCTGAAACTGCTGCTTGCTGCTAAAAAACATATTTAGCAGCGCATACATGAGGTGAATTGACAGCACTAAGCCCTGCCTCCTGACTCTGATTGGTTGTTTTTGGTGCGTTTCTTCTCAGGGAAGCGGTGGAGGATATCGATCTTTTCACAGATTATCTGTCCTATAATAAAATGTCAACACTGTGACAGATTTAACAAAAGTAACTATAAAAATTGCTACTTCATTGGAAACGCAGCCATTTAAAAAAACACACATTTGCATTAGGATTAGGTGTTTTTTTTACTTTATTAATGTTAATGTAATTTGGAAAACTGCAATAGAGACACTTTTTTCATTTTACAAGTTACATGATCAACAACAGGATGTTACTACTGGTGGAAACGTCAAAGAGAACAACAGGAAGTGGGAAGAGGATGATGGTGCTGTGCGATTTTTAATGACTTATCTCGTGAACAAACATACTCATGTATAATTTTAAGTGCATTTCCTATTTGATGGAAATGCTGCAATTGCAATATTGTGTTTTTTTGGCATTAGAAGAAAATAGACAAAGATTTCCAGTGGAAATGCAGCCAGTGTCTGAATTTCTGAATGATTTAATCGAATTGCAAATCGTCTGCCCCAGCTAGTTCAAGATGTAGCTCATATATCAGGAAGTGAGTAATGCTGATAAAAAGGAGGCCTTGCTGTGCAGCTTTTTCTCAGCTCTGTTTGCCCTCAGTGCACTTTAGAGAGGCTGACTGACAACAGGCCACCCACATGAAAATACACAGTTTGAATCTGGAAGTGTCTCTTCATGTTCAGACGAGGACAAATCTATTGGCACCTTTTCAAACATGTAAAAAAAGCATTAAAATGTTTACCTTTATGGCAAATGTACAATTTTCAGGTAAAAATATTGTCATAATGTAAGTCCAGCTCATAGATGTTTTTTCTAAGTTGGGAGATTTTATATTTTTAACATGAAACTCTTGGAGGAAGAAAGACGAGTTTGTTATATGTCATGTCTTTATAAAAGAGGCAGTTTTTAATAATATTATAGAACTGCAGCATTTTTACATAGATAATAATAGTACCTACTGCAGACTCCCCCTAGTGGCCTGAAGGACTTCTGTTTGCAGTGTTTCATATTTAGCTTTTGTTAGTTAAGGTTTTGTTCCTCTTCATAATGTCTGTTTCATTTGTATTTGTGTGTTTTGCAGTTGCAGCTCAGTGATGGTAGAATGTGATATTCCACACCAACCAAACACATTTTAATGCAGTTTTCTGTCTGCTTTTATTTCTCCAATGTGCTGAAACACCAAAGCAGTCGTATGAGCAGCCGTCATCTGTGAGTCTGATGCAGACTGGGCAAGGATTTGGCTACAACCAGGCCCATTTTCAACCAGGCCATGGACCTCAGCATGCAGTCATGATGCGCCAGAAATCCATCGGTAACCACATATCATCAACAGATTTCTTTAGATTTCTTTTTCTGGCTGTAACTTTCTGTATTTGGTCGTTAGGTGTGACAGAAGAAGAAAGGCAGTACCTCCACCCTCCTGCTATGAAGCTAGCTCGCAGTCTTTCAGTGCCAGGACCAGAAGACATCCCACCGCCCCCCAACACGTCTGCTCCAGAGCCGCCTTTATCCGCAGGTCCTTATACTGGTAGAGGGCCTGCAATGCCAATCCCTCCTGTATCTCAAGTCCACTACCAGCTCCACTCACAGCCGGCCCATCCTACGCAGGCTGCCTGGGAGAGGGGAGGATCTGGTGGGATGAACCAGCAGGTCATGGTTCCCACCCTCCGCAGGCAGTCTGACGGACACTGCATAAGAGAGCCAGAGGCGCCTCGGAGAGGCGGCGGTAAGATGGGAGGGCTGAGGAGAGGATACAGCAGTGCCACACCACCAACAAGTGCAAAGCCAAAGCCTCAACAGGTGCAACATCCTGTGCAACTCACCAGCCGGGAGCAAGGTGGAGGAGCTGGAAGGGGAGTAGCGAAGCGTGGAGGTCGCGGAGCTCTGATCAAGCAGTCAAAGGTGGAAGACGGGCTGAGACAACACAGGGGCAAAGGAGGTGCTACCAAAGAGAAGAGTTCTATCCCCATTCCTACGATCATCGTCAAAGCGCCGTCCACCAGCAGTAGTGGCCGAAGCAGCCAAGGTAGCAGCATAGAAGCAGAGCCGTCTCAAGATGCGGAGGACCAAACCTCTGGGAACGCAGCTCCAGACAACTCCAGCACAAGCCTACCTTCACCACTGACCCCCACACCGCCTCAGCCGACTACACCCAACTCCTTGCCTTCAAGTGTCGCACCCGCCGTCTCTTCTCAGAAAAACCTGGAAAAATTGGACTATACCTCAACATTTGGCACAGCATTTAGTGGAGGAGGAACACGCAGGGACAGGGAGCGATTAAGAGACATGAGAAGAAAGAGCGCTTCCTTCTTCCAGTCGTCAGAGGAAGACATCCAAGGAGAGGCAGGTGGTGGAGAAGCAGGAGGGACACTTGAGGCCCAAGTTCAGCCTCTGCAAGGCTCAAAAATGGAGGTACCCACCCCTCGACTTCGGCCTTCCAAGTCTATAGATGAAGGCATGTTTTCTGGAGACAACTTCATGAACTATTCCAGCAGCATGCCCCCAGCCTTTGGCCTTCCAGAGTATTCCTCACCTGTCCTTGGCCAGGATGGGCAGCCCAAGTCAGCCCCCTCAGTGTATGGCAGCCAGCCTGCTACAACGTTTATCCACCCACTAACAGGGAAAGTGCTTGACCCCTCGTCCCCACTTGGCCTGGCACTGGCTGCGAGAGAACGAGCTCTGAAAGACGACCGCAGGACGCGCCGAGATGACAGGCACTTTGGCCGGCAGATGTCCACAGTTGGATCCTTCCCTACACCAATTCAGACCCCAACACCTTCGCTGTTTGCAACCCCGACGCAATCGGCATACACTTCTCCGGTGTCCCTCCACCTCGGATCCCCCTCCGCCGCCGCCTCCCCTGCGTCTTTGAGCCGGCCGCAGTCACCGAGGATTTTACGTTTAGGAGGTGGAGGAGGTGGTGAGAGGATGGAGAGAGAAAGAGACGGAGTGCCTAAAGAGGGTCTTAGAGTTCGTTTCTCTGAGGACAGAAACAGCCAGTTTTCAGGCCAGTACTACCCACCGAGCAGCAGAGAGAGAGAGAAGGAGATGTACGAAAGCAAACATGCTCAGGCTGTTCAGCCTCCTCCCCCGCCAGCTCAACCTGCCCCCCATAGACCCTCCTACCTGCAGATGGAAAACGTTCCCAACACAAGCTATATTCCACAGTATACTGTCCCCACAGCTCCATCACAGACTAACGACGCAATGGGAGAAGCACGACCCGGGGCGGGCGGCCTGGGACTGATGGTTCTCCCTCCTCCAGCTCCCTCAATAGACGTAGATGAGGAGTTTGTTTTTGCAGATCCTTTGCCCCCTCCGCTACAATTTGCTAATGGAAAGAATGAGCGAGCAATGGAGTTCTCTCAGCATCATCAACACCAGAGTCAACACCCTGCTTCTGCTGCCCCACCTCCACCAGCTGCTCCTGCGTCTCCTAAGCCCTCAAATGCTCCCCAGCAGTCTTCACAAGGTGGCGACTCTGCCGCCTCAAGCCTCACCTCCTACGACAGCGAAGTGGCCAACCTCACACAGTCTGCACTTTCTCCATCGTATCCGTCCCCGCAAATATTTGCACCGTCGTCCACCACCGCCACCACCTCAGCGGCTGCTGCACCTGCTGCGTCACTACACAGACCCCAGCCCGTGTCACATGGCCATCCTTACTATGGCAGCGCCAATGACCCGTTGGTTGGGGTTCAGACGGCAGCCCAGGACAGAGGCACAGCGGTCCTTACCACCACCATGACCTACGCAACAACGACAATGACAGCAACTGCTGCTGCCACAACCACAACAGCCTCACCTGCTTCCTCTGACTACAGCATGGCTGGGCCCAAAGTAGGCCTGAGCACAGGGAGCAAAGGAACCGATCCCACTCATTCCAGTACTATGATCCCCAAGAGTGGAGACTGGCAGGACACAGTGGTGGATTCTGGCATTGAGGAGCTGGACAGTCATAGCAGTAGTGACCATCATCTAGAAATGCTGGGACTTGGTAGCTTGAGAGGAGAAAAATTCGGATTTGTAGGTGATGGACGAGGAGGGGAGGGAGAGAAAGTCAACGAACATCAGGATCCTTGCACAGTCTACCGGGGAGGGCAACCGTTTGAGGTGCACACCTCCAAAATGGCAAACCCTGTCTTTCCAAAGATGACGCATTACAAGGAAATGGAGGGGAGGGGCCCGCCTATAGCGTTACGCAGGCAGAACAGCACCAACCCGGCTCCTTTGCAGTTGCAGAGACAAAGCCACCCTGGAGATGCTGGTTTGGAGAGAACTCTTGTTGACGACAGAAAGCACAAGCAGAGTCGGGCCAGAATGGAAGACGGCTTCAGCTCCGCGCTGGCGGCCTGTCTGGAGAGGCCCATGGAGCCTCGATCAGTGGTCTGGGGTGACATCACTGAACACGAGCAAGAGGGAGTCCAGCATGGGGGTATGGTGTTGGAGGGTCGCAGGCTTCACTCGCCTTTCTCCGGTGTGAAAGCCAGCATCATCAATGAGTTGAGTTCCAAGCTGCAACAGATGAGTAGCATGAAGAGTATGGATGACTGGAGTCACGTTCCTAAGTCCCCCTCCATGCATAGGTTCGTTTGTTTTGATCAACTTCTCTGTAGAGTTCCTCTAACAAGCATGGCAACTTCCTACTAGCATCTTAAAGGGAACTGCCAAGAATTAAACATGTCTGCCTTAACCTAAAAGTTGTTTGTGATACATAAAAACTCATAATTAGTTCAAAATTTTCTATTGGTTATATTTTCACATAGACTGGTCACCATTTTTTTTCACCTGTGCAATGCATGCTGGGCCTTTGACATGGGAAAGAGGCTAAACGTAAAACACAAAAGGTAGATGTGGTCAACGCTAACGTCAGACCCACAAAACGTCTGGATTGAGACGAACTGCCTCACAATTCTTAGATATCTATTAAAACAAGCTGTGATCAGCTTGTGATCTATTGTTTACGGTATTAGCTAGTGCTAATGCCATATGTTTGCTAGAGCTAACACCATTAGCAGAAGCTAAGACCATTATCTAGCCCAGCCTGTTGCCTAGTAACCCAAGTTGCGCTCCAGTATGTTTGGTCAGTGGTTTTATTGCTGTATGCTGTGTACAATGGCTGCTGGAAAAGTGATTGGTTGTTGACTTATCATCCCGGTTGGTTGTTCAGACGACTCTACTTCTGCTTTTGAAAGATGTACAGTTACATAATTGAGCTTCTGTTTTGTAAGTGTAAACATTGAGTTGGGGGGGCGTGGCCAGCAGCAACTGTTTAAATTTAAAGTGATAGAGGCCCTAAAACTGCTCATTCTGAACTGAGCAGACTAAAATCTCATGTGAACATGTAGGCAGATCCCAACCTGTTCAGTGGAAATGAACAAAGTCATTCAGTCATTCAGTTGGCCAAACTTCCAAATACTGAGCAACAACAGTCAAAGCAAAAAGACTGTTTAGGACATATTATCGCTGGCAAAGACTTGGTTGAGCTCGGCTCTCCTCTCTTCACAGTTTGGCTGTTTAAAGAACAAGCCTCCTTCAAGATCGGCATGGCGCATGACTCACGTCACGGCCAGACGTTAGCAATCGGGTAGAATCAGTTTCAATTGTTGAAAATTTGAAAAGATTCAAAGCCTCCAGAAATCAAACGTTCCTCAAGAGTCCAGACTCTCTGGATGAAGCAAAGAACAAGGATCTGGTTTTTACCAGACTAGATAACCAACACATCCCTCTGCTGTGTGAGTGAAGGTAGCCTGGGTCAGACAGTGTTTCAGTTTCACTTGAATCTAGGGCAAGAAGAACCAGCCTTCTCACCGTCAGATTGGATCAGATGTTGTTCTGTGCTGATCTGACTGATGGCACCATTATAAGTTTCACGTTGTGTCTTTCAGGTATTCAGCAGATTTTACCGATGCCTTCCACAGCCCACCGACCGGTCGCTCCACCTCGCCGCTACCGACCTCCTCCCCGCAGCATCGACAGATCCTGACTCCCAACCTCTCGGCCTCCCCTTCTGTCTCTCCGTCTCCTCAAGTCCCTGTTCAGCGCAACTGGACCCGCTCCCCTTCTCCTCAGATGCCGATCTCCCCGGTACATTCCCATCCTCCCCATTCCCCAACCTACTGCCCATACCCAACATCACCTAAGCACAGATCTAAGTTGCGCAGGCAGACTTTTGATTTTCAGTGTAGTCCCTCTAAAGAGATGCGGTCATCGGTTTCCAGGCGCCGGGCCCCCAGCCCTCTCATCTACAACACCGAACAGCAGAACCCAACACCACCCAGACCGTCCTCTCTCCCCATTCTTCCCTCCACACCCATCTACAGTAACCCCTTTGACTTTCCTGGCCCTCTCACCCCTCCATCTCCTGGTCACTCTCTAGGAGATCCCTACCACGCCTCCACTCCCCCGCTGTTCTCTCCTTCCGGTGTGCCGAGTCCGAACCCTCTGCTAGTCTCACGCTCTCTCTCCCCGACTCATTTCTTCTCGGGAGCATCCTCCCCTTTGCATCTACCTCCCAGCCCTTCTTGTCTCAACTACCCCAACCTCAGCCCCGCTCCCCCTGCCAAACCCTTTGCCATCAAACCTCTACCTTACTGGACCAAGTACGACGTTGCCGACTGGTTGACTTACTTAAATTTGGGTGAACACAGGGAGCGTTTTATAGACAATGAGATAGACGGATCTCATCTCCCGTCACTTACTAAGGACGACTTCTTGGACCTGGGAGTGACCCGAGTGGGGCATCGAATGAACATCGAGCGGGCCCTCAAGAAACTCACTGACAGGTGAGGGAGGATGAAAACGGGCTCAGGGAGATGTAGAGGTGACTCAAATGGTCCAAAAGGAAACACTGGATGGTGATGGAGCGTCAGAGTGTCTCGTTAGCTTCATTTAAAGGTGCAGTATGTAACTTTTATAAAGAATTTGTTTTCACATGTTTGTTAAAACTGTCACCATGTCATTCAGATAATCTCTGAAAAGATTGATCTCCTCCACAACCTCCCTGAGCTGCTACTGAATAAATGCACCAAAAACAACCAATCAGAGCCAGGAGGCGGGGCTTATCGCTCTCAGTCATCCTCATGTACTTGCTGCTAAATGTGCTAACGCCAGATAAGCAACTCATCACTACAGGAAACCCGTTTTCTGCTGTCATTGATGGCTATGCTAAGTGACTTTAGCATTCATGACATGCTATGCTAGCTGCAGTGTAGCAGAGAGCACTGGCGGAAATCCATTAAGCCCCGCCTCCTGCCTCTGATTGGTTTATAATTATGAGAGAGAAAACAGAGATAGATTTTTTTCAGATTATCTCATAATATCAGCTCATAGTGACAGTTTCAACAAATATGTAAAAAACTATTTTTCTGAAAGTTACATACTGCAGCTTTAAGTTGATCCAACCATTCCTTACCTTCCAACCTTCTTTATCCTTAAAGTCTGATTAGTTTTCCAATCATTTCTCCATCTAACTGCATTTTTATCAACCCCATTTAGTCTGTAGTGAAAGTCCACACATTCTTATTCTTTGATTTGGCCTCCTTTTCTCCCCAGGCGTCTCTCCTCTCCTTTGCATGTCCCCTCGTCTCCTCGAGACACAGACTGAGAAAGTGAAGGGATGATTCAGAGAAGGGAGAGAGAAACTTATTGACAAAGCTGATCAATAACAGAAGATGTTCAAGAGAAGATCAGTGGACATCGTCAGGCCTAAAGGGGCAGAAACCTGAGCTTTGCTTTACTGTGGATCAATTTGTGGAGTACAAAAAAAAGTCAGAATGTTTTAAGTCGATGGTGAAAATATGTTTCAAAACTTTTGATGGACAGGCTTTTAATTAACGCACTATTTTTTGGTGTAAAAGAATAAACACATTTGCAGTGTTTTTTTCTTTCGGGCTCAGCGACAGATGGATTCTCACACCATCTGCTGCTCAGAGCTGCAACTCAGAAAACTTAAGTTGGAGTTTAGAGACGAGCAGAAAAGGAAAATGTTATTTACTGTGACTGAATCAGAGACGCTATTAAAAGCAGAGACGCGAACGGCACATTCTGACGTCTGCTTTGTGCTTTTCAGCAGATCCCATGATGACTTTTATTTGTAAATGATAGAAAAATTAGACAAAAATAGTATTTTATATGAAATAATAAATATATATATTACACACACATATATTTGCAGATTTGCCCCAGAGGTTGCTCCCAATAAGCTTTGTATGTTTGTACTTTGCGAACGCTAAATATATATTACATGTTGACAGGATTAGTAAAAGAGCCCATCTGTTTTGTACTCAGTGCTGATAGCAATCATTCATAGAAAACTGGTCAGGGTGTTTTTAAATGTTCAAATTACACTGTAAAAAATGAGGAAGAGATTTAATCAGGTCTCAGACAGTTTTGGAGAAAACTGTGTTTTGGGGTGAAACTAAAGTTGTGTCCTTCCTCTCCGGTGCCATGAGGTCGGCCATTTTGTTTTTTTCCACGTAGGTGAGGTGATGAAAAAGGGCTTTTTACTGCTTCTCTATTTGCCTGAACTTCTCAACCTTATGCCTCTGTGAGTCTGATAATGTGAGTGTTTGTTGGTCTCAGATGCTTCCCCTGACTTATGCCTTCTCTTCCTAAAACGTTTTCCATAAAAGCAAATGCTTCTTCTGCTCCTAAAATGTTGAATTTATTAGTTTTTATTTCTGAACTGTCAATCCCACAGTTTCACTATTCCACAAAGCAAAAAACAAAAAAAAACTAATTTTCACATATTTTTGCTGTAATAAACGGAAAAACTACAGTTTGTGTTTTATATTAAACATCTGATCTCGACTTTATTCTATATGGTGGCTGACAGGCGCAAACACAGCAAACACATGATAATGCAAACTCCAAAATGTAAGTGCAAAAACCTGCAACTCATAAAACAAAAGCAAAAGAAAAAATCTGCAAATACAGGAAATGGAAACAACCAGGTCAGACGCAATAACAAACAATTCTGGATGATGAATTGTTCCTGAAGTTGTTGTGA